>JWIW01000083.1:171567-708832 GCA_000966855.1 Fusarium sp. JS1030
TCCCCCCCCCCCCCCGGTGACGTCACCGCCTTAGTGGCCATTGGGGCCACTTTCTTGGGGCCACTTTCTCAAGTGGGGCCGCTTTCTCAGGTTGGGGCCACTTTTCTCGGGGCCACTTTCTTAAGGCTTCTTCTTCCCCCTCTAATCAATACCTAGGAACGATTTCGCGTTCAAGTACGAGGAGAGTGGTCATTATACTCTTCAAGTTCTGAGCGGCCACGTCTTCAGCCACCCTTCGCTGGGTTCGGCGTCAGCCACGGCCGCCTCCTTCCCCGCGGCACAGCATTCGTTTGCCTACCACGACCAACTTCATCGCTCTCTTCATCTTCGTACCTAACTCGGCCGGTCTCAGGTCGAGCAACAGTGTTAAACTTCATCTCGTCGGCAACCATTCAGAAACAAAGTGTTCTCCAAAGGGAGGATAACTCAGAGGTAGAAGTAGCGTACAATTACGCCAATTGGCGCCGGTTCGAATCCGGCTCTTCCCACCACCGGAAACCACATGGTTTCTGTCAGGTTGCCGATAGTTATGACGAGTGCAACACCGACCTAAACGTCCACGCATCACCGAGTGATTTCCCGGAGCGACTCCTCAACGCCAATAGTTCACAGTATTTACCGCATTTGGACTTCAGCACCATCGCCCCTAATACCGAACACGAACATCTGGAACAATCCTGGCATTTCTGCTCGAGTCCTGAAATTTCCCCATGGCGTGATCTTAATTGGACTTTAGACCGTGACCTAAACGCAACAGACTTTCTAGGATCCCCATTGCTAGCAACACCAACGACGAAAGACTCCTCCTACGCCCTAGAAAATAGGCTTGCATGCGAACATATCCGCGACTTGAGTGACGCACTTAGTCTGGATGCGCTGGGGCAGTCTTTTGACTTTCCTCAAATCATCGATCCGGTATCTTCGGCCGATGCATCAACTACCCTTTACATCAGCGATGCGCAATCAATGAGACCCTTGAATCTCCCTGCCGACGAACAACTTCCGAGTATACCATCTGCCTTCTTTATTAGGCCTCCTCTTCGTACCTCTTCCGATACGTCATCATCTTGGGACACAGATCAGCCACACAGCCATCCCAAAACGCATACAAGGGGCCAACGGAATGTTCACCAATACACTTGCCAAAAGGGATGTAATCAGTCCTTCAAAAATCCCAAAGATCTTGAAAGGCATTATAAGACGAAGAGTCATATTGAAAGTAGCCTCAAAGTCTATCAATGCCGCTGCGGCTACACCAATCCTCGTAAGGACCACTATTGTCGGCACTTGAACCAGAAATCTTGTTTGGCCTGGCTTCCCTCTTATGTTTGTATCTGCTCGGAAAGTGCAGAAGAGACTGACCTCGAACGACATCTACAACACGTCAAATCCTGCAGTATAGGAAAGCGAAGACTTGGGCGACCCCGAAAGAAATGACCAGTCGATATTCAGGCCGTCGCACCTAGTCGATCCACAACATAGTACCTGATGACCATCATATCGTTTCTCAATTCACGAGCTGGTAGTTCCTTCGCATCATCGTACTACCGACTGGGGATCAGGTAACAAATCCATTTTCTGAATTTCTTCCTCTCCTATCAGGGTTGGTAGGTTGCCTCTACAATAACAAATAACATGATTTAGATCACCTCTTTACCATAGTAACATTTACTAACGCTGTTATCCTCCAGACCCCTTATCCGCATTGCAGAGAAGAATTATTCTCAGATCTATGGAGGGCATCTTGGTGGTCATGAATGGCTTCTACCTTACGGACCCGTAAGAGGTGATTTCTTCCCACCTTGTTGTGCCGAATTTGGCCGTTAGGGCGAGCTAACCTACAACGACAAGGGTCCAGGTTTCTGGCTGATACGAGAGTTAGCGTGGGAATGTTTTCGGTATTTGGCTTCATTTTAAAGTCTCTCGATCAAATACAAAACTTAATACCATAAGGACTGTTATCCTGCACATCTTTGCTCTAGATTGAATCAAATTCTCGTTTCCGCTAATAGGTCTGTGGGCATAGACTCTCGAAGTAACTCCTTGAGAAAAGATTGTGTCTTTAAACAAGCAACCTGGGGCAATGGACGCAATCTCTGCCCCAACAAAGAAACAACATGCTCTAATCGCAGCTGCAAACATTATGACCTTGGAGTATGAAAACAAGAGGCAGTAGTATCATAGTGGGTAACCGCATTGTAATTTTCTATGGCAAGATCGACTAGCAGTCTGTTTTCATAATGCCTAGGTATCTATGACTCATCTTAACCTTGTTCAAAGCTTATCGTTATTATAAACCTGATCGTACTATGTAGCATCTCGTGCAGTTAGACAACCGTTTGTCCAAAACATTTCTACTTTACCCGCTAAATCGCTAGTATTCGGTCATTTCATTGGTTACTAATTCTCCTAGCTACTCAGAACTGTCCGAATTTCGCGGTATTTGAGCCATTGAGCAGGTCAGCTCAATGTGATCCATGCCCTTATTTGAATCCCATTCACAAAGAGCAATCGACTATGGGGTCTAATCTGCGACCCCTCTTTATACTTATATCCTGGAACATGTTGATTCTAGGCCCTGTTCAATCATGGTATATGAAATTGGTCCCAACCGCAAGTTCATGTTACAGCCTCCCAACGGCTAATTGCCACCACGACCGGATGGCTAATACTCATGCTGCCTATGCTAGACACTACCTGCCTTGTGCGGTTCATGATCCTGTCTGACGTGTTGCGTCATTAACGCACTGCACTTGAATATGATACGTGTCTCATCCTAGCTTTCCGCGACTCCGTTTCCCAGGGTGGCATTCGACTGTGCCTCGGCTTTTGCCCTGGAAATGATGTCCTCCCAGATAGGTGGTTTACAGCGACGATCCAAGCTTGCTGCCTCTGCATCAAACCCGAACTGTAGCAGGGCGTCCTCGCTACACCATTCGCCAGTCGCCATGAGCCCGACGGGAACCATTCCTTGTGTGTCCTTGTTGGCCACTTCCCCTGCACCCTTGCTTTTCTCGGGCACAACGTATCCCGCCGGGACGGTCAAAGACGGCAGCCCACAGAAGTTAGCCAACCAAACATATTCCATACTCTCCAAAGTATAGTTTCCGTCATTGACGCCGTATGATAACTCTGACTTGCCCCCGCGGATGGGTGCGCCTGCGCAAGCCGTCGTGGGTGTAATGATGAGCATTCCAGGATACGTCTCCCAAAGGTATGCCAAGTGCTGCATCAACATGCCTCGCAGCTTTTGGGCCAGGAGATAGTCAGTTGCAGGTGTAGTTCGACCAAGAGCTAGGAGAATTTTGTTGGCTGATGTAATACCGGCTGTGTCGTCTAGTAATGTTGCGGCATCGGTAAGAACGGTGAGTGCATGTGCCATTTGACCCTCAGCAGGAAAAGGAATCTCAATGGGGACAAGAGTGTAGCCGTGAGACTTTACCAGTGAGTCTACAAGGTTGCGGACCAGTTTTTGGACACCGGGCTTTGCGCGAGAGAACCATGCATCATAAATACCCAGGACTTTGGTCACAGGCGGCGATGGTTGAAGTGCTAGGGGAGGGAACTGGGTTGACGGGTGCGGCTCGGCGATAGCTTCGTATGCAGTCACAAGTGTCTGCATATCGATGGCAAGAGGGCCTTGTACTGCACATGTTGGAGAGTGATTGGCGCCGGGCCAGGTAGTTAGACGAGCGTGTGTAGGCTTGAGTCCAAAGAGGGAGCAAAATGAGGCTGGAATGCGAATGCTGCCACCGCCATCGCTGCCCAATGCTAGTGGAATGATACCAGAGGCAACGGCGTATCCAGGACCAGAAGAACTTCCGCCAGTGTAGTAGCGTGGGTTGAAGGGGTTGGGCGGCGTGCCCTGGATTGGGTTATTACCAGTTGTGTCTGTACGAGTGAGCAAGTAGTCTAACAAGCCAATAATAAGTCAACATACCAAGCCCAAATTCATGCATATGCAGTTTGCCGAGAATAATTACACCGGCTTCTTCAAGCTTGCGGACGATCCAGCTGGTGGACGATGACCCGTGGACAGGTTCATCTGCGTAATCTTTCTTGGAGCCCAGCATTGTCGCATAACCATCATAATCGTAGTCATCCTTCACAGCTGAAGGGATTCCGTCCAGGGGTCCAAGCGGCTGTCCGTTCTTGTAACGCAGAGTAGACTCTTCAGCGGCCTTCATAATCTGGTCAAGCTTAATCTCCCTCCAAGCTATCGAATGCTTTCCGGGCTTATCTCCATCACGGCGAATAAGAGGCAGAATGGCGCGGACCACATCGGTTGGGGTCAGTTCTCCAGAGAGGTACAGGGCACGGTAATCGGCCACCGAGTACAGTCGGACAGTTTCCGGAGACCGAGAAAGGGTGTTTGCCCGCTTCATGGCCGAAAGCTGGGCTCTTTCACCCCGAATTTCTGCTTCAGATTCGGAAAGAGGAAGAGGGACAATCGTTGGCTCGTATCGTGGCTCATAATCCACGAGGTGAGTTTGGATCTTGCGGAGTGAGGCAAAACCGGCGTTCCACCACGCTGTTTCCCGGATGATCCGGACCCATTCCATTCTGGCTGATGTCAGTCGATATTAATGCTGATGCATTCCGAATAACTCACAAAAACGCCGCAACTATCAGAAACGGTCCTCTGAGGACGGGATTGGGCTTTCTCTCGATGGAATATGGAACATCTGGCCTAGCAGCACGTCAGCTGCGAGTCCATCGAGACCCTCCTCTTTTTTCGGGGAGCACCGCATTACCCTTTCCTCGCCTCCGGATAGTTGAAGAACCTCTTCTCGCTTCCTCCCTGGCTCATATTGACTGTTTGTTAGTTGACGATGACAATATTATGAATATTTGAATGTCGAGGTTGGTTGAACTTGTGAGGGTCACTTTTTGTGGTGTCTCGGGAAATGCGGCCGCCGCGGATACCGATAACTGACGTATTCAACGCGTGATCTGCATGTGCGTGGATCTTTTGGGCCTCGGCGGATAAGAGCTGACAGAAATAATTGCTCACCATTCTCGTACTCGCTTTTTCATGATTGCGACTTCGCTTAATAATTGAGATATATGTGGTATTTTAAGCGACCACCGAGACTCTCGGGCGTTCTTATTTGTGACGCGAAATCAGACATGAGATTACTATAACCAATCTCATTTTGTCGATTTTCATCGAAGAAGTCATCACATCATGGCATGGAGATTTTGTCTCTGCCCAGGCACATACTTTCCACATATGCACGATCAAACTTTCAATGACCGCACTGACAAGAGCCTCAAGAGCACCGACTCGGTCATGAGGTCATTATGAAAACAGTCGGTTTTTTTGCTTTCATTCTCATCATAGCTATCCAGCAACACACTTTCAAAATGGTCGATATCATGATCACATCCACTCTCAGAATGCCAGCATGTCGCCAGACACAATGAGCCGAGGCCTTAGGGACGAGACTGGAACATTTATTGATAAAACCGATAGAAGCACCCGTACAAATCTGGCCAGAGAGTAGGAACATTTGACGGGTCACAACTTGCTATTCGTACTTGAGCTTACAGAAACTGTTGTTGACTACCTTCTCATGAGACTTGTTTCATGAGAATGCCAAGACTTTACTAGTCCACCCTTGCAAGTTGCAACCTCTCCACAGCCAACTAATCAGGGTACGTACTGGGCACCTAGAGCTCGAAAAGGATCACATTCGTTCAGCATTGCATTCACTGACGGCCAATCCGTGATTATTTGATGACGCATTTAGCCATGTCTCTCTGAGTGTGGCCATTAGGTTAAAATTCTGTGTAGGCTCATCAAGGCTTACCTAGATGTCCAATTCTAATAATCGCTTCGAGAATTTGGCTCTAATAATACTAGCCACGAAAACTCAATGACCCAAGTCCCCTGTCCCCGATCAGAGTACGAAAGGGTATATCGAGGCAGAAAAGAAGGCGATACAGTAGCTTAATCAGCGACAAATGCACAATGTATTCCATCTATCTTGTTCCTTGTAATTCTAGGCCGACATAGCTTCCTAGGACCTGTGGGCTTTCTATCACAATCCAACGGATTGGATTCTCATTCGAGGTCTCATCTTAGACTCCGTTGTTCCACTTGACACACTTGATACGTCGGCCGTCCTCGCCACGTCGGTTCAAGTTGACACAAGGGTTGTTCTCATCATCCCACTTTCCGAGCAAGTCACCAGTGCAAGAGCCGCCGTTTCCAGTCTTGTCACCGTAGAAGAACCACGGGCCAGAGGCAAAGTAGACGGAGTTGCTGGTGTCATCCATGGTGACGTCAACATTGAAGTTGCTCTCATGCTCATAGGATGCTGTTCCTTGGGCACTATTGCGGGAGTCAGCAAGCGTGATCGTGGATTAAAGGGGGCAAGTAATGGGATAAGGGATGGAAGACTCACCAGTTGTCGCTGGAGAACTCGTTGGCCTTGCGGTTGGCACGAGGAGCGATGGCAGAGGCAGAGACTGCTGTGGCAGCGCCGAGGGCGAGGATGGCGTTGACAATGAAGCTGGTGTGCATGATGACGGTTGGGAAGGGGTTTTGGTGTTGTAAGAGTTGTTTGATTGTTAGGATCTAATGATTAAAGCTACTGTGAATGTTGAGGATGAGAAACAGTTTCCTGGAGACTTAAAGGCCCTTTTATAGTCGTTTTTGGAGGCAAGAACCAGGCGGAGCAGTATAAGTTCAGGAGAAGTATACGGATCGGGATTCTGCTCTGACGAAGGGGATCCACAACAGTCAGCGGTAAAGGAGACAACGACAAGGATGAGTGATAATGGAAGAGATCGTCGTCTGAATCCATTCGCCTCGCCAGCTTGGAAGATTGGCTGCGCTCCTAGGTTGTTGGTTACCCGACCAGGCGCAGCACAGTTTCCAGGTGTCAAAGTCCGGATATAGACTATAGTACCCCAGCTACCTAGGCAGGTATGCTCTCAGCCCCCACACTAAATTTAGAGGACAGGGCGTCTCGTCCAGCCTCTCAATGCATTGCCATGTCCTACAATGCAATGCAGTTTAGGTAAAACAAGGCCTTGCAAACGGAAGACCAATAGTGTCGCACACTCCAATCGGAGAGTTTTCGGGCATAATACGAAACTCGATGGGAATACAGACCAAATCGAATCACCAAGTATCACGATGGACGTCGATGCTAATAGCCAGGTGTCGATCTGCCCGTGACGCGGTTATTGAGGTCATCGAGCTCAATTCACCGGAGGCTGTAAGCGGAATGTTTTTGACGAGGTCGTACCCAAGATGCCGGTTATCCTGGTGGTGTGAGAGACAAGGAGCGAAGGATCAGGCTAGCAGGGCTGAACTGATTCAAGCTTTTTACTGTTGCCCCTTTGCGGAGGAGGATCGGCGGCAAGTTTTGTAAGCGCGATCCTTGCAGATCTGGTGTGTTGGCGCCAATTCTACTAGAATGCTCGTTACGACTGCTACGACCGGGTCGTCGGATGAATCCACATGGACGCGTTTGGATAATCCCCGGTGATAGACGGGCGATCGTGATAAAAAGAGAGGAGACCCAGGGCTGAGCCAGCTCGAGAGTCCGAGGCTACCAATAGCGAAGCGTCCCGGGACGGGCAAAGCTTTCGGATGAAACATCAGCTCATGTTGCAAGGCTGAACTGTCGCGCTTGGGGCCGTTTACGCGCTGGTCCCTGAATCGATGTTTATGCCAAACCACAAATGCCGAGAAATGGACGGCCCGGTGTTTTTAGGCCGACATGACGTAGGCCGGGGCTTAGCTCAACGTTCGCGACGAAAGGAGGCTTGTACGTCATTTCTCACCTGAATAAACAACTATCACGCTACGTTGACGGAGTTTTGGAATCCATCGAGAAGGAATGTCGGTCAAAAATTGTAGAGCACGTTTCGGTTGGGCACTGGGTTGAGATACGACGAAGAAAATTGTCCCCAGTCTACATCGTAACTATCACGTTTGCTGTATCTTCCAGGTCAACCAACTTGTATTAGAATTATTACTATTCCTCTCTAAGATTCTCTTTGCTATAAACTAAAATCTACCTTATTGCGATCTTGTTCTTGTCTTTCTACACTCGATGTGTTGGTAGCATTAAACAGGTGGCGCAGTCATAACTTGTCAATGCTTACCGCCAATTCAACTTGAAGCAATCAACCCGAAATTAGGATGAACGCTCGCCCCGCCTAGCATACAAAGGCGACCAGTCAGCCAACCATACTGGTTCAATACTCTCCGATAGGAACTTCAAGCGAGAGACTTGGCGTACTATGGAGCCAAGGGCTCATTATCCAACGACACATGCTTAATCCACCGTTTCATGCCAAACGGAGAGCTAGCATTCAAGCTAGCAATACTTTCCACAAACTGACTAGCACTCCGTCCCACAGTGTAAAGGCAGTGCCACCTACGTCAATTGAGATCGGCACTCGCAGCCTGATCAGAGCTTTATTAATCTGCCTTGCAACAGTAGGCTAGCATCGTTTGTAAGTGCTGACTCGGCGTATTGGGAGACAACGTTATTATCCCGGTGGTGAACAAGCCGAGGTGAAAACAGCGCGAGAACGGGCATCTCTCATGTGGGAGATTTCAAGATCGGCCCCTATTTTAACACGAGATCCATGGCCACCTTGTGTATGTAGGAAATGTGGTTGGGATTAAGGTTGCAATTCGTCATCTTAACTCGCCTTTTGCACTCTTCACTAAATTTAGACGCTTGGTTCATGACCCCCTTGTAGGCCATGAATCACAAAAATGCCAGCTTTGGTCATACTTTCACACATTCAAGAATAGCTAAGCTCCCTCCAATGTTTCCCTCGGTTGTTTACAAGTCATTCCCTCCCTCACATTCTGGTGCGCGATCTCCGTACATGACACCTCGGCTTTCAACAAAGGATACTCAATGTCATACTTCTTCCCGTCATGGTTACCACTCTTGTACAGCTCTGGCAAAATGACGATATCAATGGCCTTGAGACAGTGACCAGACCCAGCATCGTCATCTTCGTCTTCTTCGAGGCCGCCAATATCCTTCATCGTATCAGGCTGAAAGATGTATGGCACAGTGTAGTTGTTCTCGAGCAGCTGGTTGCCAGCCATAATGTGCGGGAAACGCACATACCAGCACGCCCGTTGACGCCGCAACAATTGAGAGAGCTCAATGGCCGGTTCAAAGATGTTCTGTCGTAGAGTATTTTCCAGTTCAGGCAGAGGAACGTTTGACGATGCTAGAGGCTTGATCACCTGCATCGTCGCCTGCATCACTTTTGTAATCGCATCGTCTGTGTCTTGTTGCCAGTTCTGTCGCGGAAACATTTTATTAAGAAGGGCAAATGTCAATACTCTCCACTCATGGAAGGCAGTTTGAGTAATTGCGTCGCAGTAATATCGCCGTTAGTAACATGTCAGCCAAAGTCAGAACGAACCCGAGTGTAGAAGCGTCATCTCTAGAACCATGGCAGCGTTCCTCGCCGCCTCTGGGATCCACAGGTCAAATCCGGTCTCTATTGCATGGGGCGCCGTCAGTGATCGAAACATGTTCTCAGACACATTGAGAGCGATCCAATTACTATCTCATCTGCTTAAATCTAGCTTCCACAACAACAAACAACATAGTATCTTAGTATCTCAACACATCATAGTCATCTAACCAATGCTAACACAGTTGCCTAATTTTTAACTTTTCAGCTGCGCAGCAATAAAGAAGAGTCACGCCTTGCTGCACAATAAGGGGCTATTCGACCTCTCACAAGAACAAAAACTGCCTGTTCTTCCCGACTCGTAGGAGCCCTTTCCTTTCCTTCTTCACACAACACAAGCTCTGAATCTCTGATCAAAATGGCTGCTGCAGTACAACGGACCCTCATTGGCGTTGACGGCCAGCTTCGCGATCCAATTACAACGCCTGTTCCAGCTGCAACCTGCAAGCTCCCTGTTACCAATCAGGCCAGGTCATAAGAGATTTCGTCAGACAGGCTGCCTGGCTGTCAGCCATATTGTCTATGCATGTTTCCTACTGCGGGGAACAAGACAAATCTCTCGGAACTTTCTTCAACGATGTCTCATGTCCGCCATGGATCCGTTCTCAATCACCAACAGCTGCATTGAGCTACTTGCAATGGTCAGAAAAACGTCAGCCACCGTGGTCGAATTCACCAAAACCTGCCGCGAAGCTCGACATGACCTCGAGCCAGTGGATTGCGAATTATTGGAGGTAAGCACCGGGCTAGAAGCCTTGAAAGAAGCTACCAATCTGCCAAACGGCGACGTCGGAATCCCGGCCAACATGCGAACGCCCATCTGCTCTATCATTACCAGCTGCGAAGTCCTCACGTACAGGATCCAGTCTACATTGAGGAAGTACCGGCGGCGTACGTGGCCAGCTCCCTGGCCCGTTGGGGATAATGGGAGTATCCAGAGTCTGTGCCTACTTCTAGAGGGGCATAGAGGTGCTCTCAATTTGGCCGTGGATATTTGTGTATTGTATGTATTGCTTCGCGAAGCCATTCAACATGACTAACACTACCGCTCAAGATAGAGGCGATACGTTAGAGAGAGAAGACGACACGAACAACATTCTCGCCGACACGATCGATATCAAGCTAGAGACCACCAAGATAATAGCTGAGATCGCGCGTTTAAGAGGCCTCTTTGCACCATACGACCTACCGAACAGTATCCCTGGTCTCTCTCTACAAAGATATTTTCATGACATTACTATCTACTCTGAGGGCTTATGTGATGACATCGAAAGAAACAGCGGCGATGTAAGAACAAGAGCACCTGGAGACACCGTCGATTGAGACAATGCACCCCGTACAGGCGCATCAACCCCCTTGACCATGGGGATCGTATCATGCTATCACAGTCACGGCCAAGTCGTGTGAATCGCCAGCTTAATAACCGTCAAGAGGCGCGTGGCCACGTCAACTCAGATCGGTCACTCCCAAACCCACGAGGCGTCCTCCGCAACAGCTCCATTCGTTTCTACACACCACCTCACCCTTTTGAAGATATGAAAACAAGACCGAGGAGGAAAGTACGACGTGAAGATAGACCAAGGAGGCATGAGCATAACTGGCCGGGTTTCCTCCTTGGTCTTTTCCGAAGACTAGGGATGGGCACGTCCCAGAACCGCAGCGCGGCCATGACGTCAGAGGGCCAATACCCGCCCAATGGGTGGTGGCGCTGCCCAAACTGCCTCATCCGAGTTTATATCGCCAAAACCGGCTTTAAATGTCCCGAGTGCAAAACGATAGCGATTAGTGATAACACGCGTTTAGCAGAAGGCTATCAATCTCGTCCTGTTCATGAGGCCTGCGATAATACAACTTGATCGGATGTTGAAGATCCCAGGCAACATGCATTGATCCAGCCTTGATCCATACGGTCAAGTTCGCTCAAACACGCGAAAAGTCTCTATTGAGTTATCACGGACATGTAGGGCGGTGATGAAAAATAGATCAGAGATTAATGGTTATTGCAATTACATTCCGTGGATGATATCGTAGGTCAGCAGGTTGTCGTGAGGGAAAAGAGTACGACAAGTTTTTAAATGCGGGTTGCACACTACAAGGCCAAGACCTTTAGAAAATCGACTTCGCCTTAGCAATTTAGTTTAATTCACTAACTAGATATTATAAAGAGAGTTACATTTTAATCGAATTAGTAAAGAGATTCTGTTATAGTAATTAGGTATGATCTGAATTGAAGACTTTTTATGCGGTCTCCCGGGTAGATCTAAGCTGACATTGTGGATCTAACGATGTGTATTCCAAACTAACCAGCATACCAACCATCCAATAAGCATCGGTGAGATGGCCGAGTTGGTTATGGCGTCAGGTTAAGGTCACCTTAACAACCTAAGATTCCTGATGGAGCAATCCTCCTGGGTTCGAGTCCCAGTCTCATCATTCTTTTTGCATTTAGTAGGTGGCAGCTTCGCTAGTCATTCTTCTTTTTTGTGCATGTCATAACTCAGCCGTATTCCCGATATCCCCTAGTCGTTGTCAATGCGTCGCTGCTCAATTGTTGTTAAACTTTCCAGTATCAATGCTGTTATTGTATAAAACTCTAGGCTTTAGCCGACAAGCTCGCCCGTTGGTAACTTTAATTTTTCTTATGATTTAAGCGCAATACTTTAGAACTTTGAAGCAACCGCTTTGTCCTTTCCACACCTGGGCCATCTTGATCTCGGATGCTCTACGCCACCTCCGAATCTGACTCGGCAGCAATGTGATGGTACCGAGGCCATAGCCGATTAGTCATCCCGCCCTCGGCCCTTCGTTTCATGTACACCGATTTACATCCTTTCCCTTGTCAACTCCAGAAATTTGATTGTTCTTTGCATCACTTTTCGGAAACGATTGAATATCTCCGCGGTTGCAAACCGATCGCGCCATGTCCACAACACCTGAGCCCGATCGCCAGCGGCTTCGGCGTGCTGTCGGAGGTTCGGTGGCAACGCCGAAGAACGCACGCACAGCGTATGTCTTGGTCTTGAACAGCCCTGGAACGAGGGAAAATAGCTGATGGTTGTAAAGATGCCGGAAGTGTCACGCACGGAAGGTCAAGTGCTCCGGCGGCACTCCTTGTACCAATTGCCTCCAAGCAAATATCGGCCCGGATTGCATATACCCGAGGCGAACTAGGCGGGTCAAGGTCGACCAGAGGTAAGCATCGCATCCGGTAAAAGTGAGTTTTTCTGAACGTTCTAGCTATATCGACGATTTACTTGAGGAGATTCAAAGTCTCAGAAAAGCAGCACGTGCTTCCGAGGCCGCCAATCGTGCACTTTCACCCGTGTCAAAGAACACTGGGGCTGAAGCCAACATCGACACTACCGGAGCCATAAATGATGATGATTCTTCAGTCGCCTCTGTTGTAAATGTCAATACAGGCGTACTGCAGGAGCCCGAACACTTTGCGACCGATCAAGCAAGGCCTATCCCAGAAACCGGGGATGCCGTACGGAATCCCCTCCTCGAAGACCGCCCCTGGTTCTTTTCCCTGACACCTGAAATGCCGATTCTTGTCGAAGAAGCCGCAGATGCGCCATTCGCTACCAGATTCCGTCAGGAAGTATCTGGCAAATCACAAAGGCACATCCCACGCACCGAGAACGTCAAGGACGAGGCGTTGACTTCTTTCTGGAACACGCCGTGCCCTTGGCCGACTGCCTCAAAGGCCCGGTTTTTGGTTAAGGCGGCGTTGAATACCATATGTCGACGCTATTACTTGGTACGGAGAAGCACCACTCTGCGTTTGCTAGAGCAAGCGATTCACAATCCTGGTATCTGCGATATGCTATCTACCTGCAAGCTTTTTGTCCTATTTGCACTCGGCGAGGTATACTCAACACGGACCTCATCGGCAAAGACTCGACTTCCTGGTATCGATTATTATGTCTACGCCAGCCGAATACTTCGTCTCATTAGTGAACAGCCAAGAATCGACTGTGTTGAAGTCATGTTGATGCTGGTAAGACGTCCTCACCATATGCAAAACCCACTGCTGACTAGTCCCAGTCTCTCTATTCTCTGGCTATGAACAGGAGATACGGCTCATACTGCATGATAGGCTCAGCTGTGAAATTCAGCACCATGATTGGCCTGCACAAAAATGTTCCTAAGTCCCAGATGCCAGACCGCGGGCTGCAGGAGCATCGAAAGAGGGTATGGTGGTCGGTGTACACTCTGGACCGCTTCTGGGCAGCTCAGATTGGGCAGGCAGTTTCAATCCGGGATGAAGACATTGATGTTGATCTTCCCTCTATCGAGGGCCTATCTCCCGAAAGCGCAGCCGAGGACTTTGCAGATCCAGAATATTTGACGGCCTATCTGCGAGTAACCAATTTAGCGGCTCAAATCGCCTACTCCGTTTATAGCCGAAAGATTCAGAGTAATTCCTTTGCTTGTCGGGTACAGCAAGCGTTGAGAGACTTGAGCAACTGGCTACATGACTTACCAGATCCGCTTCGAGCTGCTATGGAGGAACTCCCACCTAATGCTTCTGTTTCCACAACGTCTCTGCATCTGTACTTCAACCACGTAAGTCAAGTCCCTGACGCTATAACACCCCCTGCTAATGTGACAAGTGCCTTATACGGGCGGCGAGGCCGATTGTTTTATACGTCTTTAGGATGCGTCGAGAGTCTCACAAAGTTGCTGCTGAGGAGCGCCCTCCTATCGGCGAGGCAGCCCAGACCTTGTCAGATGCCTGCATTCAATGTGCGCGACGGTGTTGTCGCCTTTTGATAGAACTGTGGATCAATGGATCCTTCCCCACGTTCGAGATTGCCTACGTTCATCATTTATTCTCGTCATCTATCGTCCTCGCCATATCGAGTCTATCCCAGACCAACGAATCCCAGAGCGACAGCGACGACTTTGACGCTGCCATGCAGATACTCAGGCAGCTGGACGAGAACGGCAATTTCGCGGCGAGGGAATTCTCTAAACACATGCAGGCGACCAAGGCTATTCTCGAGGTGATGGTTGCTGAGCGGAATCAGCAAGCTGGGGTTCCTGACCAAAACGCGCCTCAAGGAGGCATGCTCTTCTCGCATGACCTGAGACCGCTGGGGGTGTCTATAGACACGACTAGGATGACATTGACAGAGCCCTCATTTCAAGAGCTCTTGACACAGTCTGATTTGGATCTGAGGTTTCTCGAATCAGCAAATACTGATCATGAATTTCAGGCCTTTTTCTGGCCTGATGAGGAAACTCCGGGATGGTTGAACGGGTAGTGTCCGATATGTTGTATCATTACTATCATATAAGGATGTATGGGATCTTATCTTGCTCTTATTCGATTTTACATGTTCGTGCAAATGTCGCGATCCCAGCGATATAATATTCTAAGGAGTTGGGGTACCATCAACCGTGAGTGTGCCCGTCTTGGAAATAAGATATTCCTCGATAGCAACATCCTTTCCAGCCTCCTTACCGTAGCCTGAAGCCTTGATTCCACCAAAAGGAGACTCCGCACACGATGCGTTTCCTTAAATCACAGTTAGTCTGAATAGTCTTTCTGTCGTTTCGGGGCCATACTTACCTGTGTTCATTCCAATCATACCAGCCTCTAGGCTCTCGAGAAGTCTCCAAGTGCGGCTCACATCCCTGGTGTAGAAATATGAAGCCAAGCCCATAGAGGTATCATTAGCCAGCTTCACCGCTTCCTCTTCTGTCTCAAACTTGTAGAGACCTAGTAGAGGACCGAAGATCTCCTCTTGCGTCGTCAACATGCTCGAGGTCATGCCCGAGATGATAGTGGGCTCGAAGAAGTAGCCATTCATCAGACCCTCAGGCTTCTTTCCACCGCAAAGAACCTTTCCTCCCTTGTTGACAGCATCGGCGACGTGTTTCTCCACTTTCTCGACTTGGCGGCTTGTTGTAAGAGGGCCCATGGTTGTTCCGCTTTCTGCGCCGTGGCCAACCTTGAGCTTCTGTGTGGCTTCCAGCATCTTTTGGGCAAACTCTTCATAAACGCCACTTTGCACGTAAACGCGATTAGCATGGGTGCAGGCCTGACCCGCTGTGCGCCACTTGAGGATCATGAGGGCCGAGACAGCTTGGTCTAGATCACCATCGTCAAAGATGATAAAGGGACAGTTACCACCTAGTTCCATGGTGACCTTCTTGAGACCCTCGGCACAGTGCTTGGCGACGATACTGCCAACATTTGTGCTGCCGGTGAATGTCACCTTTCGCACTAATGGGTGCTTGCAGAGCCTCTCGCTGACGGAGGGTGTGTTTCCATTGTCGGTAGAGATGACGTTGAGTACGCCGGCGGGCAGTCCGCCTCGAAGAGCGAGATCAGCCAAGGCCATGACGCTGAAAGGTGTCTCGGGAGAAGGCTTGACAATCATGGTGCAGCCGGCAGCTAGGGCAGCGGCCACCTTGCGGATGATCATAGCCACAGGGAAATTCCAAGGGACAAGAGCAACACTCACGCCGATGGGTTGCTTGATAACGAATGTTCGGCGGTCGGAGACTGACGGTAGAGCAATCGAGCCACGCACACGCTCAGCCTCTCCAGCGAACCACCAGGCGAACCCAAGAGCGTAGTCAACCTCGCCGACGGCTTCACCCATTGGCTTGCCAGTCTCATAGACGACAATTTTAGCGATATCCTCGCGAGCGTTTGTAATCAACTCGTGCCATTTGAGAAGGATCTTGGCTCTCTCACGGGGATTGGTGTACCGGAAACTGTTGAAGGCGGCCTGTGAGGATTCGACGTATTGGTCAACGTCGGCGACCTGGTTGATGGGGGAAGAAGCCCAGATCTCTCCGGAACCAGGGTCTGAAGAGAATGAGAAGGTTAGCCGTTGTGGCCTGGCTAGCTTAGGACTGGAAGAGCCTACCCTCTACGTCGAAACGCTTGCCGGACTGTGACTGAACCCATTTCCCATCCAGAAGTGATGCTTCATGGAGAAGTGAGGGATCGATTAGCTACGAGATAATCAGCAGGTAGGGTCTCAAAATGGTGGCGGAATTCCAACCGTGAATGCCAGTGACTGAGGCATCTTGATTTTAGGGTATGTTGAGTTCCTGAGACGTATGATTTATCCTCTGCCAGAATCGATGACCAAGTCTCGACCAGCAGTTCCTCTTATATGCTATCTCCTTGCTTTGGAAGTTGCCTAAGATTTATAATCGGGAACTAACTAGAATTCCATTTTCTTGCATCCTCTCCAGCATTTCCAAGTCGATCCGCGTATGAATGAACTGGGTTGTAGCCATGTGGCTACGTAATCGTCAGGACAGATGGTAGTCTCGTCAGCGAGTGATTATGTGGACGAGCGCGTGAACGTGCTGAATCCCCACTTAGCAATAAACCGCCTATACCCGGGCAGGACACGCTGGTAATTGACAAACAGTCCGGCAACTGGTCTCGATGGTCAAAACAAAGGTAACGGAATCAGTCACGGTTTGGCTATGTTGTCTCAATTCCACCTTGCTTTGCCGTTTCGGCGTATCACGCCGAGCTCGGAAGTAGACGGACGACCTGTGCAGGAATTAGGCATCGGGATCGACACATAAAAGACAAACATGTCTCTTACATCTAAGACATATTCCTTGGAATCAGCCAACCGAAATTAAGAGTATCGAGGAAGTCTTGTTACTGATTCGTTCCTCAAGGTGTAGAATGGCGCCATCTACTTGTGAGGTTTCAGTGGCCGTAATTGGTAAGTCGTTGTCGCTTGAAAGCCAAAGGCTTTTATCACATGAACTGACAATGTTAAAATAGGCGCTGGTGGTGTAGGCTCCGAGTTTCTCCAGCAATTGGCGTGGGTAGCCAAGAACAAGCCCTCTCATCGTCTGAGGCTCGTCTACGTCGCGACCATCGACGGAGCACTCTACCACCCCGACTATGCCCACATCGACATTTCCACTGCCCTTTCAACACTCGAGTCCAAGGCTCGAGCATTACCGTCAATTCCTCAAACTATCGATTATCTTGCTGGTGCTCCCGGCAAAGTAATAATCGTGGACAACACGAGCAGCCAGGCAATTGCCGATGCCTACCCAGAATTCCTCAGGCGCGGATTCAGCATTGTAACACCCAACAAGAAGGCCTTTTCTGGAAGCTGGAAACTTTGGCAAGATATCTTTACTGCGGAGGGGACTGCAGGTTCTATGGTCTACCACGAATGCTCCGTTGGTGCAGCTCTTCCGATTATTTCGACCATCAAGGAGCTCCTTGCAACTGGTGATGAAGTTACCCGCATTGAGGGCGTGTTTAGTGGCACTATGTCATACTTGTTTAACAACTTTGCCCCGACGCAGGGAACTGGGGGCAAATGGTCCGATGAAGTCAAGAAGGCAAAGCAGTTGGGATATACGGAGCCTGACCCGCGCGATGACTTGAATGGTCTCGATGTGGCTCGGAAGATCACTATACTTGCGCGGTTGGCGGGTCTTCCTATTGAGTCTCCCACCTCCTTTCCCGTGCAGAGCCTGATTCCCAAAGAGCTCGAAGATGTCAAGAGTGGTGATGAGTTTCTTCAGAGACTGCCGGAGTTTGATTCCCAGATGGAAGAGCATAAAGTGGCTGCCGAAAAGGAAGGGAAGGTGGTGCGTTTCATCGGCTACGTCGATATGGCGCCGAAGCAGGCTAAAGTCGGTCTGGAGGCTTTTGAGAAGTCCCACCCCATTGCCTCGCTCAAGGGGAGCGATAATATCATCAGCATCTACACGCGGCGGTATGGTGACTTACCTTTGATTATCCAGGGTGCTGGTGCTGGCGGGCCCGTCACGGCCATGGGTGTTTTGGGAGATCTATTGAAAGTGCTGAATCGGAGAGTCTAGAGAAACATGGAACATAAAGTTAATTATCCAACTACTTGCTAAATAAATGGAATATTTAAGATATTGAACGACGATGGCGACTGTCAAGTTGAGTGCATAATACTCGGCCTTCAGTTCGCTTGGCATTGCACAATGAAGAAGAATGGAATATTAACGGCGCTTTATGCGTTCTATTATTTTGAATATCAACGCTAATTAAAGTGGCTCAGGTAGGGATTAAACTAGAACTACGTGCAACTAACCGATCCTTTGGGTAGAGGTGATGCAAAAGTCTAGAAAGTTGTCTGTCCTCATAAGTATTCGGATCCTCATGGCAAGGCTCTTGCCGTGTTACTAAATTTTATATCTCTATCCCTGTATATAGCATCACTAAGGCGACTCTTTCAATAGAGCCTCGAACGCCTGTATGAAATCGGCCTTCATGTCCTCGAGGTCTTCAACACCAACGCTGACCCTGATGACGAGAGGGTCTTCACCCTTGGCGCTCATAGCACGCCACTCAACCAAACTCTCGACACCACCCAAGGAAGCTGCGTGCTGGAAGATGTACAGTTTACTAGCCAAACGCTTCGCGTGCTCTGCCTTCTTGAGCCACATGCTGAAAACGGGCCCGTAGCCGCCAGGCATCTGCTTTTGAAGCCAGCCTTCCTTCAAGGCATCTTGTTGAAGCGAAGCATGCGACACCTTTAGTACAGTCTGACCCACGACTGAACTGGGAGCCTCGGTACCCTTGTGCAGCCATGAAACGAGCCCCTCAGCTGTCTTTGCTTGGCGCGTTACGCGCATGTGGAGGGTCCTTAGAGATCGGATGCCGAGCCAACCCTCGAAACTACCCATGACACTTCCTAAGACGAGACGCTCGTCGCGCAGTGTCTCCTCCCATCCTTCCTTGACACGGTCAGGATGAATAACAACAATGCCGCAGAGCATATCCGAATGCCCGCCAATGTACTTTGTGCCACTGTGCATGACCATATCGGCCCCAAACTGCAGAGGGTCTTGCAGCGGAGGCGGGCCAAAAGTCGAGTCAACAGTGAGAATAGCTCCGACAGCACGAGCCCTCTCCTTATAATACGCCAAGTTCCGCGCCTCTCCAGTCGGGTTGAGGGGCGTCTCAACGTGGAGCATATCGCCTGGACCCATCTGATCGATATCGTCCAGGGTCAACTTCTTGAGACCGTTAAGCTTGGTTATAAGGTCGATGACTCCGTGAACGCCGTGATAGCCCTCAGAAAGGAAGATCTTCTTGGGGTTTACCAAGACTAGCATGGCGTGGAAGGCCGAAAGACCGGACGAGTATGAGACAACGCGGGTACCGAATAATGTGTTGAGGACGATCTCGAATCGGCTGGAGTTGGGTGCGGTGTAGCGGGAGTAAACGTGCGAGTCAAAGGGGGCGTTGGGCTACAAAATAGAATTAGTACGGTTGTTCTCTGACGAGAGTTGAGGCTCTTACATCGTCATTTTCCATCTCGACGAGATCATCGGGGTCGCGAGCGTAGCGGTAGTTCACGGCCGGGTGCATCGCCGGAGCGATCGCCCGGTGAGGACTGACAAAGTCATCAGCGTGAACAGCTTGCGTGCTGAAGTGGAACTTTGGCAGCGCCTTATTCAAGGCGTCTGCCGTCAGCACAAAGTTTCCGGACTTGGCAGGAGCTTGGTCGGTTGCCATCTCGTTGTAGATAGTTGGGGGAAGATTTGGAGTTGGACTTTACACCTGTATCTGCAGTAGGCTCTTTATTATACAAATCTGTACGCGATTCAGTGTTTGTAAACTTGCTCTCTCATGCGGGGAATGTTTCGACAATTTTGTGAGGGGTGAATGATGAAGCGGGCGTGGTCTGTGACTAGGAGCGCCCTATGTCGAGCAGGGCGCATGTTAGTTTGACACTGATCAAAGCATGGGCGCATCGATCAAAGAAAGGGCGTCGAGATATTATGTAACTGGCTGCTTACTGGTCCTGTGTAAAGAAGACTGGTTGAAATTCATCCTGTGTCCCTTTTGCATGAGTCGGGTAACGTAACCATTCAGTTACTCCATTGATGACTGTCCCTGGATAGTGGTGGGTGGAGGGGCGCAAAGTGAAGGTTCCACAGATGGTTCGTGACAGAGGGACTGAATTCTGGAATCTTGGATCCTAACAAATTCCAAAAAGACCACATGATGCCAGAGAATCTGTTCTCGTCAGCTGTGAACACTGATGAAACGAGCTGCGGAGTGTCATTCGAGCTCGATGGAATTGAGTCTCAGCTTAAATACTGGACTAAGATTAAACTGTGGCCAGCATGAAGCATCTCCTCCAAAAGCCTGCGGATCGAGTTCCTCCATCTGATTGACCTGGTCGCTCCGTGGCGTTCTGCCCAATCTTCCAGCCTCGCAAAAGTCCTATACAAGCGGCGGCAGCGATGTACACTAACCCGGTAAATAGCTGTGTTCCAAGATAACTGCCCGTGCTGGTGAAGATTTCCAGCGCAATTGGCTCACTAAAGGTCGATGGCAGCACTATGCTTAACCACATCATATTCAACGCTGAAGGCACCTGTTTCAGACCAACAACTTCGGCCATCAACGGAGCAATGGTTGCCCAGAAATTTCCCGCGACTAGCCCCTCGCTGATGGTATAGAAAAGCAGCATGCCATAGCTTTTCGCGTTGATCCAGACGGCAAGCGATAACACGCCAGCTAGGAAGGTCATGGACCCTGCCATGTTCATTCGACCCATGCTGTCACTAAAATAGCCGATCAAGGGACGACCGATGGCCTGCGCTCCGTTGAAAAGTGCACTGACGACAGCAGCTTTTGAAGAGTCTAGGCCAATCTCATTTGCGTAGTTAGCTAGGGTCAAGATGAGGATAAAATACCCTAGCATGGTGAAAATGCTAAAGCCGAGGAGCAGAAGATATTCCCATCTTTTGAGCAGGGATGCGTCAAAGGCCGATTGCTTCGACCCAATTGCCTTGTTGCGATCTTTAATTAAAAGCACACAACTTGTGTTGACCACAAAGGCTAGGATTCCGAGTATCCTGAAAGCATAGGCGACGCCAAGGTTACGAATCATAGCCCCGGTCGCGAGCGAGTAAACAAGGCCACCCAGCCCAGCACCCGAAAGCGACACGCCGCTGGCTAGAGATCGTTTTGTCGTGAACCATTGAGGAACGACAGCCGCAGTTGGAATGAAGAGAAGACCGAGTCCCATACCGAAGACCACTCCTTGTGTAAGAAAAAGATGCCATATCTTGGTGGCGAGACTCGCGCAGAGTAGGCTGGCAGTTTCGAGGATGACACCACAGAACATCGTTGGTCTGATGCCAATTTCCCTGACTGCAATTGTGGCTAATGGGGAAACGAGAAGCAGAAATGTGAGACTCAAGGAAGCCACAAAGGCGTACTGAAGAGGCGTTGATCCGGGAAAAGAATCGACTTTTAGGTAATGTGCTAGGAATACGGCATAAGCCGAATTGAAACCCCACGAGTGGGCATTGATCATGGCTGCAGCTGCAGTACAGACCCAGCCATAGCCTCCATTAGGTGGTTCATCTAGTGGAACTGGTGAAGCGAGATCTGGATCGCTGGCTGTATTGTCATCGATTGATGTTGTGGCTTGTGGAACCTCCTCTGAGAGGGATTGGTTTTGGTCGTCGCATTGCCGTCGATTATCGTTCTTCTCCATGCTGCTCTTCGCTGAAAGGTGAAAAGGCAAGACACTACAACCTACGGAAAATGATGCGTTTGACAAGGGTGCCAAAACCTGTCGTTTTTAAACGATTTGCTACTATCGGACCTATTACTGTGCGTCGGCGGTTTTGCTGCGGATATCGGATGTCGGTGGTTGTGGTATGGAGGGTCGGGCCTTGGCTAGAGGCTAAGTGGCCCGGGGTTGTTTGTCATAAGGCCGGCCCATCTGCTGACATGCCGTTGGCCGCGGAGTTGTTTTGACTGGGCTTGGAATGCTGGATTGCCAAACTAACATACCGGTAGCTACCTAGTAGTACCTCAGATCTAGCCTACGGAACTCGCTGGGAGGTAGACAGTCTCTCCCTTAATCGTCGCGTACAGCACAGATAACCTGACAGCCAGCGGGCGGGTTGACTCGATTCGATACGAAGGTGTCAATTGTATTCAACATATCGCTAACAAGCAATGGTAATCCTACATTACGGATATCGTACACTGCTGGGCCTGATGCTATCCTCCGGTCTATCCGACAACAACTAAGCCAATACCGGTATTGCAAGCTTAGTCTCTGCTATGTCAAACCACAACCCATTAAACCCTTCGTCTCGGGCTGCCTTCACAAGTTGTACAAAAGCCCTCAGTTGCTCAACGTATATTGGTTCCGCAGCCTGGGGTGACACGTAATCGATAATCTTATCGCTGACGTGGTCCAGCTCGAGCATAGTAACCAATAGAGGGAACCCAATGGGTAATCCCTTCGTGTCTTCGGGGACCCATTGGACAAAACACTCGAGCTCAGCGGCAATGGCCATAGCTAATCGTGCCGCAGGCTCGTCTAAAACGCCGAGTGGGTGCTGCAGGCGATGGATAATTAATAGAGTTGCCAAGCGGTACACCCGTGCTTGCATCATCATGGCCGACACCTCGAATTGGGTATGTTCTGTAAAGAAGCTTGTCGAGGGTCTCGGCTCCCAGCTGCTGACCTGTGTCCTGATATCCTCTAGGTCTTGTCTGTATCTCCCAACTTGCTGGTTAGGCGGGGATTTAGAGGAGCCGTCATAAATAATTACATCTGATCGCTTGGCCCGATGAGCAATTCGGCACACTTCGTATTGGAGATGCACAAGACCGAGGCAGAGCCCAGCAGATCTATCCACGATGGAATAGCCGGCGGTCTGCTCCTGTGGGGCTCGTACAATGGGAATCTCTCGCCTGACAAGAGACTCTACCGTGTCGATGAGAATGGGTGTGATTGCGATAGCGTGTAGGGCAGGCTGGTTGAGTAATGACGGGTACCAGTCCTTGACGAGCAACAAGGATCGCCGTAGTATGGTGTATGCGGACGTGCCCAAGACGACGATGTGGTAAACCAGCAAGACCTGCCCCAGCATGACGACAGCAGCAGCGTCTTCAGGGTGAGAAATAGCAGGAGCTTGCAGTCGTTTGAGGCAGTCGGAACCTTGGCCTAGATCTAGCTCACTGAGGCCCTTCATTCTCTGGTTGTCCGCATCCCAAGTGGCAAGGACAGTCGTGTAACCATCCAAAACAGCTCCATCGGACGACTCTAACACGGTCATGATGGCTTGGCGAAAGCTGTCTGAAAAGCTACGCCCAATCATAAATTTTCGGTGGAAGTCATAGAAGACGTCGGAATCAGACAGAATCTCACGGGCCGTCTTGTGTTGACCGGCTGACAGAGCCATGGGGAAATCATCGAGCGTGTCCATGAATGCAAGTAGATCAACTAGGGAAGAATGAGGCAGTCTGGCCGAGGACGCTACTGATGCGTGAGGGCCAGGAGGAGGCCCCTCACCCTCGGTGCTCTGTGGGGAAGGAGAACAGCCAGGGGGCTGGGGCCCGGCTGTCTTTTGCAAACACTCATCATTGGAATCAAGATTGATGATGTCGCAGGACCCATATGGAAGGGCTTTGGTTGCGGGCGGGCGACCCATGCGCCGGCCCCGTCGGTCGAACGAGCATTTTCTGTGTTGAAATTTGCATTGGCGGCAGCGTCGCTCGCCGGCTGGGATAACACAGCGCTCTTTTCTTTGGTGACATCCGTCGCAAGCCGTGGCAGGCATGGAAGCTATTTTTGGGAGTGCAGCGTCGTTAAGAAACAGTTGAAACAGTCAGTCAAGCTCTCACCCGAGATTCAAGCTGCTTATGAACGGATGAAGCCGCGGTTGTCCGGGCGGGGCTGGAGGTTGGTTCTCCAACCTTGAAAATTGTCGACCTGGATGTCATCGAATCGGATCAAGGCGGATGAAAAACTCGACTGTTAGTGCCAACAAGCAACGTGGCAGCAGAACTTCCCGGACTACGTCTTGCACTATCCAAGTGAGCCACAGACGTAAGGTTTCGGGATAAATGACTGCGGAGACACGCCATTCCCGAATTGTAAGGCCTAGCCGCGCTGTTTAGCAGCATTGACCGTCTAGATCGCATAAATCGTAGAAAGGAGTCGTCCCTTTTGTACCAGTCGATCCGGATCGCCCGGAGCTCGCCTATGTTGCTGTATGAGGGTTCGGTTGGCCTTTTCTGCCGGTCTTCTCGTTCGCCGCAGGTTGAGGCGAACGAGATCGACTTGATCGACGCTATCGAAGCTATCAAAGCGATAGGAAAGGAAGAAGATGACTGCCCAAGGCCCTATTCACACAGTTAGCACAGAAGAAGAGTTCTACCTTAGCCTCATCATTGAAGATGAAGCTGAAGATGACATAAATAGGATCTTACTTGCCCTTGCGCTCCTAGATCAGCTCAACAGAAGGGCGCCGCGCCCGGCAGATCACGGTGACCCTGTCACACAAGGCGAGCTCCAACACACGAACCCTGCCCTCGCTAGAGCGCACGCCGAGTGGCTCCTCAATGCTCCTGAAGATATCTTCAGTGACATCTTCCGCATGAAAAAGGCTGTGTTTTTGGCCCTCTGCCGGTGGCTTCGAGATGAGACTGATGCGGGCGATAGCAGAGAGATGTATCTCGAGCAGAGAGTCATGATCATCCTGTGGATCTTCGCTTTCGGCGAGGTACAGAGGAATGCGGCAAGATT
Source organism: Fusarium sp. JS1030 (assembly GCA_000966855.1). Taxonomy (NCBI): domain Eukaryota; kingdom Fungi; phylum Ascomycota; class Sordariomycetes; order Hypocreales; family Nectriaceae; genus Fusarium; species Fusarium sp. JS1030. The sequence goes on from JWIW01000083.1 coordinate 196,599, forward strand.
CTTTCGTGTGCATCAGAGCACGATCTCACGGGTCTTCCACGATCTCATCGGCCCTCTTCGTCAGCTTCACACTCGCTTCGTCGTACAGCCAAGATCAGGGGATCTTTCTCCTGATGTAGAGTTAGATGAGGACTTCATGCAGTTCAACGGCGCCATTGGGGCGCTAGATGGGACTCATATACGTGCCTTTATTCCCCTTCGCCTGCAGGGGAGGTGGTGGTCAAGGAAGAGTCAAGTCTCTCAGAATGTGCTCGCCGCCGTCAACTTCGAGGGCCTCTTCGTGTACGTTCTCGCCGGCGCTGAAGGGTCGATTCACGACGCATCGCTGCTTCGGATCGCCTTCGCTGAAGAGGAGGAATGGAAGCTAAAGGTCCCTAGGGGCCGCTTCTATCTCGCTGATGCTGGATTCAACGCCCAAGAAGGTATCCTCACTCCTTTCACAGGGCATATGTACCATCTCAGAGAATTCCGAGCGCGAGGCACGCTGCCTAGCTGTCAAGAAGAGCTCTTCAACCTTCGTCACTCCCAGCTGCGGTCAAGGGTCGAGCGAGCTTTCGGCCTGTGGAAGCGAAAGTATCGGATTCTGCGTGGATGCCCTCCTGAATATGACTTTGATGATCAGCAACTGATTATCTATGCAACGACGGGTATATATAACTTCATCCTGACCGAGGGAAAGGACCCTGCCGAGCAGAGGCGCCAACTAGAGCAGGAACTCACTGAAGAAGAGAGAGACATCATGGAGGAGTCAGAATCTCGCGCTGATGAGGTTGTACCGCGCCAATCGGGTCCTGGAATGCGTAGGCATATCGCTTCTTGGTTATGGCGTCAATACGGCCTCGATGAACGCGTTGGAAGAGGTATACGGGAGGAAATAAGTCAAGAAGTTGCTGATGAAGATGTCGAAGGCAGCGGCAGCAGCGATAGTGAATGATGAAGGCGGTGTGTGGCAGAAAAATGAGGCTCTGCGAGAGCTGGAGATGAAGGCATTCAAGCCGGTAGTCAGACGTTGCAAAAGCCCCCAAATTGTATGTAAAAATCCCTTTTTCAGACCGCCTTACTACCTAACTAGATATTCAAAGCACACAGGCTTGCAATCCCTTTGCCTCTCACGTGCCTAGCCTAACCTTCAACGTTCAACTTGAGCCCTGACCCAAGCCTCCTTCGAGGCATCTTTCCCCAAGGCATTCCAAATCACTGCATTGATAGGATCCTGCCGGAACCAACTAAGCGTGCACGTCAGATCAGGGAGATCCTGCTGCTCCTCTAATGCTTCTTCATACGCCCTACAAGCTCTCTCGATGTCTTCTGAACCTTCTGGCCGGACTGCGGTCGATACGATATGCGTACGTTGAGTCTCCTGCTTCTTCAGCAGCTCTCTGACATCCTCTAGTGAACACGTATCTCGCTTTCTCTTCCCTCTATTACGAGCGGCGGTATTGGGAGGAATCTCGCTCTCTGTGCTCCTCCTCGCGGTGTTACGAGGAATCTGGCTATCTGGGGGCCTCCTTCGAGGGCGTGCCGATGAGGCCGGCGTTGGGCGATACGGCGTTGGAAAGGAGGCAAGTGACAGTCCTTCACTCGCCTGTGACGAGGAACGAGTCGTTGGAAAGGGTTGAACTGACTCATATTGCTGTGATAGGGGCAGAAGAGTATCCTCGGCTTCTCTCTCTTCATCGACTTCCTCTCCTTCTTCCTCGGCTTCGCGCACCGCTGCTTCCTCTGCTTCTTCTTGTGCCGCCGCCCTCGCTTCGATTTCCTCCTCCTGCTCGAGGCGCCTGCGCCGCTGCCAGTACGCCTCATCTGTAGGCGGATGGATTGACTTCCCCGCGGGAAGGTCATCTGAGAAGATCTCTTCGTATGACTCGAAGTTGATAGAAGGAGAGATAAGAAGCCCTTCAGTAACTATCTTCCTTCCGTCGCCCTGATACTTCAGGAGGCACCTTTTCCGATTCCCCTCGCTCAGGTAAAGTGTGCCGTCATCATAGTTATACTGCGTTCCTGACCTCTGCTCAGTCTCCTTGAAGGCACGCCAATACTTCCTGATCATCTTGAACTTATTGTTCATCATCTTCGAGGCCCAGGAGATCCTCGGCCACTTCGCCTTAAAGAGAGGAATGAAGGTCTTGAAGAGAGCAGTGTACGTTGCATTCTTCGTTATCTTTAACTTCCCCTGCCGACGTGCCTCGAGCAGCTTCTCGAGGAGATACAGTTCCTGTTCCTCGCTCCAATGCCAGGACCGTGAATTGGTCCCTATGCTATCATCTAGATGAGAGCTAGATGGCCGTGATATATCGCTGGTAACTGACTGAGGACGTAGGGACCGGCTAGACGCCTGCGTTGACTCCCGCTGCCCTGATACTTCATCTAACGGCAAAGATCGTACGGGAATACGAGCACGAGAAGGCATTTTCGCAATATTGATGTCTTCATAAGGGCCAGGAAGAGAGAGGGCTACAGCGGAAGTATGACGGTCATGATGACTTCATCCTTGGTGGAGAAAGGCGGTCACAGAAAGGGTATGGTCATGAACTTAACGAGGTTTCAGGTACAAGACGGCTGTAGCGCTATTTTTATGCGTTACAATGTCACCCGCTAAAATCATAGAGTTTCTGATGCGGTAGGACGTAGTCCGGGCTAGTAGTCGTTAAAAAAAAATAGAGAAAAGCTTCTGTCTTTGCACTGAGCACGTTGTTCAGGTAAATCGCGTCTGTCTGCCTTGATTGAATCCATATTTTACTTTTTGTCCGGGGCCTCTATTAACAATAGCGCAGTCTGTCCGCCGGAAGACTGGTTCCTGTCCTTCTAGGAGGTCGTTATATCGACGACTTGGCAGGATTCTCGACAGCTGTGATCCCAAATTTTGGCCTCATACAAAGAATGTGCCAAAATGATGTCTAATTGGTTGACACGTAGAAATTTCTAATTTTATCAGCCTCTACCAATGTTCGTTATCTACCAAAGACTTTTCAGTTATATTATACAAAGGATGATTGTCATGCTCTCTCAAAAGATAGCTCCTGATTTCATCTGTCGGCAATTTGTACTTCAGATCCTTGATGCCATCGTCACCCCCGCTTGGGAACTCTAGCCTAGCGTCTTCTAGAGCTTGGAAACCGCGTATTGTGTCAACTGCATCGGACCAGCTCCCTTCCAAAAGCCAGCCAGATATCCAAAGAAAATCACGGACAGTTGTCGAATGTCGGGAAACCAACGACTCCAACTCTTTGATGGTCGCAGGTATATGACGTAGATGTAGGGTTTGGAGCCGTGGCCATGACATACCCAGAGGCAAAATGTCGCCCAAAGACACATTTGGTGTTTCATTGTAGCGAGGGTATTCCCTAAACGTCATATCCATACGCTCAAGATTGGGGGCGCTGAAGAACGGTTGGGTAATGGAGCAAAGTGCAAGCATCTCGTGCCTTGGGTTTCCCGACAGACTATGATGGCGTGAAAAAAAGTCCACATCTAGTTTCAAGTCCGTGCTCTGAGAAACAAGTTGTTTGAGATTCCCCTGCTGGGTTGATGACAGTTCCCAAACTTCCATATTCGGGGGAGGCATCAAGGAAAACCAAAGGGCTCTAGGCCTCAATCCATTTTCTCCAAGCTGAGAGCACAAAGGTCCAAGCATCTCAAGAGGTGGAATCGCCGAGTGGGTTGTTTGGAAAGATCCGCACCATCTAGACTTGCGTATCGCAGAATCAAAATGCTGCAATACGGTGCGCTCGAATCCGGAGTCAACAAAATCAGCGGCGGCCAGTTTATCTGAGCCCCAGGAGTCGTCATCCTTAAGGTATAGGGATACAAGATTGGACAACGAACACAAAGCAGTACATAGACGGCTGATATGTGCTTCGTTTTGACGAAGACGCTCTTGGTTCTCATACTTCTGTTGGTATAAGTCGTATGCTTTGGAAAATAGCTTCTGGATCGGCGTTGACGACTTTTCATCCATCTCCCCATTGATCAGTTGATCCATTTCAGGGCTTGGTCCCCAGGCCAGATTTGATAACCAACCGAAACGGTCGTCTGTCAAGTCAAACTTTCTCCGGTATCCCCTGGAGCGTTCCATGGTTTCGACATGTCGCAAAAGCCTACCTCTCGCCTCATCCATGTATGACTGTCTATTGCAGGCTAACTCGGCCTCATAGTAGGATATAATGATGATAACTGTCTGCACGTTCTTGCTGAAAACAGGATGGCGGCAAATGTTTTCAAAACGAGCGAATGATTCCAAGGTGAGACAAACAGAGACCTTGGTAATCAGAAATGGCGAGGCGACATTGCTGAAGCATCGCGAAACTAAACGGCATTGTTTGATTGACTCTTGGCCATTGTCGCCCTCACGCACGTGGAAAAATATTTTTCTGAGAAGCTCTGTGGGAAGTGATTGAATGTCCATTATGGCTCGCATGGCAGATATGATTGAGCGGTATAAAGCGAAGTTTAGATAGGTAGATGAGAGAATAAATAGTGAAATCTTACGTCACGTGAACCCCATAAGTTTCTCTTCGCGCCCACCAATCTCATCTCGCCGCAACAGTATCCCTGATAGTCTCCTGTAACCAATTGGGAAATCCCCGAATTCCAGAAATCCACGTCATCTTTGGCGGCACGATGAGTTGAGCCCCGCGGCACGAGAATATTTGCTTCACGATGGCACTAGATATGTCCTCAGGCTCTAGCATCTTGCCCCTTTTGCTCTCGATAGTCTCCTTCTCCGCCTTCGTCATGTCAGTGTTCACAAACATGGGGTGCACCACAGTCGTCATGACCCCAGGCGCTTTATAGTGATGCTTGATTTCGCAGGCCAGTCCCTCGTGAAAGCTCAACGCGGCTGCCTTTGACGCCGAGTATTCAACGGCTGTGGGCAAGGCAACATAAGACGCCATGCTGGCGACAGTGACGATGTGTCCTTTATTCCTCAGGATCATTGTCGGTAGGAACGCCTTTACAGTGTACCAATGCGAGAAGACATTGAGGCCGAAAAGCTTGGATACCTGCTCCGGTGTTGATTTAAGAATAGTCGTGAGGTTCGTGAGCCCCGCATTGTTGATGAGAATGGAGGGGTGGCCAAGAGTCTCCCTGATTTTATCGGCCGCTTTGTTGACGGCATCTGGTGAAGTGATGTCGCATTTCCAGTAGAAGACGGTGTCAAGCCGCTCGAGATCTGGGGGTAGGGCCGCGACGTCGAGGATGGCAACTCTGACGCCTTTTTGGACCAGGCCGAGAACAGTGGCCTTTCCGATTCCATTACAGCCTCCCGTGACAACGGCAATCTCCTCTCCCCAGTTCCACCCTCCGTGTCTCAGAAGCTTCCAGTTATTGCTGGCGCGAATATTCTGGAGCCTGTTCAAGACTCGACTCAGGCCAAGACCGAGTAGAACTCGGAGCGTCACCTTGAGCCCGTAGGTTCCAACCCATCGCTTGATCAAGTCAAGCTCAGTAACTTTGAGGACGAGATCTGGCGGACCGTATGCCAGGAACGCAAGTCCAGATGCTGCGAGTGTCGGGTTCAATAGGAGGCCGCTGACAATTTGTGCCGTCTTGATGGTACCTTCCAGAACGGTGGCCATTTTTGTCTTTGCAACAGCGATTTAAAAAGTAAGATGATAATGAATTTTGGCGCATAAAGTCAACATGTCGTGTTTTCATCGACGACCCGCCATCGACTTAATATTTATCTAGGTCAATCGGACCAGGTGCGGAAAGTCATCGAAAACGAACAAGTTAGCACATGATTTCGAGAGCTCCATTCTCCACTGAATGACGACGACTTCGACCTCGGTTCGAACTGTCATTGATTCTGGAATATGCAAATGTGAGGCACCTGACGGATACCCATCTCGAAGTGATTGACACTGGCGGCGACATTGTTCCGTATCGGGACTAGCGCTCTATAAGTGGAGACTTCGTCCGGCGACTTCTTTCTTATTACGGTATAGCCTGGCCCCGGTAATAAGTGTCCAGTGGTGAATCCGGGGTAACCCTGAGCTCCGTTTACACACTCCTCTCGTGTCCGCGGACGCCGAAGACAGCTATTGGATCATCATGGCCTCAAAACCAGCCTCGGTTTGTTTCAGCTCCCGGTTCAAGTGATGTAATGGTACGCAATGCGGGGCCATAGACCCACGGCTGAAAAACTATAGCAAGTGGTAAATATATATCGTAATACCCGTTGCGTAGATATGTCGTAGTGTTGATAGTTGTATCTAAAAGCTATCTTTCACAGCAGCCTCGGCCTTTTTTGAGAAGTATAGAATATTCTTCTTCCACAGTTCAATCAGACCATATGGAGCACTCGCCCACTATGCCCGCATTCACAGACCCAAAGGTCAAGGTTCAGTCTGAAGAATCCTTTGACATTGTCATTATCGGAGCCGGGGTGTCTGGCATCAATACAGCCCACACTGTCAAGACTAAGGCTCCCCCAGGGACTACCTATGTTATCCTGGAACGACGCAGTCAGATCGGGGGCACCTGGGATCTCTTCAGATATCCAGGAATCAGATCCGACTCCGACATGTTTACCTTTGGCTTCTCCTGGAACCCCTGGACCAAAGAAAAGCCCCTCGCCACAGGGCCAGAGATTGTCTCTTATCTCTTAGATTCGGCTTCCAAAGTTGGGGCGGACAAGCACATGCGGTTTCATCACAGCGTCATCTCGGCTGACTGGTCCTCTGACAACTCCAGATGGACCCTCACCGCCAGAGATGGGAACAACGAGCTTGCGAGCTTCCGAACTCGCTTTGTGGTTCTAGGGACGGGTTATTATGATTTCAACGAGCCCATGTTTGCTCCTATTCCTGGCTTGGATAGATTCCAGGGAGACATCATCAAGCCACAGTTCTGGCCAAGCGACTACAACTACCTCAACAAGAATATCGTCATCATCGGCAGTGGAGCGACTGCAGTTACCCTCCTTCCGAGTTTAGCCGCAGATGCAAAGCACGTCACCATGATTCAGAGGAGCCCGACATACATCGCCGCACTCCCAATGTCGAGGGGATTTTTCACCCGCCTCCTGCAAGCATTTCTCCCCAGTTTTGTAACCAACCGTTTGAACCGACTCCAGCACGTCCTCATGGGATACATATTATACAGCTACTCCAGAAAGAATCCTCGAAAGGTTCGTGACACTCTGGAAAAGGCTAGCGCAGCACAACTTCCCAGCGATGTTCCTGTCAAACCACATTTCACTCCACGGTACAACCCTTGGGACCAGCGACTCTGCGTTTGCCCTGACGGCGACTTCTACACGGCTCTACGGTCAACAAAGGCCAGTATTGTCACCGATACAATTGACGAGGTTACTGAAACCGAGATTGTGTTAAAGTCCGGCCAGAGGTTGCACCCAGATGTCATCGTACCCGCAACAGGGCTTAAGCTGCAGTTTGCCGGAGGCATCCCCATCTCAGTCGATGGAAAAATAGTTGACCCAACCACCAAGTTTACCTGGCAGGGTTGCATGCTGCAAGACGTGCCCAACATGGCCTTTATCATAGGCTATGTCAATGCCTCATGGACTCTGGGTGCCGAGGCGACAGGCGTACTTCTGGGGCGGCTCTGGGGTCGCATGAAATCTTCAGGTGCAAATGTAGCGATTCCAAGATTAGAAGCGCCGGAAAACATGCAGCAGGTTTCCCTTTTTGCCCTTTCTTCGACGTACTTTCAGGGCGCCAGCAAGGTCTTTCCCAAAGGAGGTGTTGGCCAATGGTCCCAGAAGAAGAACTATTTCGTCGATGTCTGGAAAGCGACCTGGAGCGATCTGTCGGCTGGGATCGAGTTTCGCTGAACCGGAGAAGCTAGTTGGCTGTATAAAGTGCAACTTTCTGGAATTATGACAGGTGGTGAAAGGAAGTCATCCCGAGCTTTTTGCCATAGGGTTATTCTTATTACTTGTAGTCTATTATGCTCTACATATCAATGTTATACCCTGGATCCCTTCATGGAATGGCAATGATTGAAACAGACGCTGAAGCTGAGGTTGCTCTCCCCACAAGTTCTCCTCTAGACTCGGACTCTGGGGGGCCCTATTACCACTACCTGAAGTCTCTCTAATTCAGTCCGATATTCCCTTCTCATCTTAAGTAGCATAGACCGGAGGTCGCTCTTCGTAGCTATTGTAAGCTGGAAGAGCCATCAAATAAGCCTCACTAGCCTCTAAAAGGTCAGCCAACACAATAGGGCGCGTCATGCGCAGAGTAGTCGCTGCCCTCGCCGGTGACACCACCCAAGGATTCTCTGGCACCACGAAATGCTTCTCTAGTAGAAGCTCGATTTTCAAGGCGTGGTTAACATGGGGGCCAACTTGCTCGTCGCACGCATAACCTTCCAGGCCAGTAATGCTGAGATTGTAGTCGAAATCGAATGTGGCGTAACTGCCTGAGCCGTCTTCTTCCTCTCGCCACCCCTGGGTATAAGTCTTCTCCCCAAGAATATGAGTTTCTGAATGGTGTTTCACCTCTTGGCTGTCCTCATCGTGATTGGATGCAATGGATTTCCGACTCCGTGTGGGGAATGCCATAGACACAGCTTCCTCCACCATCCAAGTAACCTTCTTGAGCTTCCATACTTCAAATCCAACGTCTGTCCTCGAAGCAATGTTGTCAAGCCGTATATGAACCATGTTGGAGCCACCGGGGCTCACAACTCTGTTCAAAGATAACGTAGTTTTTATCTTTGAAGAGTTAAAATCGTAGTGATGGACGCCTCTGTCATCCTCAGCCTTGCGCAACCGCTGGACTCCAAATGGCCTTTTGGAAACGATAGGTGCTCCTTCCGAGAGGGATACCTGGGCATCCAGCTCGTACTCCACAGCCACAAGAGGGTTGTCCATGCTAGCCGGGAGCTGGCTCGGGATGGTGAAAGAAACATCAAAGCTGTGCTTCCCCTGGGCCAACGTCCTGGGCTCGGATATAATGGTGCATCGATTTAGCTCAGTTTGCTTATCGATGCAACTTGAACAGGCTTTTCGTCGAGGCCGTTTATGTCGCACAAGAAGTCGAGTTCCAGCCTCTAGCCTCTCAACCCGGGTAGCATTCTCCAAGGCTAGGTGGATTCGTCCTGAGATAGTTCCACTGCTATCGTCACTATAGCCATCCTGGAGAATGATGCCCTGCGTTTCCAGGTCGATTTTGAGGGTTGTACTTGGACGGAGATCCACTGAATGATTGAATGCCAACATTTGCTTCACAGAACAAAACATTACGTTGATAACGAGGTTGCGAACATATATGAGAAGATTGTTCGATATGGAACAAGAGATTTCTAGATCTCAAAAAAAGGATTTCTGCTCTTATATCAACATTCAAAGTGACTCATTTCGTATGGTTTCAAAACTCGGGTTCGGCGATTGTCACCGAGCGCCGAGCGTAAATGACCGTATCATCCGCCCACGGTAAATTCACATCTGGTACTTATGCAAGTAGCCTATTCTCTTAGGCCAATAGCCTTTAGTTCCGACAAAAATTGATCCTGCCATATGGTGTCAGTGCGAAATCGGCGTTAGTGACTCGTTCAACTTCGTGAAGAAACTTGGTTGTGGGTCCTCAAGGCGGTGGGTGTTGACAAGCTTGTCTATTGATGAGTAGTCATCGTGTCCTACTCGAATACCGAATGAGTCAAAACATCACTGCGGAATGGCCCGCACAGTTTCGTTCAGTGCCGTCGCAAACCTTTCGATATTGTGAAGGTTCAACCCAGCTACTGACACCCGGGATGTTTCAACCATGTATACGTGGAACCGTTCTGTTTGTCTCTCATCAGTGACTAATACAACCCGAGGTAAACACATTTAGATGAGCTCAACTGACCTTCAAGATAAGCGATTTGCGATTTACTGATCCCGAGATACGCGGGCATGCCGGTCTGCTTGGCCACATGAGACCAGTCGCCTGGGGTTTTTAGACGCATTAGCTGGACATGACCACAAGATCCTTAGACCACTTCTCTTTGATAGCAGGCGCGCTGAGCACTTTGGCAGCTATACGGGCGCCGTATGCCGGGGGAGCAGTTATGGTTGACCGCTGCACTCTTTGTAGAATTCACGACGCGACCTGGGCCGCTGATGCTGACGCAGTGACACAGGAAACAAGGCCGATACGTTCCCCGCAAAGCCCCATATTCTTGGCCATCGACAGACACACCGCGAGTTCAACACCAAGCTTGTCCACGAAGTACCAAATAGGCCAGGCATCGTCGTCAAATGAGCCCGAGTTGAAGCCCAAATATACAGAGTCAAATATGGGAAACAGTTTCTGCTCGACAACGGCAGCGCCGATGGCCTTCCACTCCTCGCTAGATGGGTCGCAACCAGTAGGATTGTGAGCGCACGTGTGAAGCACAACCGGCGAGCCAGGAATGGCCTCTTTCAGAGTCATCAGGTATGCGTCGAAGACAAATGCCCCATCCTTGTAGCTTGGAAGCATGCCGACCTCAAAGTCCATAGAAGTGAACATGAGATTATGATTTCCCCAAGCCGGGTCAATCACATATATCGTCTTGGGGGCAATTCCTAGCCGCCTTGAAGCGAGCCCAAGAAGGTGGAGAGCGCCCGGTTCCAGAAAGTGACTGACATGACGCGACCTGGAGATTGTAAATGTTTTAGCGACATTGCTGTCTACCTAGCGACTAGTACTTGCCCTGTTTTCGACCAATGCGTTTGATCCATCAAATAACAGCTTCGTCACTTCGTCTACAAATGGCTTGAAGCCGGAGATTGGTAGGTATTCGTGGTTGAAATCTCCGAGGCTCGCTTTGGCCATCTTGACCGATGGGGGAACCCACGGCTGCCCGTCTTCGTCTCGATAAGTGTCTTGGCTGAGATTGATCTTATCTGGGTGAGGATCTGCAAGGAAACGCCGGGTAACATCGAATTGCACATCAGGAGGAACAATGTCGGTAGATTTGGAACCGGAGGAGGGACTCTGGGTGGCCGCCATGGCGAGGCCTGGCGTGTAAAGGCGTGCATAATGGCGAGGATAGTTACTGCTGAATCTTTGCAGGATGGCGAGACAAATTAGCCATGTATTTCGATACTGAGGCAATGCTAGTGGTTTGTTTGTCATTTGTCCAGACCCCCTGTTACTTAAGGTATCAAGCTTACGGTTGTGCGGTATCATGCCGAGTGGGATGAACGGCCTCTAGGACAAGCGGCCCTGGCGGTGTGTGGGGAATAGAAATTGTGCCGCCGAGAGAGGAAGTTGACAGAGGATGTTCATCCCATCAGGGCATGACCGTCATGATCCGGGACCATGACATGATGCCCGATGATCCAAACCAACGAATTACTGCATGACAACTTACTTTCCGACTTGCCCACTGTCTATCTGCTTCATTCCCATCAATAGTATGGCTTCCACAGTTCAAAAAAGACTTGCCCACCTTGAGGACCAGGGGTTCAGCCATCGCCTTGCGTAAAACATTTTTGCCGACGCTAAGATGCTACATGGTCATGCCTCAACCCTCACTGGGTAGCACCCCCTAACCATGATCTAGATCCTCCTTAACCTTTGCTAGCAGATCGAACAGCGCGGGGAAGCTGCATTCCCCACGGGGAAAACAGAATGCCTAGGTAGTGGTATATACAACTCGATATAAAAGCCTTGATATGTTGGCATTTTTTACCAATCAACTTTCCAACTCCCATTCTTTGGGAATTTCGTGCTACATTTCTAACCTATCTTTCCTGGAACCACGACGCATATTCCTACGATGACCCCATACAAACAGCCTCATATGGAGCCCAACTTTGACAAACGCAACGATAGGAAGGAGTATGCTAACCAGGTCGAAGACAATCGACAGCAGAAGAGGAATTAAGTCAATGTTTTTGACGACATTGATCCGGCCGAAGAGCGAAAAGTTGTTCGCAAACTCGACCGGGTCATCATGCTCCTGCTCGCCGCCGTGTAGTTCTTCCACTGTAAGGTCTCTTGCCACCCCAACAAGATATCCTATGTCAACTTCTTCCACAGATCTTGACAAGGGCTCTATCAACTATGCCGCCATCTTCGGCCTCCGCGATGACCTCCGCCTTTCCGGCCTTGAGTATTCCTGTGTTGTCTCCCTGTTCTACTTTGGCCAGTTGTGCTCTGAATACCCGGCAGCCTTTATTCTCAGACGCTTCCGTCTGACAACCTTTGTTGGAATTACCATCATCATTTGGGGTGGCGTTGACATGGCTATGGCTGCAAGCAATAACTTTCAAGGAATCGCAGCAACACATTTCCTTCTTGGATTTGCCGAACCTTGTATATCTCCAGCTTTCATCATCGTCACCTCCAACTGGTACAGGTGAACAGAGCACGCGATGCGAGTCGCGACTTGGGTTTCTATGAACGGAATCGGTCAAATTGTTGGCGCGCTGCTCATGTACGCGATAGGTCACGCCAATCTTGCCGTGGAGAGTTGGCGTGCGAGATTCTTGATTTTTGGCGGCCTCGCTTGTGCCTGCGGTATTGGATGCCTGACTCTCATGCCACGAGATACACCCACATCCTGGTTTTTAAACGAGCGAGAGAGGCAGATTGCGATGCAGCGTTTTGTTATTGACTGTGTTATGTGAGACAGAGCTGAGTTCAACAAGGCGCGACTATGGGAGGCTCTGGCTTCCCCCTTGACCTGGCTTTACCCACTTGTCCGGTCTACCTACTTATTATGCACGTTATTGAAAATCATATTGTTATGGAAAAGTGGCTGGTCGTGGGGTGACTAACGTTAGCTGAAATTTCTCGGCTGATTGATCGTATGGTCACGAACGGAAAAGTATCCCTAGTCATGAGGTAATTAGGTTCCTTAGTCAAGCGTGTTTAGCTAGTGTTATCAGCAACTTGCATTAGCTTCATATTCTGCCCGATTATGTATTGGGATGTGGAAGAGTCTCACCGTGTGTCCTAGGACCTGTTAGACTCGGTCTTACGTATCATGGTGCTGGTTGCGCTTGGTATAGGTTGCATTGTCTAGTGTTTTGTGGGCTGTGTGTATATGTGAGTGAGGGATGTGGATGGTTAGCATTGGAGAAAGGAATTCTTGGCGCTAACGCTGCTTCTTATACCCCCTGCAAAAGCTTATTCCTTGCATTCACTAACCTGAAGACGCAGCTTTCCATGTTTTGCTTGAAGGTTGAAGGAGAGAGAAAATCTTCTTTCAAGGTATTTGGTATAGCACCTTATTATGGGAAAAGGTAACCATATCTTCTTCATACGTGGCCTTGATCTATCTCAAAAGAGATATTAAATAAGGCCTGTATATAAACATATGGTGCTGGTTGATTACGTTTGTATCCTTCTCCTGGAACTGCTATTCCGCACTGATACTCAGCATAGGTTCTGAGTTAAGAAGGAGGTCTCTCCTCACATCCTAGAGTCACGCTAGCCACTCGAGTCTATGCTGCCGTTCTGATCATATTGATCTCTGACTGTAGAAGACGGGGAAGCAATTTCTGCCCCTAGTCCACAAGCTAACAAGTAGCTAATACCTCGTGATCCACCAAACTGTTGGTTAGCGTAGCTGGGGAAATTGTGGGGAGAAGTGGGAAACCCGGTGCTAATACGGGGAGAAGTGGAAAACCCCGGGGTTGGTATGGGGTATCTTGCATGATAACCTTGTGAAATTGATCATCCATATATGCGCTTGATCTCTCTAAGAAATCTTAGCCATGGTTCTCCAGAAAAGGCCCGAAACCAACACACGAGATCGCGAGACTTAGACTATTCCAGTAACATTTTTTCTAGCGACGTCGACCTACATTTAACATGGTTTCGGGAATACTTTGGCTGAACATGGCCCAGATGATGTGTATAAGAAGGCTGATGCCGCTGCTAAAATACAATACTTTCATCTTCGTCAACAAAGGATTCTTCAAGTCTCCTGGCAAGACGCGACCCTTTTGTTCCCGTGTCTACTTTGCCTATCATGAAAGGCTTTCTTCTCTCTACCCTTCTGTACGCGGCAGGCTTTACTGAAGCTGCATTGATTGAGGTAATTGAGACCCCTTGATATGTCTTTCCAAGGAATGAGCTGACCATTACCAAGACGCGACAAGCAGAGTTCCGTCCGGGTGCCTACTCGGAGCCCTTCTATCCGTCACCATGGATGTCTCCAGGCATTGTCGGCTGGGAAGAAGCTTATGTCAAAGCAAGGGAGTTTGTCTCGCAGCTTACCTTACTGGAGAAGGTTAACCTCACGACAGGTGTCGGGTAAGTCAAGCACTCAGAATCCTTTGATCCGCATTTCTAATAAGCTTGACAGCTGGGCGAATGAGAGATGCGTTGGTAATGTTGGTGATGTACCGCGATTGGGCCTCCGTGGTCTATGTATGCAGGACGGCCCAGTCGGAGTCAGGCTGACAGACTACAATTCTGTCTTTCCGTCAGGGCAAACGGCTGCCGCTACATGGGATCGCGATCTGATCTACCGACGGGCACAGGCGATAGGGTATGAGTTCCGAGAAAAAGGCGTTGACGTTGTGCTTTCCCCTGTAGCTGGCCCTCTTGGCCGCAACCCTTCAGGAGGGCGTAACTGGGAAGGCTTCTCCCCAGACCCTTGGCTCACAGGTATCGGTATGAGCGAATCCGTCAAGGGTCTGCAGGATATGGGAGTTGTTGCCACTGCCAAGCACTTTATCGGAAATGAACAAGGTTGGTGCTCACTCACAATCTCGCTACTTCCACGCCATCTTTAACACACCTCCCAGAGCATTTCAGAATCGCCAGCGAGGCTGCCGCAGTAGGCGCCGGTAACGTCAGCGAGTCACTTTCATCTAATATCGATGATAAAACGATGCATGAGCTCTACATGTGGCCATTTGCCGATGCCATCAGAGCTGGTGTTGGATCTGTCATGTGCTCGTACCAGCAACTCAATAACTCGTACGGATGCCAGAACTCCAAGCTCCTGAATGGTCTCCTCAAGAGCGAGCTAGGTTTTCAAGGCTTCGTAATGAGTGATTGGGGCGCCCAGAATGCTGGTGCAGCTACTGCTGTGGCTGGGCTCGACATGGCCATGTCTGGAGATGTCGTTGTCGGTGGTGACCGGAGCTACTGGGGTGCCAATCTTACTATCTCGGTGCTGAATGGAACCGTACCTGCTTACCGAGTCGACGATATGGCAATGCGCGTCATGGCTGCCTACTTCAAGGTCGGAAGAACAGTTGAAGGCCAGCCAGAAATCAACTTTTCGTCATGGACAGACGACAGTGAAGGCCCGATTCAGTGGACTGCTGGACGAAACCGGCATGTCATCAACCAACATGTCGATGTGCGGTCAGACCATGGTGCATTGATTCGAGAGATTGGTGCCGCAGCCACTGTTCTCCTCAAGAACGAAGGCTCCCTGCCTCTACGAAAACCGAAATTCCTTGCTGTCTTTGGGGAAGATGCCGGTAGCAATCTCAATGGGCCAAACAGCTGTGTGGACAGAGCTTGTGCCGATGGAGTGTTCGCTGCGGGTTGGGGCTCAGGTACAGCAAACTACCCGTACCTGGTGACACCGGACCAAGCATTACAACAGCGCGCCATTGCCGATGGTTCAAGATACGAGAGCGTTCTGACAAACTATGGAGGCGATCGAGCCAAGACACTGGCCTCGACAGACAACGCCACTTCGGTTGTTTTCGTCCATGCTGCAGCTGGTGAAACCTATCTGACTGTAGACGAAAATCTCGGCGATCGCAAGAATTTCACACTTTGGAGGAATGGCACTGAACTCGTACACAACGTGTCATCGGTGTGTCGCAACACAATAGTCGTCATCCACTCACCAGGTGCCGTTGATGTTACTTCTTTTTATGACAACCCCAACATCACTGCAATCCTCTGGGCTGGTCTTCCAGGCCAAGAGGCCGGCAGGTCCATTACTGATATCCTCTACGGTGATGTCAACCCTTCTGCCAAACTACCTTTTACTTGGGGCCCTAGTCTTGAAAGTTACGGTGTGGACGTCTTGACCGAGCCTAACAACGGCGAGAAGGCACCCCAGGTGGACTACGACGAGGGAGTCTTTATCGATTATCGTCACTTTGACCGAATCGCTCCCGGAGATGACGAAGGCGCTCCTGTTTGGGAATTTGGCTTTGGTTTATCCTACACCACGTTTAACTATTCTAATATCCGGGTGAAAAGCTGGCCAGTGACTCCTTACGTCGCTTCGTCTGGGTTTTCTCAACCTGCGAGGATCTTGGCTAACTACTCTCGCAACCCCGAAGATTATACTTTTGAAGATGGCTTCTCATTCAGCCCGAAGGGCGTTTTACTCAGTCAGAAAAAAAAGAGCATAAAACCTTTTCTGATTGGCTGATTGGCATGGTCTGTGCTCAACTCGTGCTTGAATTGGTCAGTTGTCAACGCTAACGACGCCACTACATGGGAAAGCCCGTGATCGTTGACTAGGTAACGCTTTTGGCAAGCTCTCCAGGAGCTTCAAGGTTGTTGTCCTTTAATCAACTCCGGCCTCCAAGCGCGATTCTGGCCGAAGCAGCGACATGGCGTCTACTTTCCCTTTGCCGTCAAAACTATTATCCACCAAACCTTACAAGGTTGCTAACGACTCGGCTCACGTATCACCTGCCTCCGGTCGAGCGGTGAAGTGTCCCCTCCTTCCCTGATCGTTCGAACCTAATGAAAACACCCTACAGACAACCTCCCATATCGAGATCTGTCATGCTACGGTACATCTAAGCAAACCCTCGCTGCCCAAGCGGCACCTACCCGGTCGTCTGCATGGGTAAGAGGCGGATAACAATATATGCAGCTGGATGGAGAATGATATACCCCAGGCAGTTCGGAACTGCCATACTTGCAAGCAAGACCTGCCCGAGGTCGAGTTTCGAAGCGTCAAGGACCCTGCGAGGCTTACGAGACAGTGTAGTAGCTGTAGGACACGCCAAAAGGAGCGAGTGGCCGAATCCCGAGCCGCTGTTGCCGCCATGCGGAACATCGCCTCGAGGCTATCGCCGCGCAGAACGACGAAGAGGACCGATTCTCAGGCTCAATTGACGCCTCCACGGCGAAACGCGCAAGCGCTCGTGTCCATCAATAGCTCACAACCCCCTGCAACGCCTGCTGTATTCCGTGGTCTGGCGCCCGTCCTCCAGGGACTGCCTAGACCTCTGCTGGGCCCATCTACCTCGGGCGCAGCGGAAGGAGCCCTCCCTATCCCTTTCACATTAAGCCCGCCAAGAGTAGTTCTGGGCACGCCGATTCCTAGTGACACGACCACAACGGCTCCTATTGTGCTAGGCACGCCTGTGCCACAGGAATCGTTCCCTACTACTGCTTCATTACTGCCACAGGGTCATCGCCGCGGCCGCTATACACGTCAAGGCATCGTGAACCGACGGCCACGGCCACAACTTCAAGAACGACAGTTTGATCAGATAGTTGACCCACCTTTTACAGGGGACCTCGATTTGCCTGCCCTTAGTGAGGAGGATCGGGCGCTTGTGCGGGAGTTCTATACTGCCCTGAATGACGACAAGATGCATAGTTGTATTCGCTGCCGGGAGCATTGGTTCGATATGAAGGAAAACAGCTTAGGAGTCTGCAGCCGCTGCATTAGTCGAGATAGGGAGAGAACCGCTGACGAGCCCTACTTCTTCAGCGCTGCGAATAGCCTTGACTTCGGGGAAGTCCCCGGTAATCTACCTAGCCTAACGATGGTTGAGGAGATGCTGATTGCTAGGGTTCACGTACATGTGAAGGTCCTGCAAGTGCGTGGTGCTCAGTACAAATACCGCGGTCACGTTGTCCACTTCCTTCGGAATGTTGGTAGGCTATTCGAAGAGCTTCCGGTCCTGCCTGAAGAACTAGATATCGTACTCCTGCGGCCTTCCAACATGGAGGGCGACCCTCGCCTGCTGCAGCAATTCTCTCGCGATTTCCGGGTACGCCGCTCGTGTCTGTTGACCTGGCTGCACTACTTGCAGCGCCACCATCCGGGCTATCGCGACATCGTCGTGAGGCAGGATCGATTGCAGAGGCTTCCTCTCGATGGCAGCATAGTTGCTTCAATTGCTAGCCAAGTGGCTGACATGCCCGACGGCGAGGTACCCCAAGGTCCCGTTGAGGAGGTCATAGAAGAGGACCCCGATGATGCGGATGCATCCGCGATCCCCAATCTTCAGGTAACAGATAGCGAATTAGACGCCCTGCGGTCCCGACTACTTGATGATACCCCTAAGCCTGGGCATGTGGCTGATCTTGACCGTGTGCCACCTAGCGCGCAGGCTCAACACCAGATTCCCCTTCCTTCCATTCGCAGGACTCCTATCAATGAATTCAATCGTTCCCAGCCGCTGTTGACGCTCGCGTTCCCCACCCTCTACCCTGACGGCAAGGCAGACTTCGTGGAGCCTCGTCTGCGGAGCATCACGTACCAAGACTACCTTGCCCATGCGATGAGGTGGCAGGATGGACGTTTTGCCCGGCATAAGACGTGGCCTTTCGTCGCCCTCAATACGCTCTTACGTGCGCAGGTCAGAAAGCGAAGCGACTACTTTGTCAAGCAGCACGAAGGCCGCCGCCAACCCCTTACGCGTGCTGATCTGGAGGAGGCGATGGCTAAACCTGATGAGCCAGAAGCTCAGGCCCTGATCCAGTCGATCGCACGCCAAGCCGCTGTCATCAGGGGCACTCGGCCATATTGGTTCAAGCAAAGGAAGCAATTGGAGGCATATGCCTATAATCTGGGAAGGCCAGGCCTTTTCGTTACTGCAAGTGCGGCTGATTACCACTGGGAGTCCCTATACCGTCACATGCCTCGATTTCAAGAGTGGAAGACAGCTCCTGAGGCGGCGAGGATGGCCCTATCTCGGCAACTACTGCGAGACAATGCTCACATCGCCGCTTACCACTTCTACAAGCGTTACACGCTGTTTAAGACTATTGTCCTGAAGCAGAAGTTTAATCTAATGGACTTTTGGGGTCGCTACGAGTGGCAGGGCAGGGGTTCCAGTCACCATCATGGCCTGTATTGGCTAAGTAGTCACCCAGACTTGGATCCTGACGACAGTCAGTCCCGGGACCGATTTGCCCGGATCTGGGGATATCATGTATCTGCTGTTAATCCAGAGCCTCGGAGGATGCAGACGCCCGGGGAAGGCAATCCCCTGATCAGTAATCTATTGGAGCATCCCCTCACCGTTCAGCTGCTGTCGATGGTAGTCAACCGCGTGCAGCGCCATCGCTGCAACAATTACTGTATGCAGCTCAACAAGCATACCAAACAGGTAGAGTGCCGCTTTGGATTTCCTCATGAGCAGCGCCTCCTAGCCTCTCTGGAAAAACTTCCTCATTCGAAGCACTGGAGCTTCAGGGGCGAGCGCAACGATGGCCAGGTCAATCACTACAACCGCTTGCTCACCGTTGCGTGGCTAGCTAACACAGATGTCTCGCCCTGCACGAGTCTACAGCAGGTGATCGATTACGCGGCTAAATACTGCTCCAAGTCGGAAAAGAAGAGTGAGTCTTTTGCCCAGATTGGGAAGTCCCTGATGAGCCGGGTCAAGGACCACAACCCGCTAATTTCCTTCACGTCAAAGCTCCTAAACCAGCTAGTTGCTGAGCGAGACTACTCGAAGCAGGAGGTTAGCCACTTGCTCCTCGGTCTGCCGTTACAAGAGGGCTCACGAACCTGCTTACACATTGATTGCCGTAATCCCGACATGCATTCCCGCTCTTTACGGATTGACGCCGATGAGGTTGATGAGGCCCCCAATGTTTACGATAAGTACTGTCGACGCCCGGAATCCTTGGAGGACCTGACCTATGTTTCCTTTCTCAAATACTGGAATTTCCGCTCCAGGGACCCTTCTATGTGGAAGCAATGGCAGCCAGGCAACATCAACGGCAGGCCTCGTGTATTGGTCTACTTTCCTCGCTACCAGGCTGATCCAGAAGGTCATCAGTGGCCAGATTACTGCCGCGTAAAGCTGACATTGAACCACCCACATCGCCGGCTTGATGAGCTTCTGACATTTGACGGCCAACTTTTTAGTTCCCACGTTGAGGCTTTCTTGCATTGTTGGCAACACCACAGTCATGGTGATGACCATTACGGCTGGCCAAAAGAGGCTCGATTACAGCCTCAAGAGGATCATTACGAGGCTCTGCCTGCGGAGGAAGAATTTGATGACGAAGACTGGATCCGCCTCGCCGCGCTCTTACCTGACAACCCCCTTACCCAGGAAGGTCTTGACCTACTTGGCCGCCGCGATATCGATGTCAATTACGACTGGACACGGCATGTGGGCACTTATCCAGAGTTTCGAGACAGCTACTGGAAAGACCTCGTCGCTAGCAACCCTATAGCCAACGATGTGGAGGTCCTTGGCCCTCACTGGCGTGATCAGCTCAACCCGCAACAGCGGTTAGTGTACGATACCTTCATGGGTCACTTCCAGGCGCAAAATCCTACTCAAATCCTTCTCCACGTTGACGGCGGTGGTGGCACGGGCAAGTCCTTCCTTATCAAGGTGCTCTCCTCCCACCTTCAGGCGGCTGCCCTACCGAATCCTAGCCCTGTTTGCCGCGTGGCGCCAACAGGCGTTGCGAGTAACCAGATACAGGGCAGCACCATACATTCGCTGCTCCGTCTCCCAGTAGGCGGTGCCTTTACCGAGCTTCGCCCAGCTGACGCTGCTGCCCTTCAGTCCCGCCTACGGCACGTCAGGTACCTCGTCATCGATGAAAAGAGCATGCTAGGACTTGAGCAGCTCGGACGAATTGATTCTCGCCTGCGACAGGCCTTTCCACAGCGTAGCCTCGAGTTCTTTGGTGGTGTGGGCGTCTTGCTTGTGGGCGATTTCTTCCAGCTACCACCCGTCCGACAAAAGCCGCTGTATTCAACCGCCAGCACTGGCCTGTCTTCGTTGGAAAGGAGAGGACAGGTGGCCTACCGGCTGTTTGACCGCACCGTCTTCCTGACCACGGTGCAGCGCCAGACTGGTGATGATCAGGCCCGGTTCCGCCAGGCCTTGCAAGAACTGCGTGAGGTCAAGTTATCTATACCCTCCTGGGACCTCCTTAGCAGTCGGGTGCAGGCCAAGCTAACGCAGAGCGAGGTTGACAGATTCAAGGCCGCTATGCGGGTGTATTCTACAAAGGCCCGCGTTAACGAATACAATTACGAGCATATGGTGCACCTTAACGCCCCGGCAGTACAGGTGGAGGCAAAGAACCAGGGCAAAGGCGCGGGGCAGGCGGCAAGCGACAACGCTGGCAATCTATCCAACAAGTTTGCTGTTGCTAGAGGCGCCAGGGTAATGCTCACAACTAATTTGTGGCAACCAGCTGGCCTGGTTAATGGCGCCCAGGGTACGATATATGATGTCGCTTGGAATGAAGGCGCCAACCCGTGGCAAGATCCCCCGGACGTTATCATGGTGGACTTCGATAACTACGACGGACCGCCGTATCTGACAACTGACGAGGGCAGGAAAATCGTACCCGTCCTTCCCATCACGCGTGATTTCCTAGTGGGCAACGAGACCTGCTCTCGCACCCAGTTTCCCCTGATCGTGGCATTTGCCATCACTGTTCACAAATGCCAGAGCCTAACGAAGGATCAGATAGTTACTGACCTCGCTACACGCGACTTCCAGGCCGGTATCAGCTATGTTGCAGTGTCACGAGTTACCTCGTTGCAAGGCCTACTCCTCGAGGCACCTTTCGACCGTCAGAACCTCTATAGCCACACGCCCACGGAAGGTTTATACGCCTGCGTTTCCTACGTACTGCGATTATGGCTAACTACAACGTAGGGATGAAGATGCGCCTTGCTGACCAACAACGCCGTCAGGCTCAGCAGCTGATCGATCCGCCATATCCACCACGGTACATTGACTAAATGACGTTTTCCTATAAGCCACATGGAAGGGGGAACTCGATATACAGTATATAGTTAATTAGGCCTGGAAGGAAGTGGTAGAGGGACCCCTATGTCTATCAGTCAACTCCCTTACTATAAGTTTGAAGTGGTTCTGATAGCTGGTTATCGCCACTGTCGAAAGGGGGCCTCCCAGAAGAGTTTAATAGCAGGTAGACGGTATTTACCCTTCGGGCTGAATATTCAGCCGTTAAGCCCCTTACCTTGGCAACTTAACGGGTGTTCGAAGTATTTTATTCATACAAACACATCTATCCATACCTGAA
The DNA here is from genome assembly GCA_000966855.1 of Fusarium sp. JS1030. Taxonomy (NCBI): domain Eukaryota; kingdom Fungi; phylum Ascomycota; class Sordariomycetes; order Hypocreales; family Nectriaceae; genus Fusarium; species Fusarium sp. JS1030. The sequence continues at coordinate 218,753 of JWIW01000083.1, forward strand.
CACTTCGGACCTTCGCGCGGCTGCGGATGACGACAACTATGGCCAGACAGCGTCGCAGTTCTTGCCTCCCGATGCCCTCAGTACATCCCCGCAGCCTATACATCCCGCTAGTGGTGCTCCAGGTGGCAACCCACAATTGTGGGATGTTCTTTATACAGTCACGGCCACGGTCACCAACACGGGTGTAGTTCGCGGGGCAGCTGTTCCTCAACTGTACGTTTCGCTTGGTGGACCTGGAGAGCCTGCACGAGTCCTCCGTGGGTTTGAGCGCATCACCCTTGATCCGGGTGCTAGTGGCACGTTCTCTGCTACCATCAACAGACGGGACCTTAGCAATTGGGATGTTAGACGCCAGAATTGGGTCATAACTGAGCATGAGAAGACAGTGTTTGTCGGCAGTTCATCCCGGGATCTTCCATTATCTATTTTCTTGCCCCGGGGTGAGTGATTTAGGGAGTCAGGGACTAGGATGGGGAACGTGTCGATACTATGGTGGTTCGATGGCCGACCTTGATCTTAACAAGAAATTTGGATGTCATCATCCAAAGGCTGCTGAGTTACCTCTGTGAAATCATGGCGTCGCTTTCTCGACCCCTCCAAGCGATATAAGTCCTTGATATACCTTGACGTAGCATGAAGGCCTCATAAATGGTCTTAGGAATGTCCATGTTGGGGCAGAACCCTCGGCAACGCAGTGATACCGTAGTGAGTCACCTTGCTTTTCTGCAACATAGTGGTGCTTCAGTGGACTGCTCCAGAAGGTTTTGTAGTAAATGGCGAGAAATGAAAGGATAACGGCAACTCTTATTTCTGTAAATAGGTATTTGTACGATTATTATTCCTAGGATCGTGTATGCCACAGGTGTCGAGTGTATTTTAATCCGCCAAACCGGAGGACAGTTCGTGAACCTACGGAATTACGAGTTCGAGTACCGTATGGATTTGTAAATAGCTGAAATGGTGCTTCGGAAGGTCAAATGGTTGGGAAGTCTTTCGCCTGTCTACTGTGACACGATAAGTTAAAAAGTCGGTATTGCGGCTCGAACCTTGATCGTTCTAAATACCGTGATTGCCTAGTATCTACATTTCGTGGAGCGATCAAAGTACAAGACGAAAAGAGAAGTGAAGGGATCAACTGCGCACAATCGTGACAGCGTATCGTACGGCGATGCCATTCAAAGAAAAAAGGCATCGAGTGTGCTGTAGTATCTAACAACATCTCGAAACTCGACTTGTTCAAAGGCGGATGACCACCTTCGTCTCCTCGTGTCGGTTGAAGCGGGCGTAATACTCGGGAGCGTCCTCCAGCTCAATGATGCTGCTGACGATGAAGCTTGGCTTTGCTTTTCCAGAGGCTACTAGAGGGACCAATTCCTGAGCAACTCCCTGTAGAGGCAGAACCACACCACCTTGGACCTGCAGCCCCTTCTCAAAGACACTTCCAATATTAAAGTCAGACAGAGATGAGTTGTATAGTCCGACAACACCGATACCACCTCTCTGCGCTGTCACATTGACAGCCTGGTGCAGAACAATAGCTGCGTCAGTCGTGCCGTTCGCATGTATGCCTTCGTAGCCAACAGCGTCAATACTTCGTCTGACACCTCCAGGCTCCACGGCCAGGATCTGCGCTACAGGGTCGGAACCACCGAAATTGATGGGAATGGCACCGATAGATTCCGCAAGATCAAGGCGACTTTGCACATGGTCGATACTGTATACCCGTGAAGCTCCGCGAAGGATGGCCGAGTAGGCAGCCAGAAGACCAACAGGCCCAGCACCAAAGACAGCGACCGAGTCGCCAGGTTGGAATCCGGACCAGGTTACGCCCTCCCAGGCAGTCGAGAAAATATCAGAGATAAAAAGGTAGTCGATCAAAGTCGTGATGTTGGCGGTTGAGTTGACCGGAATGGGAATTAACGAGTTATCGGCGAACTGAATCCTGGTGTATTCAGCTAAAAAGACAATGTCAGTCAAGTGTCATGATGGAAAGATAGGGGATATTGGTCACTTTGAAGGCCAGGAAGCACGCTGCCGTCGGAAAGCCCGCCGAAACCCAAAGGAGGATAATAGGTATCGGGCTCAATAGTAAAGTGGCCGTTATCAAGGTTGTCGGGAATAACGACGTAATCGCCCACATTCAAATATTGGACAGCATCGCCGATCTCGGTGACAACACCAATGGCTTCATGGCCGTAGAGAAAGGGCAAGCTCTCGGAGCCAGACTCAACATGGTAGCTGTGCAAGTCGCTGCCACATATAGCCGTGGCGTTGATCTTCACAATCACATCGGTTCCATTCTGGATCTTGGGGACAGGAACGTCGATAATGGATACGTTTAAGGCGAGGCCCAGTTGGGCAACCGCACGCATGGTGACCATTGGCGATGACGCTATCGTGACTCGAAATGTGAAGGTGAAGAATAATTGGAAACAGAGAGATCCGAGAACTGTTGGCTGGATTACTAGACAAGACACTTTCAATTCTTTACTCGGGTGCACACTATTTTATTAACTGCAACCTCTTGGAAGCAGACGTCATGGACTCTCTCCATTTCGGGCCTATTATCTTGATCATTTTGTTGTCGTGGTCATGCCAAGAAGAACTATCCATGACCTCCACGCTGCGTCGTAATAATCCCTTTAGGGGTAGTAAGACATAATTGATGTTTTTATGGGTCGTTTGCTCTAGTTGATATACGACACAGACACCAGCCTCGCTAGGGATCGGAGTCACGATCAGCAAGCTGCATGATCAGCGATACCTCTCTTTAGGCCGGATCTTAGTCATATCCTATGTATCTTCGATCTTGTGTAAGGCTATTGGACTAGACCAAAGTCGGTACCTCAGTTACATACTCCTTAGCACCCTTGAAGAGATGTCAGCATGGACACGACCTTGATTCAGTAGAAACCCCACCTGTCACGCTAATGCAAGTTGCTGATAACCAGGAACGGCGCACAAAATTGCTGCAAGACGTCAATCAGGCGAGTAAAGCATCAACGATTGCAAAAGACGTAGCCTGGGCCATCGATGAAGATAAAACACTTCTGATTCTCTCCACGTACACTTCCCCGTCAAAGATTTGTCCCTGAGTAAAATTAAATAGCTGACGCCATGCCTGTTAGAGTTGCATTCATTGGGTTGTCTTCTTCTGGCACTGGATGGGCAGCAAATGCCCATCTGCCGTACCTTTTATCACCTCGGGGCCGTCAGCGATACTCCGTAGTAGCCGTCTGCAACTCCAGTCTAGAAGCAGCGAAACGCACTATCGAGCGACACCAACTTCCCTCAGAGACAAGAGCATATTATGATCCTCAGGCGCTCGCACAGGACGAGCATATCGACCTAGTAGTGTGTTGCACCCGTGTTGACAAGCACTGTGAGACAATTCTGCCGAGTATCAAGGCTGGGAAAGATATCTATCTGGAATGGCCCCTTGCACACGACTTCAAGCATTCTCAATTACTGGTAGAAGCTGCCCGCGAAAGCGGAAGCAAGACTATCGTCGGGCTTCAAGGTCGTCTTGCACCCGCGCTCGTCAAGATTCAGCATTTGGTTGCCAGGAGCCGAATTGGCAAAGTGCTGAGCGCTGAGGTTCGAGCATCTGGTGCTGCAGACTCTCCAGATGCTCTCCCGGCTCGCCTAAAGTACTTCACAGACGTTAGGTTCGGAGGGAATGTGTTTACCATATTTTTCGGCCACAGCGAGTCACTCCAAGCTACTTCATTCAGCAAGCCAATATACTGACTCTAATCCCATAGTCTTCGACCAGATTCAACACATACTAGGTACCAGTACCGAAATCCAAAGCCGCCTTCAAACGCAGCGCCCGGAAGTTCGGATATTCGACTCTTCTTCAAAAATGACGATAGAAACCGTCAAGTCTGATGTTCCTGACTTGATCGTTATCCAGAGCCAACTACAAGGGGACAAAGTTGTTGATGGAGCAACTCTACTTGCTCGTTTTCGCCTCGGATCGCCATTTCCCGATGAACCATCTATGGTGTGGACAATCACCGGTGAGAGAGGCGAGATTCGTTTATCAGCCCAAGGCTCCACTACATTGCAGGCCCAGGGTTACGACAAGCCTGTCGTTATTCAAGTCCGTGATTTTGCCACGAATGAGGTCGAGAAGGTGAGTTGGGAGTGGTTTGATTGGCAGAGAGAGTTACCCGTCCTTGCTAGGAGCGTTGGACGCCTGTACGAAGCCATCGCCGCTGGTGATACTGAGGACATCGTAACCTTTGAAGATGCACTGGAACGCCACATGCAGCTTGAGGAGATACTGTCAAGCCAGGGTCGGAAATAAGAGACAGTATCCGTACAAGGGTTCTAGATTAACTTTTCTTGCCGTAGACAGAGACGTCAGCAGCCACAACAAAGAACATAGTTTTTACACAACAACAGCATCTCAATAGGCCGAATGCTATATGACACAAAACCTTATAATTCTTCAACGCAAGATGACACTTGCATCTAAAGAGGCCACTTTTCCTCTCATCAAGAGAGGATAAAAGGGCTGCCTAATCCCCTTCTTCCTCAGATCATTGCCATCAACTTCAACCTTGTAGCCACACTGATCCTCTGCCTTCAATCGACTCTTTCATCCACAACCGATCGAAATGGCTCCGTCATCAACAACAGCCACAAGGCTCGCGGTCGCGATCAACGCCACAAGCCGCGAGCTAGCCCAATCGTACGAGACCGAGTCTCTCGTCATCGGTGCCGACGAGACCGATCAAGAAGGACCTCGATAGGCAAATATACCGGTCGTGGTTGGAGGAATTAAGGGTGAGGAATCGGGTCGAGGTCGATGGGGAAAGGGCTGATCTGAGGGGGGGAAGGATGCCGGATAGGCATACACAGCGGGTGGAAAAATGAGGGGTGCCTTGGAAGGCGAACATAGGGGAAGAAACTGATATAGAATGATGATTGAAGATGGTTGGAAACTAGGCCATGGTTGACGAAGACGGGGATTTTATCTGCCTGCTTGGAGAAACGTGTTCATTTTGAAGAGTAATGTTTGTTGTTGAAGGTTGAAGTAAGTTTATCGGCTACGTACTGTGAAGTATATTGGTTTATCTCGCTGTGAGGAAAGGCATTGGGTATGACATATCTGAATATCTTATTATATTAGCTTTTATTATGCTGCCTTTATTTGCCTTTTGGTTTTGGTATTGGAATAGGGCAAAAACGAATACTCTATAACTATTAGAGTGAAGGGGTCTGAGTAACTTGAAAGCACCGACTTGCTTCGTGATCTGTAAAGCTTATTTAATACATTTTATAATTGGCCAAAGTCTTTCTAAAAGCTTAGATCATTCTTTCTTTGCTTGCGATTCTCACATTTAACCTAGAGCCGCTGGGACACCGGCTGATGCTCCAAGCCGGTGCTTACCGCCCCACGGAAGCTGCTTCAGTAGTTAGAAGACGTCTAAACACTAACAATAGTAATCAGGTACCTTACTAAATAAAATATGATATAAGCGTTCAGAGCATTGGCTATCTGTGGGCCTTGGGGTCTAATGGTGAGCACGTACGGCGGTATCCTAGTCACGTTGCAGATACACTCTCTAAATCGACCCTCCTCATAGTGGTTAGACCTCCGCTACAGCATATTCTATTGAGCTGCAGATCTAATACTGATCAAGCACGGTGGGGTGTCATTGGCAAACATTTCTATGCACGAGAGATTGCAACGAAGCAGGGCCAATTGGTTGGGGGCGGACGAACGGCAACCATTATCCGGCCCCCGCCACGTTGTCTCGAGAAAACCTGCACACTTTAGGCAAAGTATCTACAACGGGGGTTCTCGTGCAGGTCGAGTGGCGGATACTCGGTTGATTCGACGCGGGCAACGCCTTTTCCCGCCTTTTGTCCCCAGAATTTCTCCGCATCATTTCCGCAATGGATAGTATCTAGCTTTGTGCGGCCAGGTGTGATTGACAAGGGTTCCGTCCACTCTCCCATGGTCCATAAATTGATTTTCCCCTTTCCATGGTAATTATTATTGATCACTTTCTACTGTCTTTGATCTCATCTTCAATAACTCTATTTGTCAACCCAGGACCTTCATCTCGTGAAAATGGCTCGACCCCATTGGTATGCCCTCGGCATTGCCACATTTGCCGCTATTGGCACTTTTCTTTACGCAAATTTCCCCTTCTCCCACTCTAGTGGCCATGATTCTGACAATATTGCAGGGTTTCGATACTGGCATCGCCACAACAAGTAACTCGTGCCATCGGGTATTCATGTTAGAACAACACTTGCTGACAACTATCTGTAGCCATGGCTCATGAGAGCTGGATCGAGTATATGAATTATCCTTCCAAGGGCTTGACCGGCTCTGTGAGTCTATCCGGCCTGAGATGGCGGCGTGTCGCTCACATTCTTAGGTTGTTGCAACCTACATCGCCGGCGAGGCGGTGGGTGCCCTCTTGCAAACCTTCATTGGCGATCATCTCGGTCGTATTCGGTTTATGCAGCTGATGTGTTTGATTGTCACGATTGGAACAGTGATTCAGACAGCATCTATCAACTTTGGAATGTTTCTAGCTGGGCGTGTCTTGGCCGGAATAGCCGTGGGGTATGAGCGCTGTGAAACAGGACCAGGCCACGACAACAGCTAACAGTTTCTTAGGGGTATGATCTCGATGGTGCCTATTTACCTCAGCGAGATTGCAGCACCCCAAAATCGTGGCCTCATTGGTAGCGTTTCTGGCTGCGGCATCTCCCTGGGCACTATGATGTCCAACTGGGTCGGCTTGGCTTGCAGCTATGCGCCTTATGGCCCGACACAATGGCGATTGCCGTTGGGCATTCAGATTCCCTGGGGCGTCATTCTCTTCCTAGGCCTTGCGACATTTATGCCTGACTCACCACGTCACTTGGTTCGCCATGGCAAGGTTGAGGAAGCGCGGCTACAGTTCAAGAGGACCCGACACGATCTCACCAGTGACGAGGCGGATGCCGAGTTCGCGGCTATGCATGACCAGATTGAATTCGAGATGCACCGGGACATCAAATCCATAAAGGAGGTGTTTACCAAGTTTAGACACCGAGCTCTTGTGTCAGTGATTATGCTACGTTGTTTTGTGAAGAATGTTATCTCATTGCCAATTTTTTGCTTTCTAGATCCATCGCTGTCCAAACCATGACCAGCCTGACTGGTGTCAATGTAATTCAGGTTAGCAGTTGTCCCAAGACTTCTTCTACTCACATCCAATGGCTAATGGGATGCAGTATTACCAAAGTATAGAACTTGGCCCCTCCAGCGACAAAGCAGTCTTTGCTAACAATCCTCGAGCAATTCTCTTCAAGTCGCTCGGTATCAGCGGACGGCTGATTCTCCTTCTTGTCGGAGTGTACGGAACGATCGCTTTTACGGCAAATGTAATCACTACTACTTTTCTCGCCGACCAGTGGGGGCGTCGCAAGTAAGTAGACATCCTAGTACATCACGACTAATCAGTCCAGAACTTTGCAATATCGTCAAAGTTGGTGGCCTTTGAGCAAAGCCTGACGAATGATAGTATGAATGTTCACTTCCTAACTTCATTTTTACCATAGGATGATTCTTACCGGCCTGCTGAGTATCGTGTCTATCGAGATATACACGGCGGTTATGCAACGCCAGTTCCAAGACACCAACAATCGACTGGGCAAGATATTCACCGTGCTCGGCATCTACATGTTTGTAGTCGCATATTGTAAGCACGTCACTCTTGACCATCGCTCGAGGAAATTCTGATGGAATGACGCAGATGGTATGCTGAATAGCACAACTTGGCTGTACGGCGCCGAGGTCCTGCCCATCGCTCTACGATCCAAGGTCATGGGTCTGGCATCTGCCTCACACTTCATCGTCAATGTTGGGAGTAAGTTATTGATTTCAATGATGAGGTTTCCAGCGAGCACCTTGTCGCCCTACTTGTACGCATCAAGCTCATCTTTTTACAGTCACTCAGGCCGGTCCCAGTGCATTTGCCACCATCCGAGAGAACTACTACTACGTCTTTGTGGGATGCTCTCTTTTCTTCCTTATCGTTGCATACTTTTACTTTCCGTAAGTGATGATGACGTCTCTCAAGCAGATCCAGCTCTATGTTCTTGACACCCAGCAACGCGACTTTCCTTGATGTCTGACCTCCGGCGCTAACACCTACAATAGCGAGACTAAGCAGAAGACTTTGGAGGAGATTGCAGCTGCTTTTGGGGACAAGGTTGTACTGCCTGGATCTGACGAAGGCCTCTTCGATGGCCATGCGAAGGAGGAGAAAAGGGAGGCAGCACATGTCGAACTACACTAGGAGGATGCAAGCTTTCAACCATTAAGTGTGAGAATAATAAACTTGATATGCCGGAAAGAATGAACATTCAAGATTCGTATTTTGTTTCTATAGCTACTAGCCAACGTTAGGAAACAGTGCAGGTTTGTGCTAGGTCAGCGCGTGAAAATTTCGTTTGGTTCAAGAAACTGCCAGAACCAAGCCATCAGTCTATATGTCTCACGTCTCACGTCTCACGTCTTTTTACCATGTCAAGTACATAGAACCCCTTCAATTACGCCCTGAACGCTCCACTCGTGAATGAAAACGATCAAAAACAATAGCATTGGAGAAAAGAAGAGGGACATGCGTGTTAGAAGTTGCAACTGGAACGGACTCGGCCTCCGGAAAGTCACCGAAAGCCGTTGTCTCAGGGATTGGGGTGGAGAACATCATAACCGATTTCCTGAGACTAATTCTGCCCTGCTTGTACTCAAAATTGATACTTTGCCTATCACCCGGTTACAATATTTTGGCATTGTTGCAGCTCGCTCACCATCTTCAATCATAAGCTAGGTACCAAGACGATAGGCCGAGTTCTTCAAGATATTACGAAAAATAGAGGACTAAGGGTTCTGCAAGCACAAAGCCAAGAAAAAGCAAAAGTCAATTGAAATGATCTAAGATAAATTTACAGTTGCTCTCGTTTTTCAGCCGCCTCGAAGTAGTATTCGCCTTCATCTAATGATCGTGAAATCCGCCATGGAACTTCCAGGTGCTCTTTCTCAGGTCCATCCGGACAACTGCCAACCATCTTGGGGCAAAATGGACTATTGATTGAGAGGGAAAAGAGATTTTGAGGCTCCGTAAAATCGTTAACCAGTTGATAGTGAATGAGAAGATAGCCCAGGCAGAGCATATTAATAAGCGATGTGAGCCCAAGCACAGCATAGAAGAGTCTCTGCCAATCTTCCGTGTGGCCAGATGTGTATTGCTGGCTTCTAATAGCAGCAGGGAATGTTTCTGTGGCATTAAACTCGTAAATATACTCTTCGTCCGCGGACTCCGCAGTTGTATTGCCATGGTCCCAGCTATGTCGGACTGGAGCATCCAATGCTGACAGAGTGAGTGTGGAAAGAGCGTAAACTGACATGACCTCTGCAATGGTTGGGAGATTTGGCCGGCGTTCTGGCTTAGTTAATGTCATTAATCCCACAGGGAGAGAGGCGCTGATTTCCGGGTCAAAGGGCTGTTCTAATGCTACTGCAACCATCCAGTAATGAAGAATTATCTACTCGAGTTAGTTTCTGAATTGACTCCGCTGACCTGGTCTACTGCATTGGATCAGAGGCCAGCAAAACTATCAAACGACAACTTACAGTCCAGTACTTGGGTCCTAGCTTATCGGCAGGCGTTTGTAGTGTACGCTGTCCGTATCTGTAGCTATCTTGGTCATCTCCGCAACGTGTACGCATGACAGGTTGTCTGATACCAGAAACATCGAGATAGGTTGAACAATCGGTCGAAAACCAGGAACGCATCTCACAAAGAGTGTAGTTACCGGTCTTCATCCCTTTAGTCAGGACGTATCCAGCATCGTACAGCTCTTCAGGGTAAACGCCTGGCAAGTGTTGTAAGGTCGCGCTACCATTTTGGGGATACTAATGAACATTAATATTTTTCGTTCTAGGAAACGCCCTGGCGTCTTTGTACACACCGAACGAAAAACCGGGCGCCATCGTCCGTAATCGGTACCCCATCGGAATATCTCGTCGACACTCGTACTGTTTCCCCATGTGGGTTTTTCACGATCATACCAGGCTGTGAAATTCTGCTTATCGCTATGAGGAAAGGCGTCGTAGACAAGACCAGCCAGTTCATCTTTGTCCATGTTGACGCACATGGTATTGATCGTGGGCGAAACGACACTGGCTTGGATGACGTAGCCACCGACGTTGGATAAATCTTCAGGCTGGAGAATACCATTACTGGTAAATCGTGAAGCTTCCCAGACACCTGGATGGGGAATAGATAAAGTATTATTGTCAACAATTCTCCCCCATCGTTGGAAAGGCTTCTCGGGTTGACTGTATTCGGTATCCATCCGTGTTGCCTCAATTTTGATGTCATCATGCAGATGCGTGGTTCCTAATGAACGTTCGAAGATCACCTCGTTTTTAATATCCAGAGTGATCGGGGCAAGATATGTGAATAAATCGCGATTCGAAATGTAGCCGAGTTTTGTGGAAAGACAGTATATCGAAACCGATATGAGTGTATTCACGTCGGCTGTCGTGTTCATACTGAGCCCAAGGTCCCTCCTACACCTCCTACCAGCGTGAACGACGTTCCCGTAGTGGGAGTGTACAGGAACTGTCAGCTCCCGGACCTCCCAATCGCCGTATTTTAGCTTTGGGGATACAAGGGCTTCCGAAGCCGTAGTGTAGAGCATAGTAGCTACCAAAGCAACCAGGGATAAAAGGCCAAGAAATGTTCGGCCGGCAATCAAAAGAGTCCCAAAGTGGGTAAAAATAGATCCAGGCTGGATAATCCAGTTTCGAATCGTTAATTCAGCGAGTGTGATACCGGTTGTGTTCCGAGCCACGGCTCGACGAGTCAATATCTGCCCGAGGCAGGCGACAAAGACAGCAGCAGAAACAAGTTCGATTGTCTTGCTGATCAAGGCAGTCAATGTAGTAGCAGTAGAAGGAGAAAGTCCATGGGATGTTGAGATAAAAAAGCCCCATCGAGGTTGCAGAATTGCAACAACGAACCAGAGGCCACTCATCAATGTCGAGTAGAAGGCCAGTATAAGGAGGAGTACCGCGCCTATCCCGAACGTGGGGCGCAAGACTTTGTCATTTAATGGCGGTGACTGATTTGGCACTGCTTCATCGTTGCCCGGAGGACTGTCCTCCTCGTTCGAGACAATTAAGGGGGTGTTAGCCGAGTCTTGCCTTCCAGACAAAGCATTGGCCTTTAGGTCTTCATGTGTGTGGTGAGGTGGCGTATCGGTCAGAACAATGTCGTCTATATAATGGCTTCCATCCGAAACGCGACGAAAACCACGTTTCGGCCGAAGCATCGTGCGGGGCACTGGGGAGGGAAGATCAGGCTGTGACGGCCGGGGTGGTAATGCGACAGCGATAGAGAAATCGAACCAAGGCGATGACTGGGGATCTATCCGTAGTAGGTATCTAGGTTAGTAGCCTTCACTTAGACGAAGTTGACCACTTACTTGAGCTAAACAATGAGAGAATTAAGGAAATGGGAGATGCGAGGAAGTTAGAAAGACGCCAAGCATTAACCGAGTCAGCAGACGGTAGAAGCCCAAAATACAACCGCCCCAGAGCCTTGTGTGGCTGAGATGCCTGTTTCAATACAACTTCAGACGCGTCGCTTATATGCACGGCTGGTCACCCCACATCTGGTGGGCCAGTAATGTACTGATTCTATTCGTTGATGCTCTTTTTAACCGAGAATCTCAAAAGTAATCTCGCTTGCCAGGGTCTCCAAGTTTACCCAAGTATTACTCGCCGAGAACGGGAGACCCAAATTCCTTCTCAATCCTCTTCATCTGATCCCTTGGAAGCTTGACGCCCTCGAGCCGGGCTTCTACAGACTTTCTTCGACGAAAGACGAGGTGAAAGTCGTCCGTAGGAGCGCGTTTTGCCGCAACGAGTTTCTCATAGACCGCGGGTGATCGAATTCTAGCTACATCCCAGAAGACATATCCCAGATGTCGTATTGTTAGGCGATCGATACGTGCGCGAAAGATAAGCATGTAATTGTTATCGCCACGTTTCTTGCCAAACAAGCGGTAGCCAAGATTTCTGCTGAACGGGTCATCATCGTCTGTGGTAGCTGGATCCTTCGGAGGATGAGGCCAGTCGACTCCCCTCGCTCGTGCGTCCAGGGCCTCACGAAGAAAACCTTCTTCCCTCGAATCTCGACTGTTCAACGTGACGAGTGCCAAACGTTGGCGTCCAGCGGACCTAACAAGTTTGTACATGAAACCAAGGCCAAGCGAGGACATGTAGTCATCATAATCCGGAAAAAATGATCTTTCCCATTGGGAGAAAAATGTGAGATCTGTTTCGTCCAAATTTTCGAAAGGCACGAGGTCGACTTGTCCAACATGTTCCCGCACAGGTGGTTCCTTTGCTGATGACGGCAATACGACTCCGGGAGCTGTCCTAACAGCAGTAACAAGTGCATTATCTAGGTCACGGATAGTGCGTCGGATAAAAGTGTAAAAGTGTTGCTCTATACAGCACATCTCCTCGACCTCCCATGGTATCAGGCGAGACAGGAAAAGCCGAGCTTGTTCAGCCGCACGGTGAGTCGGCGCGGAACGACCGGTTGGCCCATTAGGATCACCTCTATGACCAGGAAAGACCCGACAATAGAGTTCAAACCTCAAGAACGCCCTTTGAAGCCGAACGCGCTCAGAGGCAGATAGAGGAGGGGGCAGTTCTGTGGCTGAAGGCAAGTCTTGCTTTTCGTCTAGATTTCCACGATTCTCTGAGGCGTCATGACGGTGGAGATCTGATAGCGATTCCTCCACGAATTGGTCCAAAAGGTAAGATAGACAGTTGCAGAGACCAGATAGCTGTAGCAAGCTTGCCCTGTTCGTGGGGAAGTCAAACGAGGAAGAGGGGTCGAAGTATTTTTCGAGGAAGGCGGGGATTTTATCATAGGTGGAAGGGACTTGGAGAACGGCAAGAGCGTGCCTGAGATTGCCCCCAGGGAGCGCGTTTTTTAGCACGGCCGAGAGAATGAGTGATGGCGATTGTGAGAAGGCTCGGAGACAAGACGGCGAAGCGGAAATAAGGCGACGGAAAGTTGTGGGCGAGTCGACGGCCTGCAGAATGAGGGACAGCAGCTCCGGCGGCAGAGTTTCTAAAGCCATGATAGTAGACAAGGACAAATAATCAGCGTAGGACCAAGGAGTGAGGAGGAATCTGTTGAGCAGCTGCGAGATGATGCTTGCGGGGTGATGCAATTCACGCTCAGCTCTGCCTAACATAACCCCACGTGTTCCGACTACCCTGTAGTTGTTCATTGAAACACGATGGCTTTCGAGCAACCTTGATAAGCCCACATGTTTGAAAGGGAATTAGACAGTAGAAAAGTTCGCTCTAGTCATATGATGCAACTCATATAGGTGCTTTACCAAACTATAGTGCCGTTATCCAAGCGAAGTGCAGACAGAGTGGTTTACAACTCCAAGTCCCTAAGGGAACATCGGAGCTATGGTCTCGCCCACCTCCACCATCGTGACTTTCGCCTTTTCCCTCCCAAAACAGCGATTGTATCGTCGTCGTCATCATTATTTACCGGATTAGTAGCGGCATCTTCTCTGCGCGCTCGCTTCTCGTTCCGTCTGTGAAGGAAGAACACCGCACAAAGAGGTATCAATATCAGAGCTAAGCTGCCAATGACTGTGTTAGTTGGTTTCTATGGAAAGGCGGTGGGGCTAGACAACTCACGCCGACACGCCACAAGTGATAGCAATCAGCTTCCATACGGGAACTGGTTTCTCGCAAAGATTAGGATGTGCGTCGCAGTCTTTCTCGCGTTTTGTCAAGTGTTGGGTAAGGACAGTCAAGACGGGTTCCCACATGGTTCGTCTGGGTAAAAGAAGTTGTAAAGATTGCTGGGAATTAAGGAATATTTGGAAAGGAGTGGCTCTGCCTCATAAAAGAGACAGCTCCAAGTTCTGACATCATTTTGGTAGGTCCTTTGAATCAATTAAGGGGCCGCAACCTGAAGCTGAAGACTTCAAATGGTCTAAACAATGCTCCACAGCCCCTTGCAGATAGCGCCAAGCTAAGAGTTCCCAGCCCCGGATACCGTGAATACCGCGGAATCCACGGGGCCCACGTCTGTAAAAGGTCACGTGGTTACTATTTTTGGTCCTCTTCTTCTCAGCTCTGCCCAATCTCATCCTGAAGCTTGATAATAGCCCCTAGCACACAAGTTGTTGTTCCAATCTCGGCTCTTGTCGGTACGCGTCAGAAGTGAACGGTTCGCTGTTCGGGTCTACTTGCCGACGTTGCTAAGATCCGGGAGTTCCGGCAAGCATACCTCTGAAGGCTCTTAACCGGCATGATGGAGGCTGAACAACCACTCAAGATCATGCCTCGGGCAGTAAGCATTCGACTTCGACAGTAAAGTTCTCAGACACTAACTCGTCTATTGTGTCCCAATTGTAAACTACGCAAAGTACGCTCCGTCCGGTGCTTGAACTAATCAGTCATACTGACTTATCTAGATACGATGCGATCGATCTGTCCCTTGTTCCAGCTGCGTCTCCTCTGGCCTTACTTGCCGATCGACCTCTAGGTCAGCTGCGGAGCCTATCTCGGTAGCATCCGCAAAGTAAATCTCTGTCCCAAAGGAATTATGCTTCAGCTGACCTTTTACCAACAGCGAACAAGAGTTTCAGCGCCTATATGAGAAACTAGAGTCTATTCAAGACGCGATTAAAGATCTAGCAGAACGAACGATCAACAATAAGAATGTTACCCTGCCACAGCAACCGCACAAAGCCAATTCTTGTAGTGAGCCCAGCCACGACGACGACGATGACGACGACTCCCGCTTCCCTGAGGGAGACTCATCTTTTGGGCGACAGGCCGTGGTTGCAACCCAGATTGCTGAGCTCACGACAGCACATTCTGGGCCATCCACTGCCCTTTTACACGAGATGGAGAACCTAAAGCGTTTACTTGGAGAAAACCGCACGTTTCACAGAACAGGATACCTCAACTCGTCAGGCTCTCATCCCTGTCCACCGATACCTGATCTGCTACCCGCCGACTTTGTGCTTTGGGTTCTCAGAACCGTGAATGGTGAACCTCGAAGCCTGTCTATGCAATTAAATGTGCATTCTAACTTGCTAGTGTAGATACCACGCCTTATCTCTTCACATTCTACAGCCTTTACGATCGTGCCCAGGTTGAAGAAATATGCACAAAGGTGTATTTCCCCGTGCAACCAGCCACCTCGACTGAGATAACTCTCTGCCACGGCATCCTCTGCACTCTTCTTCGCGAACCTCACACTGCAGCCCACCCCGAGCTCGCTAGCGACCAGATGTCTAAATTTCGACAAATTTGCCAAGGCATATTCCAAGCTGGCCTTGAGTCGCATGAAGTGATGGCGATCCCGACATTTGAGAACGCATTGATATTAAGTCTCGCGGTATTAAAAACTCATGTTCATCATAGCATGTATAAGCTGACTGAAGTAGATGAACCACGCTCAGAATGAGGCAAAGCTACCCCTCCAATGGACCCTGACATCCGTCGCAGCGAGACATTGCCTCGCCTTAAGCTATCACCGAGAAGACAGGTTAGCCCAACTTCCTCCACGAAAGGCCGAGAGAGCCCGAAGATTATTCTGGAGGGTGTACATTTCCGACAAGATCGTCTCGTCGCAATTAGGTAGGACGTCGGTGATTCAGGACTATGACTTGGACACACAACTGTGCCCTGTTTCCAAAGAAGGAAGTAGAGCACCTTGGGACCAAGCCTCCGTTGCGTTTGTGGAATATTCGCGAATTCAAGGTCATATATATGAGGCGCTGTACTCAGTATCCGCAAACAATCTCGATAGTGCGGGCCGAACTCACATTGTGTCCAAGTTGGCTGAGAGGTTGGATAAATGGCACGACTCATGGACGCGAATCGATCATTCCCAGGCGCATCATCGGGAAATATTCGAGAACACTTTCGGGCCGGTCGAGATTGTGTACTACTCAGTTCTTACGCTGCTGCATCGAGGAGCGACGTCTTCAAAGTCGATGGTTAATATCTCCCCGGCCTGCTTACAAGCTGCATACCAATGTTTAAATGCACACTTGGCATATTCATCCAGTCTCAAGATTCCGCCGGCATATATTTTACCGGGATATGCTATCTGGTATGCTGCTGGTCCGCGCTGATAAACTCGTCTGACCACGTTGTGTAGGCTGTTTAACATTACGTCCTTTATAGCTTTTGCCGTAATTTTCACTAACTGCATCGTCAATGAGAGTTCAAGTGACCTTGAACTTCTGGGAAAGGTGTTACTATCTCTTGAACAGATTGCAGCCCATTTCGACTACTCTAAGTGGCAGTTTAGTCTCTGCAACGCTCTACATCGAATTGCAGATGCGTTTATTCGGCTGCGGAGAGAGGAACAAGGTGCCTCGGATACAAATCTGCAGAACCCCTTCCTACATGGCTGGTCTTGGCTTGATACAAGTCTTTCGTCGATGCTAGAGATGGGTGGCCAAATAGAAGGGCTAGATTCATTGTGAATAGATATGCAAAACTGTTTCTTTGAAAATATAGTATACGCAATACAAATTCAATCTATCATTTTAGTCTACCGGATCTATACTTTAGGAAAATATCTCGGAGAACCGCTCCAGTCCAAGTGCTTAACAAGTGGCCGAATACCATCTGTAGCTAGCGCCCATCTCTCGCCTTCTTGGACTTTGAAGAACCAACTCTCTCTTCTGTGTTGTTGATCGTCCCTTCAAAACTGTTGATAGTAGCAGGTCTACTATCGGCACCAGTCCTCGGTCCGTTAAACCGCTCCGCAGGCCACCCCTGCATTGTCCAATTCCCTTCGACAACATCTCCACCCATGATAAGCGTGTGCTCAAGCAGGCAGGCATCATTCTTCATAGATGCGCCGCTGAGTAGTCTGCTACCTGTACGCAAGACGCATCTGTCACCAATCTCCAGCCTGTTTAGGTCAAATTTGCCGCGGGTATTGATATGTGCGACAACACTAGCATCATCAATGGCAACACGATCGCCGATCGAAATAAGATCGGGTTCGGTGAACATGAGACTCGGACGACCGTTAGCAAAAAGGGCGCAGTCTTTGCCGATCTTGGCACCCAATAGCTTAAAGTACCAAACAATCCACTGGGTACCGGTGAGGAGGCCCAGAATGCCCTGACCGCGATAAGAGCGACGGCGGATGTTCTCAATGGCCAAGAAAAGCTGCCAGCGTTGGCAGTAAGAAGACTTGTCCCAATCATAATTTCCGGGAAGACGGCGCCCAAGAAGAATCCACTTGGCACTAACAACAAGTGCAATGGCAACGATCGCCTGAATGGTTGTGAGGATGGCAATGGCGCCAGTCACCATGCCCCAGACAATCAGAGCGTCATATGTGCTGCTAATTTTGTAAAGTTGTTGGCGATAAATGTAGTTGACGACTTGAACCGCCGCCACGTTGGGGGCGTTCCAGAAACAGGATGTAAAAACGGCAATGAGAGTGGAGTATAAGAAGATAGCAAATGGTCCAAACACATAGAATGGTGCTTGCTTGAGGTAAAAGGCGCGGCCAAAAGGTGACAAAGTATCCGTATCTGGCGTTTCCTTGGGTGTACCGCATTTCTCAGCCTCGGTTTTCGGAACGGCATCGATCTGGTGCTTTTTATGGCTGAATTGATGGCGTCCGGTAGTCAGACAAATCGAATCGCCGCCCCTAGAGCCTATGTAGGTTCCTCCAGGGACGTAGGAACCATTGCGTCGCGTCAGTGCTCCCGAACCCATCGTAGTTTTCTCACCAATGCTAACACCTGGCAATAGGACAACTCTGTCTGCAATCATAGCTCCATCCTTAACTGTGACTACATCAGAGCTTGAGCCATCGGATGTAACAAGATGCGATCGAGAGCCAAAGACGACGTCATTCCCAATATTTAGTAGATGATAGTCACCGATCTCGGGACCTGTACCGGGCCAGTATACTCGTTTTCCAACTTTGGCGCCCATCATTCTTAAGACAACCGAGGTTGCTTCATAATGCTGACCAAACATGCCGGTAACTTCATGAAGCTTTTTGGCTGGAAGGAGGCTGTTCATCAATGACATCCTCCAGGTTTCAACAGACCCTCGCGTTCGAGCAGGACTGGGGCCAAGTTTGCCGAAAAGACCATCAAGCAGAACCTTGACCATCCATGAGAATCCAAGAAGGACAAATGGACTAATCAGTGTCCGAAGCCCGAGCGCCAGGTAGTGAAAGGCAATTCGATCAGGGGCAGCGAACCAGGCGACGGTACCACGGACCCGGGACCATTGGCCTTTGTGGTGTGAATCAATCATTCCAACCAAGCCAGCCATCCACGGTACAAGTGCCAGAAGCCATCCAATGAGAACAATAGGATAGACGAAGAAGAGCTTCGCAATCGGTCGCAGTGTTGGAGCACGGGTAGCCGAGACATCTCGGAAGGATTCATCGGCATCCTGCATCTCCCAACTGGAAGAGTTTGGTCCCAAGCAGGTTTCATCTGGAACAACGGATCCAGGTGCAATAACACTTGATAGTCCAACTGACGAGTTTCTTCCGATGGTGATGGGGGCGAGGTACATGTGCGTGTTGGCTTCCACGGCAAATGGCCGGCACACACACTTGGAGATTGTAGCACCATCGCGGATGTCTAGGAGATCATATTCTCCAAGCTGAGCGTCGTCATCCAGCTTAACCTTTCGACCGATCTTGGCTCCCATTAACCTGTAGTACAGGATATTCGTGGTCTCAGTCAAGCCAAAGAAGCCATTCCCGCATACCGATATGATCTTCTGGACCATCCACCAGCGGGTATGGTATACTCCCCACATCGGATAGAGGCCTGCCCTGTATTTGCCGATCAGAATCCACTTGGCCAAGATACCAATGAATGGGGCGATAACGCTGACACAGACACTGGCGAAAGTGAAACTCAGGATAAGATTCAGCAATCGGCCAGGAATCCAGCGGTTTGTCAGCCAGTCGTGGAGATATGTCAGTGCTAGGAGGAATATCGTCCACTGACAACCACGTCTGATGGGGTAGAAGACTGCCAACGGCAGCAGTTGGGTAAGCATCAGTAATGGGTTCGTCGAGCTTCGAATCTTTCCTTGACTCGGTAGGTTAGCTGTGTAATCAGACTCCACAGCCGTATCCTCGATCATCTCAGATGCCTTCTCGGATATACACTTGACAGTGCCCTGGTTGAAGATGGTGGTGATGGGAAGCTGGACCCCTAGCTCAGCTCGAAGAAGAGAGAGTAATCTGCCAGCACCCAGCGAGTCGCCGCCCGAAGCAAAGAAATCCGTGGATTCATTGACCTTTTTGATGTCACAGGAAAGGACTTGTGCAAATACGCGCTTGACTCGTCCTTCAATCGAGTCGCTGCACTCAGCTTTCTGTACCTCCTCGACCCGGAAGCGCAGCAACTCCGCGTCCACAGCGCCAGATTCATGTCGCGGGAAGGGTTCATATGAGAGAAAGACTCTGTTTGGGACCATGTAACTGTGAACCCGCTCGTGCAAGAAATTTTTAACGCGGTCAGCCCAGGCTGGTTCGAGGGCCGCAGAACCTGGAGCCTCGGGGCTGATGAACAGATCCAAGGATCCGTCATCCTGATGAGTCTGGATGAACATGTCATAGCCGGAAGGGATGAAAGAGTGAAGATGATCCGAGATAGTTGCGTAGTCGATTTGACATGGTTCAGAACCAATTTTGACTGACAGTGGTGTATCGGCCGGGGGACAGATGGCTTCTCGATGTCTTGCAAGGTATGGTTCGTCATTGGTGATTTCGCGAATGCCTAGGCGCTCGGCTAATTTGATGCGAAGAACTTTGTTGTTATTTTTGGGCAATTCATCCATGTAGCATATCAAGCAGGGCCACTTGACTTGCTGTAGAGACGAGCGAAGCGCAAGGTGGAGTGTTTTCAGATCAACCCTGAGCTGGCCAGGTGGCGTGACTATGGCGATTGCAACCACCTCCTGTAAGATGTCATGGTTAACAGAAAAAGCCAGCGCCTGGCTGACTGCCCCACTGATGGGAGTATCAGGGGCTTGAGCTGCCGCCATGATGGCATTCTCGACCTCAAAGGGTGAAATGAGCTCTCCACCACGATTGATTACCTCTTTACTTCGCCCTGTAATGTAGAGGTAGCCTTCAGCATCGATATAACCGAGATCTCCGGTATCAAACCACCCGGCTTTGTTGAAACAGGACTTGTCGAGACGCCCGTCAGGCTGGAGGTAACCGCCAAATACCGGCTGTCCTCTCACACAGATGCGACCGACAACACCGGTGGGGGCAGTATTATCGGACCAGTCGAGGATGGTAATCTCAGGGCCTGTACTGATGCCAGAGGTGCCAGGTCGGTCGAGCTGGTAGTCGAGGGGTGGGGTGGAGATGGGCATGCACCTGATGAAATCGTCAGTACTCGGAGCTTGAGAAGGATACGAATTTCTTGTCATACTCTGTCATGCCGTAGCTGGGTAAAACGATACTGTTGAAGGTGTCCCGGAGTTGACAGGCCAGTGACGGCAATAAACCACCAGCAGCGTTGCAGACCAGGCGAATCTTGCTAACACGGAGACCCTCAGGTGTCGAGCTAGCCAATATGACCGTATGCATAGACGGCGACGCATAATACCATGTAGGGCCAATGCTTTGAACGACATCCCAGAAAAGTGTGGGATCAAACGCGGTACAGCAGACTACCGATCCACCTGAGAATAGAGGCGCAAAGATATTCCTTACCAGCCCGCCGCTATATAGAAATTTTGTCAGTATCAGACTTTAACTTCAGTCGGTTAATAGGTAACCAGGACTTACACATGGTAAAGTGGCATCATGTTCAGACAAATGTCTGTTTCACTCAGCCCCCAAGAATCAACGACAAAAGCAACACCAGATATCAGGGAGTACGTAGATATTGGTACAACCTTCTTAGTACCGGAGGTTCCGCTGGTGAAAAGAACAAGACAGATGTCGTCGCCCAAGTTGGGCTGCGCTTGAGAGGCGTCCGAGACGGATAGGGGCTGGCCGCTGCAATCGTTCAGCTTGAACTCGTCCCCGCCCGTCCACTCAATGAAGAATGTTTGTATCCCCTTCTCTTGTACCCAATTGCCCGCAAGTTGGAGTCGTTCGTATTCTCGAGGTGTTGTGAGGATAAAATCTGCACCGCTCTGGATAACATCTGATTTGAACTGTTCTGGGCCGGCGGCTGGGTTGATGGGTGCCGCAACGTATTTCGTCATGACAGCAACGCAGGTTGCTGCGAGTAGGGGGCCATTTGGCAATGCAATGCATACTACCGGCTTCTTCGTATTAGGACTAGGGAGGGCAAAGTTGTCGACAAACTGCGAGAGTTGGTGATGCGTGATGTAGACGTCGGGGTCGGAGGATCGCAAGGCAGGAAGAGATTGCTTCCAAAGAAGCGAGTTGATAGGTGGGCAATTTTCTTTGATGAGGTTCTCTACAGAGGAGACCAACTCTGCCGACTCGTCTAAGGATTCTTGAGCTCTCGTCTGTTCCGGTAGATACTTAAGAATCCGGGCATGATGCTTGATCAAGTTTAGAGTCGGCCAAGGAGGTGGAAGATCCGATAGTGCGACATGAAGAAGGTGCAAAGGTCGATTGGAAGGTGATGAAGGAGCGACAATGGACGATAGAAGTTCTGATCGGGTTGGAGCAGAATTAGTCCATGTGCGGAACAGCTCGGTTGACCTCACGTCGTCAGGAGACAGGTCATACAATTGCTGAACCATGTTTGAGGCTCCTTCCAGCTTCTTTTCCTCCATGGTGAGAGATCAAGAGTTGGATAGACTCAATGGCTAAAAAGAAAGGGTGAGAATGGAGAGATTAGCTGTTTATTGATGCCCCGTTCACCGTGATACATCTACACATTTATATCTCTACGTCTTTCAGTTTTTACAGGAGTTGCTATTACGGAATGACCAATCAGGATCTATAAAAAGGCCACCTGGGATCTTCCGCTGAATAACAGCAGGTATCTTGGCTGAGGCAATCATGACTACCTACCCAGTTCAACGCGTTCCACAGTAACCGGGCAGGCAGAGATGAAACACTATCTTGAGGAATTCAGTGAGATTGGCCGTATCGTATTGTATCCTACCTCAGTGATAAGGCGAAGCGAAGCCCAGGGGGCGAAGTTGCACAAACCATGGTTTTGAGACGACGGCTTGTGCATTCGGTCTCGCCGAATTGAGTTTTATGTCAAACAGGCCACTTTGAATGCACCCTTAGTCGGTGGTACTGCCAGAACCAGAGTGGATATGGTGTGCTTTAGGGCTGAAGAACGACTAGGCATTCTGGTGTCCGGCAATTCTCATCGTATCGTGAGGCAGATTAGAGTGGCGTAGCAGCTACGCACATTGGCTACATGGCCTCGGCATTTGAGATCGGCTTAGCGCCATGAGGAACAGTAGGCTTACTAAAGATTAACTTCCTTACATGCATCGTCAGGAGAACCATCATCTACTTAGAACTTGCCCTGGCTAGTGAACAAGGTGCCTAAAACAAGCGGGACCGCGGTAGGTACCGTTCGGGTTTCATTAGTTGCGGATGTGTACGCGTGTACAGACCTGACATGAGAACAGCCCTGTACCACAAGGGTTTCTAGAATGCCTCGAATCCCGGACGGGCATCCTCATTATGATAGGTGGCAGCGAGTGGGCGAAGTCTCAGACTAGCGGCTCTTATGTTGTGGCGCTGCTATCATAGGGTTACAGTTGCATCTATGTGAGATCAAAGAATTTTCTATGCACGGGCCATGACGATCACCAATATACGGCCGGACCAATTAGATAGACATTTGCAAGATAGATAATCTGATCATCGTAACGCACCTTGTTAAATGCCCGGGTACCTAGGGGTAACCCCGTACGGCACCTCCGGGGAACAAATAGTGCACATTTCAACAGGGCCCTCGGTAGTTAAAACACTCGGTATCCCGGCATTAAGGTGCAGATCTTGCACATCTATATCGATGCTAGAAGATCGTCAAGTTCCCACTTGAATACGCAACTACTGCCAAGACGCACTAGCTTGCCGATTATCCTGATATTCTACGGTGTCGTCACTCTGGATGGCCCATACTCAAACTCAATTCCTTTCTTATTTAGTTAAAGACCATTCCACGTGTTACCATGAGAATAATAGGCGAGTTGGAATTACGTATTTGATGTGTGAGGAAGGTAGCACAGTGATTCCTAAGCATAAAACCGACCGGGGTTGTTGATGGTTGTGTACAGTGGTATGGGTTTGAGTTATGAGGGCATCTTGTTATGCAACGTATTAATCAGCCATGGAGTATGATATAGCGGTACTTCCGTGCTCTTCCATCCATGCTATCAGTCTTGATAAATCACGTGTCGTCTTCATGACGCTTGGTTTTCCGCTTTGGTGTCCGCTCTAAAGGTGATGTTGAGCCCGCTCCGTGTCTGCTCTCACCCTCAGCGCTAGTCCCAGCCGCGTTCCGAGTATGACTTGGCTAGCCATTCAAATTTAACAATGTTTGGCCCAGACTTAAATAAGAGATTATCAAGCACGCTGTCTATAGATTTGAAGAGTCTAGTGAAACCAAATGGACCACATTTGCCCTCATGATTGGCACAGGGGGCGCGAGCGACCCGTCGTCCTTGGAGAAGGGACTGATCTTGGAATCACCGTCTCCAAACAGCAATCACCTAAGACGAAAGCAATTCCCTGAGTGACTCCTTCAAAGCATGTCTCCCTTCGTCCCACCCAGACTCAGCCTTTTGGCTAAAGTCGGCACCATAACGGTTCTCCTCATTCAGCAAGGCTACCGTTGAAAGCATCGGGTACGCCTTGCTACCCAGCCTATCCTCGACACCGTTGGCGGTATCCTCTTCCCAGAGTCTGAGTGCCTCCACGTAGTGCCCCTCGATAGGGTTATCAATAGTCGACCAGCCTTCAAGACCGAGCTCATTGACAACAGCGATCAGCTCGTTAGTCGAAACCGTATGACTCGCGAAATAAGCTGGTCGGTTGTGGAATTTTTCCGGACACTTCAAGACAGCAACCAAGGCCTCGCCATTCAGGGCTCGTCTGCTCATGCTGCATTTCTGATCTCCGGAACCGTAGCGATGGATAGTGCGCTTCTCCTTATTAACCCAGAAGATGCCAGTCTCGATAGTCCAGTCGAACCATGGCCCAGTGACGATAGCTGTCCAGGTAAGTTTACCCTCAGACTGGGAAATAATTGCCTCCAACTGGCGTTTGGCTCGTAGCTTGGGCTCAAATATGAGGAGCTCTGAGATAAGAGGATGGAACGTGTCGCCACTGAAGTCAGGCGTGATGATGTGACGAACCCCTGCTGCTAGAGCCGACTTAAGTATTAGCTCCTGGTGAGCCGAGGCTGCAGGGTTGAACGCTTCAACGAGCGCATCCTGATTCTCCAGTGCGGTAGTCAATGACTTGGAATCGGTGTAGTCGGCGGCTTTGGTGATCACTCCGGTCGGGAGAGTTGCCTTGCTATCAGGCCGCGTGATGCAAGTTACTCTGAACTTGGCCTTCAGCAATTCTGGCACGAGGACTTCTCCCAAAGCGCCTGTGCCCTTGCGGCGATGTTAGTCAATGTTTTACTCGAGCTAAGAAATGGGACTTACACCGAGGATAGCGACGTTTTGAATCGGGGCCATGATCGGTTGATGTAAAAAGTACAGTCTTGGCGCCTAGAGCTGGTCGCTGAGGTAGAATACAAGTTGGAATTATCTAGAGTCGAAGCGCGTATTTATATGTCTTCGGTCTACAATACCAAAATCTTGTTGCTCATCCTGTTTCTGTTCCCAATGCCATTCCGCAGCCTTGAACCTATCTTTGACGGTGACCACGCTAGACTGACGCTAGTCATGCATCGGCCGCTACCCTGCCACCCATGCTATTGGTGGTGGGCTGCTCCTAACGTTGAAGGCCTCGAGTTTGTCAGCACCAACATCCTTTTCAAGCCATCAACCGCCCCGGTCTGCATCGGCCGATGCATAAAGCGAATACTCGGGTTTTCCTACATCTCACAATGTCAGCTTCTGTTCAAGTGATTGAGAAGGCTTCTCACACCTGCCATCGATGTCGCGTCCGAAAACAACGCTGCGATCGGTTGCTCCCGGGATGCTCTCGGTGTACATCGTAAGTTGTGACCAATACTATGAGCGAGCGTGGTCATGCGCTGATATTGGAGTAGGAAGCTAACCAAATGCGATTATTCCCACCCTCCGAGTGACTCCACTGCTCAGTCTTGTTCTCAGCAAACGTATCCTCTCGTTGAATTCGGGAGCTGTAGCTGGGACTTATCTTCCCCTGGCCAGACCGAATTGATCAAGTCTGTTCTAGACCACTCTTTTGACGAAAGTTCCATCACCACAATCAAGCTTACAGCCCAATTTCACCGTAGTCTCTCAGAGATCAAGCTCACCATTTCTGGTCTTTTCAGTGATTATGGACGATCGATTCATAGATGGTTTCCCGTCGTCGACCTTGAAGGCATGTTAGATATTTCAGAAAGCCCAGCAGAATCATGGCTGAAGCCATCTACACCGTTGCTATGGCTTGCTATGTTACTGGTAACAACCCAGCATTGCGGACATGCCGACCATCTCCGACGCAAGAGACTATACGCCACCTTGCAGTCTTTGTGCGCAGTGTTGCGATTAAGAGTCGATGTCGACATCAATCTTATTCAGGCCCAGGCTCTCGTTGCACTCTACGAATGCAGTCAGGCAATGCCCCAGCAAGCACACATGACTCTAAGCGCAGCTATTTCCATGGTCGATTTGATGAGCTTCAATGCGAACAAGCTTGAGACTTCTTTGCATTGGAGGGTGTCCTTGGTAATACTAGATAGGTAAAAAGTCTTATCTTCCTAACACTTTAGTGCTGACAGATAGTAGAATGATCGTTCTGTCAAGGGCTGAAGCCAATATACCGCTGCTTTGCCCACCATCATGTCGCTTGAGCAGAAGTATCCAAACGTCACTTCTCTCCGACGTTGAAAAGGCGCCACAATCGCCTTCATCGCTCTCTCAGAAGCTTCGAACCATCAGCGCTGTAGTCCTACTGGCTGGGCGTGTCCTGCACTATGTAGAATGCTTCAAGGCAGGGATCACACCTGATGAGAGCTACTATTCCATCGACGAGGAGATCAAGAGCATGGTTCAAACACTATTGGGTCGAGAAGAAATCTATTCAGGGTCATATTGTGACCCTATGACTATGACACTCTGGTAAGAATATCCCTTGGTCGTCGATTTGTAACGCATCTATTGATACTTAACTCTCTAACACAGTTTCGTCCTCATTCTGCATCAGGAGCGATCAAGTCAACTTGACTCTCTTTCCAGTTCTGCAGAAGCCTTGGCGCTGCAAACCTCTCAGCGTATGGTATGGGACACGTGCAGAATGTCTCTCGAGTCCAAAAAAGACGCCGATGTAACTCAGGTATCCTTCGTCAGCATGTGCTGTGTCCTCCATTCTCTTTCTATTATAGCCAAGGATACGGATCTCATCGCAGACAACAAAGAGATGGAGAAGTTTCTACCAATTCTGCAAAGGTTCAATCAGAGATGGGCAGTCGGACGTGAGATTGACCACCTAGATCAAAACCAGACACTGCTAATCTAAGTAGATACATATATGAATACCATCCACACTGTGCTAGCATAGGCAACTTCAAGTCAGTGTATCTTCCGTGTTGGTTGTGGATGCTTTAACAAGGTCTCCTATCCGACGAGTGCAATCCACATATGAGGCGGTTATATCGCCATGTGCAACGCAAATACCAGAGACGGCCCACCAAGCTATCCGAGAGGGTTAGTTGAGCCTGAAAAAGAAAACTGTGACTCTTACCATCATATATCCAATAGATGAATGCAGAGAAATACCCCTGGATGACTCGTCATGTGTGATTCCTGCGGTAGCCTGAGCTCCTGGATTCTCCGGATCACCGCCACCGCTCGTCTCCCTCTGCCCTGTCTCTACCGTAGCTGTTGCGTCCGTATTTGCGGGCAGCCCGTCATGACCACAGTACTCATCGTAGATAGCAACAGCACTCGAGGCATCGACGGAGTTATCACACCGGTATTCAACGCAACTAGACAGCCAAGACACAGCTGAGGTTCGAAGGTCGGCGCGACAATAGCATGAATCCTTGACGTGATCATCGCATGGTGACTGAGGACAGCATTGAAGTTTAATCCCTATCACGTCTTGGGCGTGGAGGTTGTCTGGGTCGCCGCCCCAGAAACAACCGGTGGCACAGGACCGCTGTGATTTGTAGTTGTCCAGGGATGCAATTGTCTGAGTCGCATCTGCGGAAGCAGGTTGTAGAAGGTACGCGAAGCTGAGAAGTAGATACTGGGTCCACATGTCGATCATATTGTACTCTTTGAGACTATACTTGGATTATGAACAAAGAAGGGGAGGATTTCCAACTGTGAGGTTTCCAAATATGTTGTTGGGGTACAGAACAGAGTACCCTTATAATGGCATCCCTGAACCTCCGTGCTGCAACGGATTGTGGTTAAGAGGAGGGAGGGATACATCATTCCCAGAGAGTTTGATTGGTCTTCATATTTAACCATAACTCTAAGGCTGAACCATTGCACGGTGGTGGCGTATTCTAGACCGTACCTGGCGTTAAAGCGACGAGCGTGATCGCGTCCGAGCACCCCAAGCCGGAGATACTTGGAATTCATTTCAAGCCCACATGGTCATTCATCCAACTCAGACTCCACGAGCTGACACGTCAGTTAGCTAAGATTGGCGTCCTTAAATGAGCCTATGTTACAGCAGTTGATGCGTGAGGCAGTCGTAACTTGCCCACTGGCCTCTCCCTGGAGAAGCGGCTTCGGCATAAGATAAACAAATGGACCACCAAACTTAGCATCGCGGTAAGTGTTAAGCGCAACAGGTCAATATTCTTAAAGTTGTATTCTCTCGACCTGTCATAAAAGAGGTATGTGTGTTGCTGGCTCTGAGTTTCCCCTTTCTCCCTTCCGTGTTGCTTGAGCACTCTTTAGATCGTTTCGCCCCGGCCAAGATTTCACTTACCCCTCCTAGATAAGTGTCTCATATTCAATGCCAAAGCCACTACTCAAGCAACATCCATGCCCTCGAAGCCTCGTCACCAGCCTCCTGCGTAGCCTCAAGCACCGTGCGGATTTGCTGCATTCCCAGGGTAGTCTCCTCCCTACCTGCGAGCAGCAAAGCAACCTTGACAACGTTTCGAATCTGGCGACCATTCATGGGAAGTCTTGCAAGGTTCTGGTACATGTGATCGTCAAGAGAGGTGTTTTGTCCAGTTTGGGTTGTCAATCGACGCCAAATTTGCTCCTTTGTGGCTTTTTCGAGCTCTGGGTAGTGAAGTGTGAGATGAATCCTGCTTTGAAAAGCCCGGTCTATGGCGTTGCCGCGATTAGATGTCATGATCAAGACACCACGATAGTACTCAATGACCCTGTAACTCGGTTAATAACTACACTAGACACAGGCTTGGATCGACTCACCTGAGGAACACGGCTACAATCTCATTGTGAGCCAAATTTCCTTTAGATCGCTGCTGAAGGAACACGTCGCACTCGTCAAACAAGAGAACAACATCCCACCTCTCAGCGAGCTGGAGGATCACGTTCAACCGCTTCTCAACAGTTTCGGCCTTTTGGCCAAGTTCGCCTGCACTAAGTACGTAGAGCGGCCTTCGTACCTTGTCTGCCACAGCTTCGGCAGTCAAGGTCTTCCCAATGCCCGGGTTTCCGACCAGAAGCATCACGATGCCCAGGCCTTTGCCCTCAATAATGTCGTCAAAGGCAGGTTGCTTGGAGCCCTTCTCATTTATAAAGGACAAGATCAGGTTCTTGTATCCAGCTGGGAGCAACAAGTTGGAGAATGCATCGTCATTCCAGGCAATGTCAGCAACATTGTCGACGTCAAATTCACCCCAGAGCTTGGTCTTGAGCGAATAGCCCCGAACCTTCGAGTTGCACAGAAGAAGCTGCTCATCAGTGGGGTCTTCAACTATAGGAAGCAATGTCAGCTATACCTTCACATTAGAAGGCTCGTCTTTTTGTAAACTCACTCGCATCTTTGCCCTCGATTGCCAGTTCCTCAGCTTTGAGATCTCGCATCGCCTCCTTAAGGGCTGTCGTATCCTTCGAATTGAGGCTGTTCACAGTGCTCGTAGTAGTTTTAGTTCTTCCAGGCGCAGCTACGTGGACATAGTCTGTGACGTCGATCTGCGGCGCGAGAGGATCATCGGTTTGTGTGCTAAATTTCATCTTTGGGTTTGCTTCAAAGTAAGCCTCGGCGTCCACCATGATTCGCTCGTCAATCTATGTTTGGTTAGAACTGTACGCTCACTCCCCTACAATGTTATACATACGTTTCGCTTCCCCTCCAAAGTTTCGGGCCGCTTGTCCTTGGAGTAGCGCATCGACCCGGAGTATACCTTGTACTTGACCCCAAGGAGCGTCTGGAACTTTCTGCCTCGGGCGATGAGCTTTGCCTTTATCTCGTCTTCAGATGGGTGCAAATGGGCTGGATAGATGTTCAAGTCGGTGATTTTGCGAGTGCCAGAGAATCGACAGATGGGGAGCAGTTGCTTGGTGTACCCAAATTGAGATCCGTCCCAGTCGGTAAATTTGGCTTCAATGATCAAGCAGCTCATCTTTTCATTGTAGTCGCATTGATCAACTACAAAAAGACGTTCGTGGCCGTCAAATGAGGCGTACACCAACGAGCCAGGTTCAAACAGGGCCCAGAGGTAGTCGTAGGTTGTTACACCCTGACTGAAAAGGTCGTCGATCTCGGTCATGGCATCGCCAAGCTCCTTAGACAGGACGTCATAGAGCAGTTGTGTGTAGGCTGCAGCTGGGGACGCTTCCTTTTTCTGTCTGTCCAAGATGTCTACCAAACGCTTCCATCTGTAATGGAACGGACGAAAAGGCGCCTTAAAGACGAGTTTCTTGAGGGACGTAGTGATACCCTCGTATCCTTCAAATACCTCTCCAAGGGTCTCCTTTAGCGATGGGCTCTGGACACTAATCGAGTCCAGCACGAGAGGTTTGCCTTCTTCATGGTTCTTACACATGCGCACGATCAGCGCCTTTTGTTTTGTTTCGGGCTTTTCGTCGACGGCTTTACGAAGGTCGGTAGGATATTCTTCGACCCAGTTCGTGCAGCATTTGCACTTGGGCTCACCCTCGTAAAGCGTCTGCACCTCACACTGGGAGCCTTCCATATTGTTCTCTTCGATGGGCTTTCCGGAGACAGCACCACCTTCCATGGCGGACTTAGGAGTAGATGGGCTAGAGGAAGACGACACCTCTATGACTTGGAGAACATCAATCTCACTTCCGTTATCGTTAGTGGATTTAGAAGACATTAAGACTCGTAATGATAGAATAATCTGTGATTTTCCAGACTGACTAATCTTGCTCGGGGCAGAAGGGTTGCTTTTATAGCCATGCGTTGAGATCAAGTCCTAGACTCCAACTCACATGATGAAAAGTTACGTCCTGATTCCCCTCATGCGGGATCCAGGCAGCAGGCGCCTATCACGTCTCTCGAGCCAATTATGTCATCTTGTGACTGCATAGACATATCTTGGCAAATCTGACACGATGCAAGATTCTTGAAATGGCTCACGCTGAATGGCGAGACTCCAAATATGCGGCCGCAGATCTCATGGGTAGGCCACGTCTCAGCCACATCGCCTCATGTTGATCACATCTACAGCGCAGGGAAAACATCTAATTAGGAAATATGCCGCGTTTCGGCCTCAAGGTATCAAAGTAGATTGGCGACAGAAGGCTCTCAGGTCTACACGATTCGGGTATTCTAGATCAGCCCATTTGCCACGCAACACGTCAGCCTTGTTAATGAGGCCGTTCTGACGACGTCGTCAGAAGAGCCGTCCTGCCTTCAGCAAATTTGTCCAATTTGACTTTTTAATCTCTAAATCAAAGATAAATAGGCCTTTCTCACCATGTCATGCGCGTCTCGATGTCGCAAACAGCTACCAACTCAAACAAGTCAGAGCGGGGAAACTTGGAAATGTTGAGGCCATATAGCACTCTCAGATGTCACAACCCAAGGTTTTGCATGTTAAGATCAATGGTTATAAGGTATTATAGCTCTGTTCTATGGCCCTGCCATCGAACAAAGACCTTACTCGACTAGGGTTCTGGTATGGTCATGCTTGCCATCTCAAATTCGAGCTTTCCCTTGGGCTGCCTGAGCACAGGATAGCGCAGCCTAGAGACAATAGGGAAGGTCATTTCTCAGGCAATGTGATTACAAATTTAGACAATGATCACGAGTACAATTGGTTTGTCCAGCTAGGGCCGCTAAGAACGAATCGTTGATGCTTGGCGATCGGTCTAATCCCGAAGTTTTATAGTTGCATGGTCTAGAACGCAATCAACCATGCACCACATACTTTGTTACCTAGAGTTCCTTGAATAGGTCGAGAATATCTAATAATATGTAGACAGCACTAATATGCTGTGCGAGTGTCGCGAGTTAGGAGTACAGATATATAGTTGACTCCCAAGTCCCTTGAGTCCTACCGTTGACTACTCAGATAGTATTCTTCTCCCCCTCCCCCTCCCCCCGATATCGTCATTTATTGTAACCTCATTGAGGACTTTTAGGGCCCATGTTAACCCAGACCTGAAAGTCTATATTTCTTCGCCAGATCGCCGGCCAGCGCCAAACCCAGTCACACACAGTAAGGCCGTAAGATACATAACCCTCCCTCATTCTTCAATCTTATCCTCAAAAGGCCTAGGATTGGTAACCAACGATCCCGAAAACTGCACAAGATCTCCTACCCTCCCTTCTCTGGCATCAATACTCTCATATCCACCCTCGGCAAACACGGGTGCCTGTTGCAAGACCTTTGCAAAGAAGGCTCGCGCAACATCGTTGGGCTCTTCCCACTGGAACACGACGCCCTCCAACACCTCATCACCCGGCTCCTTATCGGGAGCAACGACGGGAATGAGTTGGTGCCTCCTCCGCTCACGAGGCAAGCTCCACCATGATTCCATGATGGCGTTGAAAAGTTCGGTGCCGTATCCTTGTCGCCAGAACTCTGGCTTGATGAAGAACTCGGCCTCTGGCCACCCAGATGTCGATGTGACCATGTGCTCGCAATCGGGCATACCGCCCTCGCCGATTAGCTCACCCGTTGATTGGAGAAACGCGCCATAGTACCAATGAGTTTGGTCCTGTTGCAGCAGGCGGTCGAGTGCTTCTTTCGTCTCTTCCCTATCTTTGTGTGGCCTGCCGCGGGTCTTGGACCGGAGCTGCAGCTCCGGCAGGCTCCGCAGCTCATGGAAGGCGTCCAAATCGTCCTCGGCGAGCGGGCGGAGCACCAGACGCTGCGTCTTGATGGGCGGTCGCTCCGCCAGGCTAGGGATGGGCCGCTCCGGTAGAGTGACAGAATAGCTAAACCATGGTGTCACGCCTGTCTGCTGGAATTCGTCGAGGTTGAGCTGGATTTGGATAGGCTCAGTCGGCTGGAGTGGCGACATTGTCTCCATGCTAAACAAGGTTTTCACGGCTCGGAGACAGTTTGGGGCCGGACCGGACGGAGGGGAAGCTGCTGGTTGGTGTTTGCGTTTACAATGGACGCTTGCTGCAGGGCCAAGCTGTGTAGAGATGGTGGCCTCAGATTGATATCAGAAGAGAGAGAAAAGCGGTGAGGGGCTCCTCAGCCTTGGGCAGACGATTTGAAACAAGGAGGGGGGGAACGATCCGAGCGGGCCAACAGCACGGCAGGTGAGCTGAATGCGGACGGCATCCGTTTGCATACGAATCATCAAACCTCCTCATTGACGATCGCAACCTAAACAGCCCTGCGCGAGACGACTTCGGCCTATAGCGTGGTCGTGTTGGCTTTACGTAAGTCATGGCGTCGGGGCTACACCCCAATGCGTGCACAAAGAGCACAGGGGTAGGAAAGTTAAAATCGGTACGAGAGATATACGAATATTCGGCAAACATTAGCCGGCTTGTCACAGGTACTCTAACGGTCAATCAGGCAAGGCGAAGCGTACCAGAGATTGCTAGGTTGCATGGCATTGGCCGATTCATAATGCCATTGTTGGTCTGTCTTGCACTAGCGTGCTGTTGGTCCTAGGTATATATCCATGCGTAATAGGAAGAGGGAAGAGAAAAGAGAAAACAAAGCAAGCGCACAAGTCGAGGAAAACAAGGATCGAGACTGTGTACGGCCACGAGGAGGACGCCAAATTCGTTAGCGCGGTTACAAAGTTGGTGGCTGAAAAAGCAAAGTGTTGCTTGCCCATGTGCAGACTTTGCCTTGGGGGAGTCACGACACCGACTAGACAGAGACTTACTCACAAAATGAGTACGTGAAGGTAATGATTGACTTATCAGAAGAGATAACCGAGGATAATCCCAGCGAAAAATCTCCACTGCCTGCTCTAAAGAAAAATGAGGGATTGTGCGTATACTGCAGGGTAACTATGAATGAACCCCCATATATTTTGGTACACCAAAGGTTGGGTACCAGCACACTTGGACGACAAGATCCCACAGTGTCAACGGAAAATGAACAAAGCAATAAACTCGTAAGGTATTCAATGTGATAGGTTAGGCATGGTAGAATTTGAGACTGTCTTGACTCGCGCATCCAACAGGCGAAGTCAACAGGTAGGCGAGTGAACCTTATCATGATATTTGGCAGCTTAGGCTGGAACGACAAATCCCTATACATTATTGCAAATACCTTAACTCGATATACCCACACTGACCTCGAGACCTCACAGTGATCCCATCCTGAATAATTTGCCAAGCTTCAAACATGAATAGACTACATCTCATTCCGGTGTACGCAGGGAATAACAGACAGGCTATGATAGCCAATACATCAGATGAAAAAGACCGTGATAAGAGGATACCAATCAGTACAGAATACGAAAGACTAAAAAAGAAAACCCACAGGCCATTATAGAGAATCAAGTAGATTTTCATAGGCTTCAGCTTCGCATAATCGATTAGGAGTGCTCTTTTATGCCTGAGCAACTCATCTTTTTGTGACTGGCCTGGATTCAAGCCCAGACTGTACCCTAGATCAGATATAACACGAACATGGCGGGGAAATATCGACGATATGCTGGCTGCGTGATTATCGTATTCTGATAGAACGGTTTCAGCAGGCGTCTCGCTGGTTACTCTGAGAGGTTGGGTGGGTGCTTCACCCGCTTGTCCCCCTTCCGCGTCAGGCTGATCGTCGTCGTCTTGTGAATGGTGTGATAGCAGAGGCGACTGAGTTACTCCAACTCTAGAGGCCTTCTCTACGCAACCTAAGACATGTTAGATGAAAAGAGCATATCTGGACGGCATAAATGTACCATAATAAGTCTCTATAGCCGAGAGTAACGGAAGCATGAGGAGAAAAATGGCCATTATTTGGCCAAAACCCATGTAACTTGCATCCGCATCCAACTCGATGTTGAGCTGCCATCGATAGAAAACAACTTGCCCAACCCCATAGCTGAAGCTGAATGCAACGGCTGGAAATGAGGACAGGAAAGACTGGTTATATATGTAAACTGCACCGGGAAATGACCGGAATTTACTCCAGAAGTAGCCTCCCGACCGTTCAAGAGTACTTAAGATTACTACTCGGTCTTCGGCCTGACGTTCGAGAATTACACGGCTGTGAGGTAATTCACCCATACTGGACATTAGTCTGTTAATCTGGCTGGCGCAGATGTAGATGATAGAAAGAACACCATGCTCAAAGTACAGATCGGCGATGCGAGCCAGACTGCTAAAGATTATAGGAACCAACGCGAAGGTGAATGCTTGTAAACCCACGAGTTCATCCCGGGCGAGATTATTCCCGTCGTCTGAAAAGAGGCATTGGACTGGGATCGTCAGAAAGTCTTGTGAAGACATTAAGCGGAGCATGATTGAGAAGGTGTACACCAATAAGCCTAGCACGCATACCATGCCAAACACGCGAATGTTTCGGATAACCTTTTGTCCTTTCATATAGGTTCTGAGCGCGTGCAGAGTTGCCAGATGCGTGGTAGAAGAAAACCATGCAAGAGTGACCATGACACAATACTCATACCCAGATAGGTCTCGCTGGTGTGCGATTCCGGAAACAAGAATGGCCATACCGGTGACGAGTTGCTGATCACTGAGGATGAGTATGAACTGCACAATAGCCTCCTTGCGAGCTCCTGGAGAACTAGCCGAGCCTGGAGTATCTGGGCCTGGCGTATCTGGGGCCGATGCGGGCGTCTTTCTGCGCAACCAACTCCAAAACTTTCTGGCTGTGCTTTTCGTCCAATCGATGACCATTCGGTCCAGCTCGTTCAGGAACTCTTCATCAAGCGAATCACTAAGATACGCAAACGTGACAGCGATGATGGTGATCGTCGCAGTGCCAAAAAAGGCCGACATAACCTAAGATAAGTCAGTTGTAGCTCGAAATGGAGCTCGAGTATGGATAGTTACACCTAAGCCGACGATGTCGGCATTGGCTGAGATTTTGCCCTCTGGCAGCGTACAATTCAGCCCAGAGTCCCCCATACTGACGAGATACAAGGATACAGCAGACGCTAAAACTCAGTGCGGCAAGATCAGCCGAGCAAAACGTCAAGTCAACTTTCGCGGGCGACGGGGGGAAGAGGATGGGGATGGGCAATTCGCTTGTCAACTAATGTGAAAACCGAGTGTATTTTGGATAGCTTGGAGTCGTAAAAACTGCGCACAAAATCAATTCGTAAAAAGCAGCTGAAATCTGCCTAGAAAATCATGACCAGCTCGAGGTGATCTAGTGATTGGTGAAGTCTCAGACTCCCCACAATCTCCTGGTAAGCCACTTCAGCTCGACCAATGTGCTCAAGTGATAACAAAGTGCAAAACCATTTCAGTCCTGCTGCAGGCTTGGGTCAGGCAGAGATGGCCTAATTTCCACAAACATTATTCTACCCCCGGGGCGCAACTGCGTGGCGGAGCTCAGCCAGACCGATCACACGAGTGAGTCGTCACGTGATAACCGCGCAGTATCTAAGTACCTCAAACTGACTTTCCAATCGACGACCTGTGTTCACTTTGGATAGAGTTGTGAGGCCGGCTGGTGATTTGTCTCTGATACTATGCGCGATGCAGTAGCAAACTATTGCTCTGGGCTATTTAGATACCGGGCTTCAGTGTTCAGCCTAGGTATTTTTTTAATTGAGATATATGTTGGGTTACCGTAGTCCCCGTTTCAGGTCTTAGAAAGGCATAAATATATCAAATACATAGTCTCATCTACGTCTCCCCAGCTAGGATTTACATTCATAAATACAGAGAGCCTGGGCAGTGGAAAAGCTTGTTATCAAGTGTCTTGATGCTATTTTTAGTTGATGATTGTCGGTCATGTGACTATTCATTCCTTCGTCGCGCCTCGGTCTGAGCGGGGTACCTTTTTGCCATCGGTTGGCTCCGCTACACAACGGCTCCGCTGCACCACCATCCATCAACCGAGCAGGCTTCTCCGTTATCTTGTCACTCAACCTCGCTGGATCTCCACGCTTCATTCACCCCTCAGAAGATCCCATCCCTGTTCTATCTCGCGAACAACAATACAATGAGTAAGGCAGATATGGATAAGGCAGACTTAGACCAGCCAGAGATCGGCACGGCAGACTCAGAGTCAGAGCACCAACCTACCGCCTCCCTTCCCGCTCACCGGCTAAAAGGCATTGCGGTCGGTGATCGTGGAGTCCAGTTACTCGTATCGACCAAAAACCACCTATACGATGCAGAGGACGTTCAGGCTGGAGAGGACGCGTACCAGGTTATCGGCGCCTGGGAAGAAGGCTCTGTCAGTGAACTTGGCAAACTACTCAACCAACGACAGGCTGCCCTAAACAGGGAGACCGTAGGGACAGCCCGCTTTGGAACAACTTATGGGACCGGGAAAAAGCTAGGATCGGTCGAAGAAGGGACTAGGAAGCAGCCGGCGGCTCAAGAAAACTTGACTTGAAGATAAGAATTCATTCTGCGGGCGAATTTCTTGCTGCGCTTGAACTTGCGTAGACAAGCTCGGGATCGCCCGTGGAAGAGCTGTTTTGAATATACTGTGCTTGATTCTGCGCCCTGAGAATCCCCATCAAAGCAGACTCTGATGTAGACCCGAAAAACTGAAACGACCCATCCCCTGATCTGACCCCCTTAACCCGGAAAAGGTCGCCCACGGTAGAAACACAAAGCACAGTGCTATCATTTCCTGCGGCGATGTCCTCCAACTCGTGTATTTTGGCCTGAGAAGCGTGGTACGCCGCACTCTCGCAGAATCTTAGGCGCTCTTCTATGCTGCTGGCCTCGCCCTGAAGCCTTTGTTGATCCACTTCGGGATCAAGCTGCAAGGAAGTAGGCTTGTTTAGCTGGGCTAATTTATAGTCCTCAATTTGAGTCATGGTAGCTGAAATTCTCGTGGTGCAGTCTTTGAAGGTTGACAGTGTCAAAGCGTCGGCGTACGTTACACTCCGGGCTGAGATGGCCATTGTTCCTATGTCGGCTGTTGAGGATGGCTCCTCCTCGACAACTTGAAATTGCATGGTATTGAGCTGTGAAAGAACCTGACTCAGGTAGTCTAAACATTTCTCAGTACTATCTTCATCGCTCCGTAGTCTCTGCAGGTTGGTGGCAGCATCAGCTTGCTGTGGTCGAGAAGAGAGTGCCTGCAGTTTTGACTTTATGTCATCAAGGTGATGCTCCAGGTCGTGTTTCGTATCGTGAATCATTTCCTTGTACTCGTTCAAGACATTCAATGTGACTTTGGAGGAGCGCCTAGGAGAGGGTCAGAGTGTTTTTCCTTGCCTAGAATTCCCAAGGATTCGACATACAGTGTTGCGTCGGCCAGCGCAATGTTGATTGTCGACTTGTAGCCAGCCAGCATCTCAGTAAAGCCGGTAACATCGCTGCTCATGTAGCTGAGCCTGGCCCAGTCTCTAAAACTAGTCCGCTGGTTTGCAGAGTGTCTGGTACTCTTGTCAATGAGCTGTTTAAAGTCGGTACAGGCTTGACGGCATTGATGCAAGGGGAATTTTAGTGGTAAGAACGGTTTCTCGTCAACTTCCACGTGGTATGCCAGCGATTGCAGAACAGAGGTCAGGTCGGCAAGCTCGCGGGTCAGTCGCTCAACAGTTATCTGGTGATTTCTGAAGCTCTGGACTGTTTTATGCAGCACAATGCTCGCTTGAACCGTGGCCGTCACAATAGCTATAAGCCCTGACGTGACGCTTAAAGGGTCTCCCATGGTACAAGACTCGATAGTTGCGCATTGAGGATATCAGCGCTGTCTGAATTGAGCGATGTGCGATGTGAGCATATAATGGACGCTGATAACTCAGCTGTGCGGGGTATAAACAAGCAAAATACTAGAGTGGGGCACCATAGGTTCGCCAGGCTCTCTACCTATGCCAAGGCTTACTTGGTAAAATTCAGTAAGAAACTAAATAAGATAGATCGGGATCGTGGAAATAGTAGTGAGCCAACCATCGCACAGCTGTAAAGGCAGAACTTAGTGTGCGATAAGCCTGTGCCTTGTTCCGTTTCGGCTCAGGCTCCGAGATGAGGCCATGGTCACGTGGTACATGGCGACGCACCAACAGGCCCAGGTCGAGCCGTAGAAGACGTGGATGGCAGCGCAGAGGCTAAGGACAAGACCGGCAAAGAAAGGGCTCCCATCGGCCTCACCAGCCCGAACCGACTCAGCATGGGGAATATCGCGTGGACCCATTGGTCAAGGACATGTTCGATGATGACACCTGGGGTAGACCTCGACCGTATCTCATATCCATGGGCGGGAGGTCTACGAGACAATGAGAGTGTCGTGAGAGGTCGAATATAGATTCATTAGACAATTACGGACCTTTGATCTTGCCATTCCGCACCGACCTACGCTTCCGCCTGACTGGCCGATCCGACTGGCGCTTGTCCGAGCGCGGGTAAGAGGAAGAGTCCGAGGCCGTCGGGTCCGACATTACTTCATTCCTTTCGCAGGCTGCAGTTGTACCGAGGAATGTCATTTTATAGTCAAGCCCGATCCCCCCGATCCCCCCTCCATCCCATCCATGTACTACGTATGTCCATCCACAGGGATAATTAGTGCTTTGCGGGGAACCGACCAGCTCAACCAACCTAATGGCTCTGAATAGTTCCCCGGTCTGATCATCGCTGCGGGGAACTGAGCCCAGAAACAGGGGTTACCCACCTCAATTTTACTCCGAGGCAGCGACTCCTGAGTCAAGGTGCATTAGCGTCGAGTCGAGTCTGGGGTCTGGGGTAAACCGAGCTGGCCCGTTCCGGAACTGGGAAACTTGAATTCAGACTCTGCATGCCATCTCATGATTGTCCACAAGCTGTTGATGATACTGCCGTTGCCACGAGAAAGCCCATTCACCTCCGACAGATTCTATCGACCCGCGTGGATACTTCCTAATGCGCTTTATCAATTTAGGTATGCCTAGACGCCGCGCTAAGCAAGCATGCCTCCATTGCAGGCGGAGAAAAGTCCGCTGTGACGTAGCCTTTGGAGGTTCCCCTTGTCTCAACTGCCGTCTCGATGAAGTCGAGTGTGAAGTGAAGGACCGAGAACCCAAGCGGTAAGCCTCCCTACAACAAACTATTATAGCGATGTATGTATTCTTATGGCTCTGGAAGCAGCCGCCTCAACACACACACAGAACCAACGAAGAAGCCCACACACTCATCTGCCCGCTGCGGCGAGGTCTGGCTTAGAGACGACATGGAACCCTTCCTGGCAAACGATGACGACTGGATGGGAGAGTTCGGGTTCTCACCTTCGCAACCCTCACCATCCGATCGCAGCGACCGACAGAATATGGGCAGTGCATCTGAAGGTGCAATACCAGGCCCGAAGCCAACGGATAATTACTTCCCTTTCACCAAGAGCCCAGACCTGGATAACTTGCCTTCGGATGATGTGACCTTTTTGCGGCAGCAAGGATGCTTCAATCTTCCGCCGAAAGAAGCCCTCGATGAGTTTGTTCGAGAATACTTTCTCCACGTTCACCCGATGCTACCCCTGATGGACGAGTCTGCGTTCTGGG
Organism: Fusarium sp. JS1030; assembly: GCA_000966855.1. NCBI lineage: Eukaryota > Fungi > Ascomycota > Sordariomycetes > Hypocreales > Nectriaceae > Fusarium > Fusarium sp. JS1030. The sequence goes on from JWIW01000083.1 coordinate 258,963, forward strand.
ATCAATACAGTGGAGTGGAGGAACGAACCACAAGCACGCTATCCCTGCTTGTAGTGCAAGCAATGTTATACGCTTCCTCTTGTGTGAGTAAGGCTGGCCACTTTGTTGGAACATTGCTAACACTATCCCAGTTCGTATCTGAGTCGGTAACAAAGGGCCTAGGCTTTGAGTGCCCTCGCTTTGCAGCTGCCGAATTCTACAGGCGAGCCAAGGTAAGCTTCTAATTCCCTATCTAATTCCCTAACTAGAGGTGACAAAGGCTAATATTATGAAGCTACTTTATGACTTCGAGACAGAATCTTCCACTGTTGATCTAGCACGAGGAGCCTTGCTTCTTGCCTTCTGGCCCGGGACATTCGGTAGCGGCCATCCAAACCCCAATTCCGTGTGGCTGACCAGAGCGATCCAGCACGCAAAGTGTCTTGGCGCCAACAAAGCATGGTCTGGCCTGGAGGAATCTCGCAAGCCACCCGATGCGCCGGATATATCCTCTCTAAAGCGACTTTGGTGGTGTTGCATCATCCGTGATCGTAGCCTTTCTCTCGGACTAAGGCGATACATACAGATCCCCGGACGATACCCGCCACTGGAGGACGAAGACTTCAAGTCCGAATTGGACGGGTCTCTTGTATACACACCTGATACGAAAGCACAACTTTTCAAGATATTCCAACGTCTGATGGTGTTTTCCAACATCGTAACAGATCTACTCCAGTTGACGTCTCGATCTCGTGGGATTCTATACGACCCGAAGACAACTTGTTCCGACGACCGCACAATTCTAGCTCAATGCCGAGAGGATCTCTCGGCCTGGTTCAGTACTACGGGAGAAGAGTTCCTGGGGATGAGCCGCCCTGGTCAACTTCGACACCAGTCAATTATTGTCTATACGAATCTTGCATACATACACTACTAGTAAGTTGGAAACCGAGGGTCTCCCTGAGGATACCGCAGGTAACAAGATGTAAGCACCGCCAAAATGCTGCTGTACCACCAACAAATCCAAGTCGATATTAGCTTGTTTGGCCTCAACCAAGAACTACCATCTACTCTATTTGGGATCGACCATGAAGTCCGATCCGCCGCTATTCGTTTCATCGAACATATTGCAGAGCCAGCTCGCCTTGGACTTGCATGCTATCTGCCCGTCAGCGTGTGAGTAAGCTTGCACACATATGGGAAACGATGCTAATTTTACCAGGGCCTGCTTTGCCGCTATACCCATCACGATGCACGTGTTTGAAGCTAAGCTATCTTCTCCTGCCAGGAAGAATGACCAGACCACTGGGAATCAGTGGAGACTCCAGATTCTGATTGAGGTTTTGAAGACCTATCATCCCCGCGTAGATGGCATAGAATCCCTGAGCTATCTCGTCCGTCAGACTGTCAACTCCGTCGAAGGTGGTCTAAAGAGCCAGGGGGGAAATTCCCTGCGGAGTTGGACAGATGTTATTGCCTATCGACCCGTCCAGTACCTGAGCTGCACAGCACAGATGAATTGGAGCCTGAGTTCCTCTCAATATCCGAAAGACTGCAACAAGGCCTGCGGCTGGCCTGCCCCAGTCGAACACTGGAATCTCATGGAGAATTGTTCCTTGTCTGGTGCTGTTACAAGTTTAGAGGGCCTTGAGAGCATCGATTCTCTTGCGCTACTCACAGAGCAGGATTGGACAGCGGCTCATGCATTCAGTGATCAGATATTCGGCTCACTGAGCGTGGATTTAAGCTGGCTACCTGAAGATTTCGCTGAACACAAAGAGTCCGACGACAGCGCAAATCTGGTAGAAGTCCCAGATCTGCCTTTGGAGACAATAATTTGAGTGGAAGGGCGTTGGGTGATCATCTGGACTTGACAAATCTCGATGGATTCGGGATTTGTGGCTTTGAGAGTGTTAGTATTGACTATCTATTGTAACTTGACTCTGCGGCAGGGCAGATTTTAGCAACAATAAAAGCAATTAATGTGTTGTCTGGCCCTACTGAGGCCTGTTATTATTCTACTACAGGAGGTCCTGGCTTCGAGCTAGCGGCACTCCGCATTCTGGAGAAGTGGGTTTGCCGGCAGATGGCTCTCCAAGTGTTTGATCGTCAAATTTCGTCCCGAGGTAACCCTGCACGTATGACTTGGCTGTGGGCCAGAAACGTCACATCATGCGATCCCCTAACGCAGCCCCTCTTCATCAATTTCGGCCGAGTTAGTGTTACCCCTCAGTTTGCTCGTAAGTGATCTCGTGGAACATCGGCTTACTCAGGAGTAATTGACTCAGGATCAACAAACGTGTTAGAGAGGAGCTGAAAGTCATACGTGTCTTGCATAGCAAAGCGGTTGTTATCATGGTATTCACAATGAAACCTGAGACAAGGGATGTTTCCTATCCCTGAGTCAGTAGAATGGATGTCAACGGACTCGACAGAGTAAATGAGTCTTACTATAGAGATGACTCAATCCTCCGTTCTCTATGTAGCGGTTGACAATACCTTTCCTTTGAACTACCAATAGTCGATCTCCGATATGACGAGTCTCGACTTTCAACTAGACAGCCCTACGGTCCTGGGTGTAGCTGCCCTCACGGGCATCGCTTCACACGCGGCTGTATTTCGAGTTGGAGAATGGGATGTCGCCGCCCATCGTCTAATTGCTTTCTTCAGTATCCTCTATGCATCTCTTATCGGTTTCCTAGCCTATCCCGAACTGGACTCCCAAATCCTTTACGATGCCTGGTATACCGCTTCTTCGCTATTCGTTGCCTTTTTCGTGGGCATGTACACCAGCATGGTCTTTTACAGGTTGTTCTTTCATCCCTTGCGCCGATTTCCTGGCCCGACCTTCGCCCCTGTTTCTTCGTTGTATGCGGTCGGAATGTCAATAAAGAAGTTTCACATGTTCTTGGAGGTTCAAAAGCTGCACAAATCCCAGGGTGATTTTGTCAGACTGGGTAATTCCCCCACTACTATCTACTAGTGCAAGGTTAATGACTTCAAAGGCCCCTCTGAAATGTCGGTTGCGTCGCCCAGTGGTGTTGCTGCCATTTACCAAAATTCATCACCCTGTCTAAAGGGACCTTGGTACAACGTTTTTGTGCCTACTATCTCGGTCCAAGCTACCAGGGATAAGCAAGAGCATGCGGTGCGGAGAAAAGTATGGGACAGGGGCCTCAACGCGAAAGGTCTGTTAGCCCCTTGGTCGTCACCGTCAGACTGGTGCTAACACCATATAAGCGCTCCGAGATTACGAGCCAAGAGTCGAAAAGTATACTCGCATTTTGATGAGCCAACTGGAACAGAGACGTGGCAAGCCAATCGACATCACAGAATGGTTCAACTTCTACGGCTTCGATGTCATGGGTGATCTTGCCTTTGGCAAGAGCTTTAACATGCTCAACGATGGGGTTGCGCATTATTACATGAAGCTGACACACATGTCCACGTTATGGGGTACTCAGTTTGGCCGATCCTCTTGGCTATATCTGCTTATGAAGGACATGCCTATCGTGAATTACCAAATTGCAAACTTTCTGAAATGGCTCCGAAAGCATGTGGATGAGAGAAAAAAGGTAACATCCCTTCATCTGTTACCATTCTAGTCTAACCGCATAGCAGACAGAGCCAGAACTTCCGGACCTGTTCTCTTGGGTGCTTGGCGCCTACAGAGAACAACCCGTCAACACAAAACAAGACGACCTCAATCTTTTAGGCGACGCCCACCTTATCGTGGTAGCGGGAAGGCAAGTTATCCTTCCTGTAATAAGTCGTGATATCAATATTGACCGAACTTCGTACAGTGACACTACTTCTGCAAGTCTGACCTGTGCCTTGTTTGAGCTAGCCCGTCATCCTGAAGTCTACCAGAAGTTGCAGAAGGAGGTTGATGAGCTCTTGGATCAAGAGGACTCCCAGAGCCACAGTGCTCTCGCAAAGCTTAAATACATGCAGGCTGTCATCGACGAGACAATGCGGCTTTACCCAGCTATCCCATCGGGCCTACAGAGAATCACGCCTCCACAAGGCCTCCAAATCGACGACACCTTCATCCCCGGAAACATGGTCATCCAAACACCTCCGTACACTTTGAATCGAGGTAAGTTTTCTCCGTGGCGGTAGGGCATGAAACAAAGCTAAACAGATATAACCAGACGAAAGGTGCTTTGCGCGCCCCAACGAATTCATCCCCGAGCGATGGACGACACAGCCTGAACTTGTCCATGACGCCTCAGTATTTGCCCCCTTCTCAATTGGTAAGTGCCCATGGCTATATCAAGCTGGGAAGAGTCGTCTGACTATTTATCCAGGCCGTTATTCTTGTGCTGGCAAGCAACTTGGCCTCCTTGAGATTCGACACGTTCTCTCGCAAATCGTGACCAAATTCGATGTCCGCTTTGCACCCGGCCAGACATCCGAAGCGTTTATGAATGGGCTAGCTGATGGTTTCACACTTGTTTGTCCCAAATTGGAGGTGATTTTCGAAACGCGGAGGCACCGGTAAGGTCAAGGTGGTAAGAGAGGAGAGGGTGATAGCATCGATAGCCGACACGAGATAGCAAAGCTTTATTGACAAGGATCCTAAACTGAAACTCCAATTGTTGCCCGCGCCGTAGCCCGAATGTCTAGTGAAAGATGAAGTGTCCACACAACGGTGGTATTGTACAAAAAGTCAATACTAAGCAATACAATGAACCTAAAGGTTGTCCAAACACCAGTTGTAATCTCCGACGGTAGTATCACAACTCCAACCTTGATCATCCTCACCGACTTCAGAGGCGTCATGAATTCTGTCTTGCGCTTGCGTCGAACAAGGAGTGCCGTGGTGGTCTAGTGGAGTGACTCTATTTCGAGTCAAGGGCCCCGGTGCATTCGACGGGACAGGCCGAGGATGATGGATCGTCATGGGGAAGACATCTTGGTGAAATTTCGGCACTTCGTGTATAAGTGCTGGGAAATGGGTAAAGAACTCTGCCCGCATGGTCCAAGAGCCCAGATCATAGATTGAGTCTCTGAACAAGGGCGAAAGTCCATAACTGTCACGCCGGACGTTCAGCATGAACGCGTCGCGAAACTCGTAGGGCCAGGCGATTCGTAGGTGCTCTTTGAACATGTGCCAGAATAGATTGCTGCAGTAGCGATGAGGGTAGCGTGAGAATTGACGTCGAAAAGATGGCCTGTTGGCGGCTGTCAGTTCCCGAATCGGCATTCACAAAACATTGATCCAGGCCTTACCAGGCAAAGTAGTCAACGGCTGGATTTTGAGCGACATCCTGTGCCGAGGTGCTTCCACAAGTCAGTTAGTAATTGGCAGTTCAGACACGAAGTGTTGGTCAAGACTTACGATTTTATATACCATCGTGGCAACGTAGTAATCTTGGCCGATGTTGGGTCGGCATAGGCGCGCATGAAGAGGTGTATCATGTGAATCACAGCAAGGCGCTCTACCTCGCCGCAAGCCGAAAAGCAAATCTCGTCAAGGTGACGAATCCTTTTCCAAAGAGCCGTCATCCTGCCTGACTGCGCCAGGTGATCCCAGCCATATAGCACAACACGCACCGGAACATCTTCGCTAGCATCATCCTCCAATTTGAGCATTGAAGTTGACAGCAAGGATGGGTTCTTCAATGTCTCGTTACCTGCTTGCCAGATATTGCGGCTAAGTACCGTCCCATCCGAGAGACGCCTCGTCCCTGAAGACGTAACACAATCGCATGGTGGTTTAGGCTCTTCTGCAACCAAGCTATTCGTCTGTGTGGTCTCATCGATGCGGCCATCTGATACACTGTACGCAACAGCAGGCGGAATCTGTGCTTGCTGATCTGCCCAAAACTCTTGGTTCGGGTAGACCTGGGTAGCATCCAGCGTTACGTCGTTTGGGAGGCTCTCGACAAAGTTGGGCGTAAACAAGCCACGCTCATTGCCGGTGGGAGACGTCTCAAGCAAGTCTGGCAGCAACGTCGTCGAGACGGTAGAAGAATCAAGAGTAGGAGAATCCCTGTATATGGAGCCTGATAAGCTTGGCTGGGCTTGAGGTTGCTCCTCTTTACAGGTCTCCCAATTCTTGGCTTCGGCGAGGTGTTTGGTAAAGGAGACCGAAGTCGACTCAAGAAAGCGCGCCAGCCTATCCCGCTGCTCCGTCACCTCGGACAGCTGCGCCATGAGCGACAAAGTCTTGTAATTGTCATCTTGACTGCTCAGCTTGTCGACGAGGTCCTCGAGATAGGCAATGCGGCTCTTTGTCCTCTCCCTCGAGACGCGCTGGGCCTTGCGGTCAGACTCTCTCTTCTTGAGCCGCTGGGACTCGGTAGTGGGCGGGCCGGATTGCCGGCGAGGGACAGGGGTATCGGTGGGCATGGCGGAAGAGCAATGCTCCACGTCAGCGTGGAGGCGGCTACTGACGATAAGGTAGAGCCAACCTCCTGTACGTCAGATCAGATGGCAATGGCAAGATTTCAAATGCTCTGGGTTCCACTGGTTACCTTGGAGATGGTCGAGCGGGGACATCGGAAATAGGATCGACAGGGTCAAATTATGCCTCGGGTCCGGGGATTTGAGGGGCCCGCGGGATTTCCTAATTGGGTAAGTTTCATGATCCCAGGGCGTCCTACCGCCATGATATCATCGACTCATTCTTCAAATATCTTCCAATTCTGTCTGTCTAATAACTCAGGCTCATACCTTGCTAGTCGGTCGGCGAGTTAAATAAAAGTAGTACGTCCCCTTGTCCTTCAATTCCTTATTGTCCATAGCCCCAAGCACAGTATCATCGTCAACATAACGGAACGCATCGATGATGGGAAACTTGTCGTAAATCATGGCTGCCGTGATGACACCACGAAACCGCACTTCTCTCACCTTCTAGTTGTCAGCTCCTTCCAAGCAAGACGGCAAGGGTGTGAGGTACCTGTGCGTGGCCGTACCCGGGGTACCAGGACCGGCTCCCGTCCTCCCCGTAGAGCATGATGGGGTCTACATCGTCAACAGAGCGAAAGTCCTTGCCAGCCCATTTTGTGTCTTGTAGCTGCTTATGAGTAGGGTGGCCTGTGTCAAAGCTTCCGCCTTCCCACTGCCCGATGAGGAGTTCGGGGGCGACGGGCTTCAGCTGGTCGTAAACAGCCGCAACGGCTGCTTCGTCGACATGGCCTTTGATCTTGCAGAGATCCCTGAATTGCTGCTCTGGTCTGTATCTCTTTTAAGTCATTGTTTCCTTTTAAAAATAGGCCAAGGCCAATCCTATCCACTTACGATGTTGTCATTGCCAAGCACTGATGGTGGATGTTGATGTTGCCGTTTTGCGGATGAGAACTTGCGCCTTTTATAACAACGCCTAACCCATGATATGATAATGAACCCAGTGGAGTTTGATGGGTATAGAACCGGCTTGTTTCCTTCTTAGTCTCATAACTTGCGATGTCTCGTATCTCATCATGGATCCTTTCGGCCGAGTGGCGAGTCAAAAGTTTATCCCCACTTCTGACTCGCGATCTGCGTCCAGATGGAGACTACTCAAGCACACTGACACATGTAGTTTACTAGAGACAAGAAGGGTTTGAGACATGAATTCCCTTTTTTAATATAATACATAGAGCTATGAAAAGGGACAAATGCTATACAGATGGCGCCCTCATCGTGCAGGCTTGTGTTCAAAAGTCCAGTTACGCTCCTCTCACCCGGTTTCAATAATCCCGGGCATGCGCCTTTCAAGCTAGCTTCGCCTTCAACTGCTTAACCTCATTCTTGGCTCTCTCCTTCAAAACTCGACGGACCATCTTGCCAGACTGACACATAACGATGTTAGCTTTCATGTAGGGGAATGATCTTGCTAATTGGACTCACCTGTAGCCTTGGAATGGCGTCGATAAATGCAACCCCTCCTGCCAGTCTTTTATACTTAGCAACCCTCTCATCAATCCATTTCTCAATCTCCTGCTCTGTAACCTTGGAGCCAGCCGACTTGACGACATACGCGCGGGGCCACTCCGCCCCGTCAATCACAACCCCCACAACACCAGCATCGACCACGTCTTCACGGGTGCGAAGAAGATTCTCTAGCTCAGCAGGGGCAACTTGAAAGCCCTTGACTTTGATGAGTTCTTTCATTCGATCAACGATGTAGATCTTTGCTCCAGGCTCAAACGACTCTGCTTCGGCAATGTCGCCTGTTTTTAGCCACGTAACGCCATCTTGCCGGACCAGAGTTTCCTCGGTAGCTTTAGGATTTCTCCAGTAACCCTTCATAATGGTGGGAGTGGACACCCACAGCTCTCCACGTTGCTTAGGCATTGTAACCTCTCTTCCCTCGTCCATGAGTTTAACAACAACATTTGGCGCGGCTTCTCCGATTGATGGCAAGCCGCTCCCCTGACGAGGGTCATCAATGCTCCCGACGCATGTGAGCTCGGTCATCCCCCAGCCCTGACGGAGGGTAAGCTTTCCGTTTGGCCAAAGTTTGTTGAACCGTTTTGCAAGCTCCAGATCTAACGGCGCAGTACCAGAAATAGCGCTCTTGACGCTATCCAAGTTGTACTTTGCACACAGGGGACTTGTCGCCATGGCCGCCACGATTGGGGGAGCCGTGAACAACTCGGTGATTTTGTGGTTCTGGATATGTTCAAGCATCTTCACAAAGTTAAAGCTGCCCATGATATATGTCGAGATGCCCAGCTTGGGGTAGTTGGCCATGTAAGTTGTCTGTGCTGCCGCATGGCACAGAGGCGCAAAGCAGAGGGCTCTGCCTTGATATGGTTCTCCATGAGCCTCGAAATGCAGTCGTTGCTGATGGATACCAGTTTCCCCATTTGCCACGTAGGCAAAGTGAGTAATTTCGACGCCTTTGGGCTTCCCGGTGGTCCCGGAGCTGTAGTTGAGAGCGCATGTTGTCTGCCGCGGATCAGAAGGCTCGTACCATTGGAAGTTTTCAGCTTCACCCGCAGTCGCGAGAAGGCTCGTCCAATGCTTGACCTCTGTGGGGGGTTGTGAAGAAGGATAATCTGTCGAGCCGTCATAGAGGTAGACTTGGGATCTTGGTAATCCTGCTTGAGCGGCAGCGTCCAGAGCCGTATCTAAGGCGCCGGATGCTGTGAGGAGGAAAGACGCGGCGCTGTCTTGTAGCTGATACGCCAGCTCACGGGAGGTGAATGCTGGGCTGGCACCGGTGAAGACACCGCCTGCCATCATTACGCCCAATACAATCGCTGGGTAGAGGACGTCATTGCCGCTGAAAAGTAGCACTCTGTCTCCATGCTCGAGGCCGGCTCTTTCAAGTCCAAGGGCGATTCTTTTCGAGAGAAGCAGGTACCCAGAGTAAGTCAAGAATCTTTCTGGCTTGTCCGCATCGATGAATACCTTGTGATCCAGTCCTACTTCTTGAGCAGATTGAAAGACCCAGGTTGGCAAGGATACCTGAGGGAGGGGGATGCTCCAGCGAGAGTTGATAGGCATCGTGTTGGTGCTTGGGTGCGCGAGCGCTTCGTTGTTGATTCAAGTGAGATGTGTACTTTTTCAAGGCTTTTCTGCACCGAACGGACTTGATATAGGTAGGTAATAACCAAGGTCCTAAGATGTTCCGCTTGATTTTTTTTTCTCCGCATGTCGTGTAAAGGAACCCTCGGGATTTCAGGAGGTGTCTCGGCTCATCATCGAGCCGAGGAAATTGCCTGTTTGAGCTAGCGGGGCAATGACAAGGTATCTTGGCGAAAAGGTAAACTATTGCAAATCAACTTCAAATGAAATGGTAAGTGCTTCAAATATTTTATTACAAGTTGAAGACGTCTTATAGATCTATGATGTCACCCTGTTGTTTTAATGTTAAGGCGAACCTTGGTTAATCGCATCAATCCATTGAGGTCATCGTAGTTGTAGAGAGAAGCTAATGAAGTTCAATGCCCTTAATCTCAGCATTCGTTCTTCAACAACCTAGGTACTAGAGATATGTCCTATCTAGTCTAGGGCAAGGCAGATCAGGCTGAACGGTTCAATCAACCCTAGTCAAGTAAGCAGCTACAACCAATGACAGCTATTCTTTCAACAATCCTGCGTCCTACCCCTCATCTCGAATTTCAATACTTCATACAGTTAGCTCCCTCCAGACTCGATTCTTGGCAAGTCGATTTGAGTGATAGGAACTTGACATATTCTCCCATGTTCGCTTCAGTAGCCACGGCATAGGCCATTCATTAATGCCGGGTTACTCTCCAGGTCCTCAGTTACGGAGAGACCCTGTCCTTAAGCATAGCTGATCAACTTCAAATGAATTGGTAAGTGTTTCATATTCTTATTACAAGCTGCAGGCATCTCATCGATGATCATAATCCATCTCAGCCTGTGGCCGGAGAAAGATAATAGTAGTAGTCAAGGACTCGGATCCACATAAATTTATATCAATTAAACGTCAGAATTCTACAAATCTTCAGCAATTCATTTGGGTCGCTTCTCGTCACTTACAGGGCTTCTGGAACAAAAAACACTTTTCTCAATATATCTACAGCATCACGAATCCCATCAGCACCTCGGGAAGTCCTCTATTGGCTTGACGTTAAGCCGAACCTTGATTAATCGCGTCGGCCATCATAGTATTAAAGAGCAGCGAATTCAATTCAATAGTCTCGGGCCTCCGCGTACATTCTTCAATTAGTTACCCAGTTGAGTTGCGTTCCACCCGTTGTAGCACAAGGCGGATTGGGCAAGGCAGAGCACAAGGCAGAGCAGGCTGCGCAAGGCAGAGCAGGCTGTGCAAGAGAGATCAGGCTGGGCGATTCAACCAACCACAGTCCAGTAAACAACTGCGACCAATGATAACTACCTTTTCAACACTCTTACGATATTGCCCCTCATCTCAGGTTTCACTCCATCATAAAGTTTCACTCACGCCTTTCGTCAAGTTGACTTGGCCGATAAGGACTCGGCACACACTCCCATCTTCACCTTGGTAGCTACAACATAGCCTATTTAACTCGCGCCATTCTTTCGACTCCTTGCTGCGGAAACAACCTCTGGCCGACCAGGTCCTGCGCTCGAGGATGGCTGAGGTCATTGGAATCGTTGCCGCAAGTGGGCAGTTCCTGGAACAGAGCATCAAGATCGCCAAACTATCAAAGAGGCTTCTGGATCAGATTCAAGACGCACCCAGGGATATTGCGGCGTGGAGGGAAGAACTACAGGGTCTTCAAAAGCTAGTCGCGGCGATCGAAACCTCACCAGCGCTTCAGGTTGATGATTTGGAACCCATCATCAACCAGTGCAAGTCTGTCAGCAATGTCCTATCGGAGATCTTTGCTAGCATAGATTTCGACTCAGCCGACTCTTTTGGACACAAGACGTGGAAAGCCATCGGCGGACTGGCTAAAGAATCTGAGATCAGAGACCTTTTCGGGCAGATTGAGCGGCTAAAGTCGACTCTGAGCGATCGCGTTGCTGTGATAAATCTGTGGGTTCCGCAATATCTCCGTGAATTTCTTTCTTCGATCTACTCTACTAACTCCACCGAAGGAACCAAGGTCACGATGGCTTCACCCGCGTCGAAACGCTAATGGAAGACTTGAAACGCTCCTTTCAATCTGGAACACCCGAGGAACAATGTCTTCGGGCTCTTTTTGCTACCGATCCAGTCAGCGATCGGGAAGGAATCATTACTTCCAAGGGACATCGAACCAAAGGAACGTGTGAATGGGTCCTCGAAAGCCCAAAGTATCAGGATTGGAACGCATCTCCGTCAGGGCTCTTATGGATTTGCGGCGCACCCGGCAAAGGAAAAACGATTCTCTCTGTCTTCCTCACACAAATTCTAGAAGCCTCAAGGGCTGACGCAACCATCATCTGGTTCTTTTGTGACAACAAGGTAGCATCCCGGAACTCAGCTGTCAATCTCCTTCGTGGTCTCATGATCCAGTTGATTCTCAGGCACCAAAATTTGATGCCATGCCTCTTGCCAACATGGAAGATACAAGGCAGCAATCTTTTTGAAGCCAATGCCTTTGAATCTCTTTGGAGGATCTTCTTGGTCATGCTAAAGTCTCTAGCTGGCACCGAAGTCTGCTGTGTACTGGATGCCCTCGACGAATGTGATGAGCAGTCGCTATCTCCACTTGTATCCAAGCTTGTGGCTTTGTTCAACAATGAGAGGAGTGGCCCACGCCACAGCTTGAAGCTTCTCGCTACGAGCCGCGAACAGCCGCAGTGCCTGTCTATTGGCTTCTTGCCATTTCCTCACATTAGACTTGATGAGCTGGAGCATGACATCAACCTGTATATTTCAGACCGAGTTGCCCATCTAGCCAGGATCAAAGACATCGAGACGTCGCCTTTACGCCTTCACCTCTACAATGCCTTTCAACAGAATGCTGGTGGCACGTTCCTGTGGGTCAGCTTCATGTCCAAAGATCTGGAGCAGAAGACAATAGGCGAAATCGAAGAGGCGCTTACACGGCTTCCCTGCGGTCTTGATTCTATCTATGAGAGAGTAGTATCACAAATCAAGCCCGAAAACAGGCGAGTCGTGGGAGAATTACTTGCTTGGCTGGCTTTAGCCACACGCCCATTAAGAATTGTGGAACTCTGTCAGGCAATCGACATCAAGCCAACTCAGCACTTGATGCGTGAGGACGTTTGCTTGGGACATGTTCAATCTTGCGGACATTTGCTTCTTCTCTCTTCTGGACCAGTGCGGTCCGGACACTTTGAGATTATAGAACAGCCAGTGCTACTTCCATTAACGCCTGACTCGAGAGGGAGATACATTGCCCCCCAAAGTAGCTCTTTTTTTATCTATGTCAGTTTTATGCACCAAAGCGCCAAAGACTTCCTTCTTGGAAGCGGTCAGAGCCCTTTCGCATTGCAAATAGCTGCCAACAAGAGGAAGGCACATGCCACCATTGCAACTCGGTTAGTATCTTGCCTGTCGACGGGCCTGGCTACTGGACCGCAAGATTTGGCCCTGCTGGACACGGGGGCTCCCCTCCTGGTGTATGCAATCGAGTGCTGGGCATACCATACGCGTAAAGCCGAAGATGAATACATAGCGGTTGTGAGGGAAAACAAGAACTTCTTTGGTATGACTTCAAAAGTCCGGGACAGATGGTGGGCTGAGACTTGGCCAACGATACACGGTTTGAAAGATCCAGATGTGCCCCTTCTACATGTGGCAAGCAGAGCAGGCCTGTATCACTTGGCCAAGCACCTGCTCCCAGAGGGAAAGGGCTTTCCCAGGCTCTGGCGCGGACTGGTAATGAATAGAAGATGGGGTTTTGAGCAGTGCACACCACTCCACTACGCCACTCAAGAGGGGTGGGGGGACATTGTCGAGTTGCTACTGAAATGCGGCGCCGATGCCTCCATAAGGAACACTTTTTGCTGCACACCTCTTCATATAGCAGTCTCAAGACCGTCGCATCGCTTGTCGCAACTCATTGCTTCGACAAAAGAGGGAAAGAAGTTGATGGAAGAGGAATCCAAGTCCTTGACCGTTGAACATTCCTCCAGCTCTCTACTACATGTAGCAGCTATAGCCGGCGATACACACATGTGTGGCGAGCTCATTGAGAAGTATCACTTGAATGTGAACATTCTGAGTACACAAAGAAACCAAACTCCTCTAACCCAAGCCGTTACCTATAAACATCTAGATCTGGCCAGGCAGTTGGTAGAACACTGGGGAGCAAAGACGACACCCCACATGGCCCTGCTCCGAGCCGTCGCTGGCCTTGCTGGCGATGTTGAAAAAGCAGACTCCAAGTTTCAAGAAGCCCTGGAGCTTGTCACGAGAGACTTTGGCGTTGACGTCAACACGACAGACGCGGTTGACAATACCTTTCTTCATCAACCCACCGAGCTCAAGATTACCCAATTCACCATTCACCAAGCAAGGAATTCCATCGCTTGTGGCCTCGACTTGAGCAAGCGTAACAACAAAGGAGAGACTATGCTACACAGCAACTACGGCTTTTCAAATACCCACGAGCTCGCCAGCCTATTCTTGAAGGAAAGCCAGCTTGACATCAACACCCGAGATAGCGAAGGCCGCACAGTACTTCATTCGTTCCTGAAAGTGGACGATTGGAAGGACTGGGATGTCATTTGGAGACACCAGCCAAATAACCTGATGGTACTTTTGGATCTAGGTGCTGATCGTTCACTACGGGACGCCAAGGGAGAGACTGCATCTAAGCTTTCTGCCATATACAGGGACGAAAGGTTCCCGTCGACTTCAAACACCGAGCATTTCTGGTCCCAGGTAATTGAGACATTGGCCAACTATGCTACAGTCCCGGTAAACGGCGACAAGGTTAAATAGTGTATGCACAAAAAAGATTTTCACTTGGCATACCTATTGCTTTCTCTGTTTCCCTGCATTGTCCTTCATTCTTAACTCCGATACCACGGCATTATGACATTATTTACGTCTACATCAGGATACTTGGTGTTTTATCACAAGATATTTCACCTCCCATGGCGATCAAAAATACATTCTTATAGAGCTACTGATCTTTAGACAAACGTCATGTCGCTTTACACAATCCAGATAGCCAACGAGATCCACCCCCAAGACGCAAAGCACCATTGCCAAACCCAAAGCTTGCATCACTTTCCTCCCTTATCCTTATCCTTGGGAGGACAATTGCAGCAGTATTTGGTAGTATCAGAGCGTCTCACATATTCAGTTTTCCCGCAGGCACCCACAATTTTCTTGCCCGAGTTGAGGGCTGCCGAGCAAACCGAGTATTCATATTGGTCTCTGATTGCTCTGCCGCAATAGTTGCAGTAGTAATATACGTGAAACGATATGCACATTTTGTAGAGCCGATCTGGACTCTTGGGCTGCGTTGAGAGTGGCCGTGAACTTGCCTTTGCAGACTGCTAGTGTTGGAGATAGGTTGTTATCGCGATGTGACTTGGGAGAGGAATGAAAAGTCAATCGGAAGGTAGTATACTTATAGTTCGCCATGGAAGGTGAACAACAGATCCTTCAAGCTTGCAGAACTGAAAAGAATTCATGGACTAGACACAAAGAAGTCATTCGATGAGCATTCTACCGGTACGAGGACACGTCACAATGCAATTCAGAGCTCAATCTCAGCTCGGCAGTTATTTACAACCCGAGGTCGTTTGTGCTTGGGATGGAATTATCCCAATTTCATAGCACACATCATCACGGCGAGATATCCACCGCGACATTAATGCTCTCTAACATTGAACAAGCACCGTCGGATACACTTAGTCAGTCAACAACCGTACAGCCTAATTGCCTTCGGCAATCACTCCAACTCCAATATCAGCGTCTCAGAATTATCATCTTCTCCTAGTCGGGGTATTAGGTAGTACAAACGCAATTTTGCCAGGGCCCGCATCGTGGTACAAGACATGCTGTCTAGTCAGGGGCGTGATGAACTGCTATATTCGCCTGGGTGTATATAAACTCATCCACACATCTCTTTACCGTAACAGAACAGACCATTCCCCTTCTTACAGCAACGTTCATAACCTCAAGCTGAACAACCACCGCTTCAACCACAATGTGCTGGAAGACAATTCAGTTCAACATCTGTCGGGGCTGCGGCCACCGCTGGGGGAAGACGTTGACCCAGCAGCCATGCGAGGGTGCGAAATTCGACATGCAGCGGTATGGCCAGTGCAGTATGGGAGTGCGTATGCGGGATGCCGAACAGGCAGCTGAATGTGGCTCTTGCCGCAGGGCCCGCGAGCAGAGAGAGGAGGAGGAGCGAAGGAGGCGTGAGATAAGGAAGGGTAAGAAGGTTGTTCGGTTTGTTGACGATGCGTAGAGCCAGGGTTATTATCAGGCAGAGCACGCACGAGAGGAACAGAGCATGTACTTTTCGAAGATTCCACCGTTAGCCCTGCAATACCCAGCGGAGAGTATAAAGAAAATGAGAGAAAAGTAAGAAAGGCACACAAACACAAGCAAACCGGTCTATGGAAATTCCAGCCCCGCCAGTGCCGGCGCCGGGCGGTGAGACAACAACAACAGAAGAAGAAGTACCAGTCGCAGGAGTGTTCTTTCCTCATTATTCAGTGATAAAGAAAACAGCAGACCGCCTTGGTATCTTGCCATTGCCCAACACAAAGACCCATGTCCAACCTCTACAGCATCACCAACCGCATGCTCCTCCTCGCTGCTGCTCATCTTCTCTCGCCCAAGATACCGGCATTGATTCAAGCATAGCCGCCGTAATCAGCCATCTCCTGAGGCATGAATTCTCTCTCTCCCCTTCCAAAACAAACAGCTCAAGCCCAGTGGGATCCCTCCTCTCACAGTCTATTCGACCTCTCCCACCATCCCAACTGCCTATCCTTGCACCAACAAAGACATCCCAAGCTAACCCTGGTCCCGGCCCCCGCCGCCGAGTCCGCCATCCGGGAAAAGGCGGGGTGGTTTGGCCCTATGGCAGCGGCAGTTATAGGCACAAACCTTTATGTCCTGGGTGCAGGGCCGCCCGACCAGCCCTCCAAGGTTTGGGTCTAGGCCTATGCCGTTTTTGTTTTCAGCACGCTGCTGGCTGGGGCCGTCGTGGCACAATGTGCCATTAGTTACGCGAGGAGGGGTCGGGGGACGCCCCCTTCCCAGTCGCAAAGAACAAGACCATTATTTCGATGTACTACAATCTCGCCCAGGAGCTCATTCTGACTTCGAACCAGGCTGCGGTCATGGGACTCTGGATACCAGGACGACCAGGAGCGTCTCGATTACATCGAGAATCATCCCGTCGCCAAAGCTTGGGATGGCTCGTAGTGGCAAATCTCTCGAACATTCGATTTTCAAGGCGCTACACGAGAGAAACTAGGCGACCGTCTATATCCTCAGAGTCGGCTATCCGGAGACAGACAGCTGTGTCCACGTTGTGTCAATAATCTCTATCAAACGGTATCAACCTCGACCAAGAAGCCAGACTGTCAGCGAGTGCAAAGACATCCTCGATCAATTCGACCTCTACGACATGGAATGCGAGATGAGAGAGTCCACCATCCGATCTCAGCTGTCGTACGGAAGGCGAACGGAGCAAGCGTCCAGTTCTGCGATCCGGTTTTCGGGCACGTCTTTTATGCCCGAACACTCGGCATCCGACAACCCAGATGGAGGACTGACGGAGGTTTCATGAAGGTTCGCCGAAGGAAATGCAAACAGCCTGTCGGATCACTGACAAACAAGCCAGTCATGAGCGAAGAGGCCAAAGAGCTCGTGTCCGTCGGAATGGAGACGGAATTACCGCTTTGAGGCTTGATACCAGAGACGGAAATTGAGACGTCAATTTACACGAACATTAGTGGAAGCCTTGTCTTTCGCTGCAAAACAAGAGCAGCATTTAGGTCTTGCAAAAGGCTGTGCAAACGAGGTCAAATCTGACGTCTGGATCAAGCAATACCTCTCGAAGAGTGGTGTATTACTCATATTGACGGACAGGCCCACTTGCCCAGGATCTACTCCTGGCTCCCGCATCTCCGCCTCTACTCGTCCATCTTCTACTGCCAAGACCTACGTGATCGTGAGACACTCCAAGGAACCCAAGAACGAGTCCGAGTCCCGCAAGTATGGCCGTCATGGAAACGCACAACAAGCCCGAGCCTAAGAAGCATGACCGCCCTACTTATTGATAGTTGGCTCTTAGGAATGAAACGCATAAGACTCATGGTACCACCAGTGCAGATCTAGTCCAAGGCCTTGGACGATACTTGGCTATGTCAACACAAGTCTATTCTAGTCCACACCTAAGCAAGAGCCGAACAGAATCAACCACAAAAATGACGCGGCAGAAGGATTCCCATCCAAGCGAGGCCTTTGCATCTGAGTGGTTCGTCTACTGGTCAAGCTGAGCACCTCTGACTCATCTGTCAGACTGCCCCTCATCGAAACTCTGCTCTAACAACAACCGCGCGACCTAGACACCATCAATCACCTCGACATGTCGATCAGCTCTTGTTGTGTGAAAGGTTTCGAATGGGATGGAACTCCCACCGGCCGGACCGAACAGCTGGCAGGCCTTGATACATACGTCACGGGCAATAACTCCGAGGCCGCGGTTCTCGTCATCCACGACCTCTTTGGCTGGACATTCCCAAACATCCGTCTTCTCGCAGACCACTACGCCAAAGAAGCGGATGTAACGGCTTACGTCCCCGACTTTTTCGGCGGCGACTCTCTTCCAGTAGATCTTCTTGCCGCGGAGAAATGGGCCGAGCTGGACATGGCCGGATTCCTAGGTCGCAACTCGCGCGACATTCGCGAGCCGGAAATATTTTCTTTTGCCAAATCTCTTCGTGAAAAGTACGCCAAGGTCGGCGCGATCGGCTTCTGCTACGGTGGTTGGGCTGTCTTTCGACTCGGAGCCAAGGAACATGAACCCCCACTCGTGGACTGCGTGTCAGCTGGGCATCCGTCGTTGCTAAAGGCGGAAGACATCGATGGCGTCAATGTCCCGGTGCAGATTCTTGCTCCTGAGATCGACCCAGTGTACACGGCCGAGCTGAAATTGCACACGTTTCAACACTTGCAAGCTGTGGGACTGCCCTTTGACTACCAGCATTTCCCGGGTGTCGTCCACGCTTGCTTAGTGCGAGGGGACCCAGAGAAGACGGGGGAGAGGGCCGCTTTGGAAAGAGGCAAGAATGCCGCTGTTGCGTGGATGAGGCAGTTCCTCCACGAAGGGTGAAGCAGCAGCTCGGTTGTCAACATTCCTCCCCAGTCGCGGAGCTGAGATGGTCAGTTCACCACTGTGTAGTATGATGCTGAGTTCTTGGGTATCAAATAGTATTATTATCGTTATCAAAACGTACAAGCTCCCAAATGCCAAAAGTACATCAAAACCAACCCTTCCTCCTCCCCGTACGCCATGCTCTAAACCGACACCAACGAGGGAAAACACGCATAATGCACCGCAACCAATTCTATCGGTCCGTCCCTGCAAACTTGACGCTCTTCCTCCTCTCCCTCTCACCCGTGGCCACGACTCTCCCTGGGCTGGAGCTGAGAATGCCGCCGCCGCCTTTGTTTAGGGTTTCGCGTGCCATGCCCACCGCCCGGCTCGGCGGTATATCGTTCCCGTCACTCTTGACAGTGCGGTCTGCTCCCGCGCGTGGACTTGATCGTCGGCTGCTGCTGGTAGCGCGATCATCCCTGTTACGAGACTTTTCAACGGCAGCTCGGCCAATTTCGTCGGCACGAGCGGTGGCAGTTTCAGCCCGGTACTTGCCGGGGAGACAGGCATGTCCGCATCCATCCATAGGGCAGCATCCGTCGCTGTATGTAGCCCCGGCCTCAAACGACTCAATAGGGGCGTGCCATGCTTGGAGACACGACGCATGGCCGCCGTGGGCGCAACCGGGGCAATACCACCACTGTGACAGCCAGGAGTCCGGTGACTCCATGGCACTGGCGATCTCAGAGGGGATGTAGTTCGTGAGCTCGGGCTCTCGGTGACCACAGATAGCGCAGGGCGCCATGGTGGCGCGGCACCGCTCGCATGTCCAGATGGCCTCTGAACCTTCCTTGGGATCGAGTTCCCTGGGCTTACGGCATGAGGAACAAAAGAAACTCACTTTACCGCCTTGTTGAGATGGTGTGAAGATGGCTGTGTAGTTCTCTCCCCATTGTGGCAGACCTTCTGGCCATCCCCGGATGCACACATTTCGGAGAAGAGCAGCCTCGATGAAGAGGCTCATCCGCATAAGGCGGGAGTGGTGCTGACGGAGGATAGCGCTTGCTTGGTAGTAGTCGATAATGAACTCCGGCACCAATGGCTTGAGTAGGAGAATTACTGCCGAGGCATTCAAAGCGGACGACTTGGACTCATAGTCTAGGGCCTTGGTAATAAGAGAGTAAGGGTCGAGGGGTGAAATGACGGGAATGGAGCCTGAGGCATATGTCGGATGAGGGTATGGAGGGTCGTCATCCCATGGGAGATAATCAGTCTCGATGACGTGAGGCCGAGAATCTTGCTGCAAAGGAAAGAATTTGAGGGGACTAGCCGATCTACTAGGATGGCTGGCTGGCGCGAAGATAATGGGCTGTTGGGGGGGTTCCACAACCGGGGTAGGTTCCTCGGTAGGCGTCGGTAGCGATATCTCGGGCTGTATAGGCTCGGATTCTTGAGAGGGAAAGGTATCGTCAGTTCCCATGGTTGTCTGTGAAATCATAAACACTTCTTCCGGAGAGTCAGTTCCTGTGTTCTTGCTCCTGGACTTGGGCGAATCCTTGGGGGTCTGTGTTAAGGGATCGACTTCCTCGCCGCGAATCCGGCTGGGGTACTCCTTGTCCATATCTGATGCATGCCTTGCAAGACTCGATCGCCATGGCCCCGTAGTGCTCGGTTTTGGTGTCGGGTCAGGCTCCTTCTTGGTCGCGTCCGAGGTCGAGAACATTTGGACAAAGCTTTCGTCCGAATCATGCCTCGTCACTCTCCGAACGGTGGGGCTCACAGAGCCAGGATAACCCAGAGACAAAGGCTCCTTCTTCTTGGGCGGAGGGACATCGACGGCCTTGACCAATGCTTCCGCATCATAAAAGTCATACCCTTCGGTGCTAGATATTTGTGAGCTTTCGCTTTCATGGCTGAGTTCCGACATGGGGACCGAGTCAAGGCGCCGTCGGGGGGTGTCTCCGAACCTGTCATTTATGCCAGGCCCCAGAGTCAACTCATCAGGCTCCGTAACTGCCGCCAACTTCTTGCCAACTTGTTGTGAGTGCTCGTAACTGTTGTCTGCCGTCGTATCCGCGGGTCTCGCAAGTGGAGTCGGTACGTTCGAAGTGCTCTCGATCTCTTCGGCAAGGAGGGATCGTGTACTGAAAGAGCGGCCGAGGCTGACTTGCGCAGAAAGCCGTCTTGGTGTTTCATCGCCGTAACTTCGACTGGCAGCATAAAGGTCAACTGGCTTCAGCTTTCCACTTCCCTTCCACTCATCCATCTTCACCTTCTGGAACCGACCGAGGCGCGCATCGAGATGATACTCGGCGCGTCGCTCGAGTAGTAAACCAACTGCATAAGACAGAATGCGCCACGTCTGGGCGAGCCGAAAGAGTGAGACACCTTCAGCTGCCCTTGCATACTGTTCTAGAATGGAGGCTACCCGCTTGTTGAGCGATTTGCCGCCCTTAACGTATGGAAGCTCGCGTTGGAGCGTTTCGAGATAAATTCCCGAGAGGTACTGGTAGATCTGTGCTGTTTTCGACGCAGGTAGACGCCCAAAGGCCATCGTTTGCTGCGTCTTGAAGATTCCCGTCACCTTAATCGCCTGCTCAAGTCCGAGGAGCTGTTTGTGTTCATCAGCAGGGCCCGGACCAGATGGTGGAGTCGTGCTCATGGGAGCAGGTCGTCCTGCTGCTCTCCTGCGACTGAGCCTTCGTCGAGGGCCAAGGAAGCTACCCACAACATCTTCTTCCGAGTCGCTTCTGCTAATGCTCAGCATCGGGGCGTTGGGGCTTGAGCCGAATGTCCCTCGGGGTACAATCTCGGCATGGTGGCTAACAGGGGGTCGAGGCCGAACCGAATGAGGTCGCTCATCCAAAAACATGAGAACGTCGCCCCTTGGAGAAAAGGCCATGGATGAGGTGGACTGACGATCGATGACCTTGGGGGCAAATGCCACATCGCACTGCGTGAATAGACCATCCTGGCCCACAGTCCAAAGCATGTCCTGGTCTTGCCAGAGCAGGGCTGAGGGAGAGGAGTCGAACCTCTCAATCTCCTTGTAAGGCATTGTTGGTCGAGCCAGGTCCCAGATGTGAACAGCCGAGGTGCCATACCGTCGAGTACTGCTCTCATCATACGCCACCGCGACCTGTGCGACACGCTTACTTTGGGCTGTCGCCGACCACAGCCCCGGTCTCCATGCAACTGTAAAGATAGGCGCGGGTGTTGTGACTGACCACTTGGGCTTTTGGCGTTTGTCGGCTGTACTCCCAAGATCCCACACGTGAAGTTTCGTATCCCAGCCAGCACTGATGAGATGGCTACCATCCGGATGCCATGCGATAGACGCACACGCCTTCTCGTGTGCGTTGATCCTCAACAAAGGTCTCGCCGGTTGTCGGGCATCCCATTTCAGGACCACTCCACCTTCCGTACAACATGCTAGCTCATGTCCAACCTTTGGTGACCATTTGACTTGTCGTACCGAATCGATACACTTCAGAGGCGCAAATCGCTGTCGAAAAGTGATACCCGAGCGGCCCTGTATAGGGGACGATGTGTCGAAGACGCGCGCCATTCCATCCTGGCTACCGGAGAGAAGCCAGCTCTTGAGATGTGGGTTGACATCCAACGTGGTGACTTGCCGGGAATCCTCCTGCATCTGTATGTATTCCAAAGGCTCGGCCGCTCCAGATCCTACTCGAGTGGCATCGTATGCGAAGATCTTGCCGTTGGCGCAAGCCGTGAAGATGGTTGAGCCGCCGTGCCACTTCACATCGCGTATGCTGAGTTGGTCCGCCACTTGACTGCCTTTCGATGCAGCTGGTTGCGAAGTGATGACAGCCCTCAAGTCCGCGCCCTCGCGGAAGTTAAAGTTGAAGTTGTGGGGGTCGTCAAGCACGACGGTCTTGAGAACGTGCCCACCAGCCAAGACGGCGGCTCGTCGGTCGGGGGAGACATCGAAACTCAGGATCGGAACGCCAGCTCTGTAAACGGCATCTTGCGACTTCGGGGGACGGAAGGCGGCCGAGATGGTGGACGCGGGCGCGCTGGTGATGGAGAGGTTGCTCGGGTCGCCGGCGGGGGTCTCTGGCGCGGCTTTGCCGAGCAGCTTGCGCATAATCTTGGAGTCGCGGTTATACATTGTTGCGGGGTCTCGAGACCGCTTGCGACGCCATTTGAGTTAGTTCAATGGGCCAGGGTTGGCATGTTCGAGGTATCGCGGCGGTCGCTCTCGGAGTTATGCCGATGGTGGTGGCATGGAGCTGAGTTGACTTCGAGGAGAGCTCATGTGGGGCCCAAGGCTGAGGGGGAAATTGTTAGTGCGGTTCACGTGATCGGCTTCCGCAGACCCGACCAACACGCTCGTTGTTGTCGTAGATGACCTGGAAATGAACAAATTGCTGTTGTCTGTTTATCTATACAGAGACGATATCATCAAGACACTCAAGGCCCAATATGATGGGTCTGGGTTGGGCACCCATGCTCGTCTGGTGGCACCCGTGGTACCTACTCCCTTCAGCGAAACTCCCTTGCGTCAGGTCCCCAACTCTGTGGCAGTGTGAGCTCTCAGACATGCATGAATGGGAGTAAAATACGCCTAGATTCCTGCTAAATACATCCGAGAACCAGCTTAATCTAGACCAGCCACAAGTACCTCGCGACAACTTCTCCCTCAACCCATCTATTCACAGCCAGTGCACGGCAATAGAATCCGTCATTTCAGCCCCTGTAGCCGGCAGAGAGCTCCTACTCACCTTCGATTGTCTCTCTCTCACTTAGATCAACTTCAATATTATTCATTCTACGCCTTTTCCCCTCCATGTATGTCCATCCCTCATACGCTCCTCTCGCCAACGGCTTCCAGCCACCGTTTTCCTATTTTGGCATGTGGGCCTGATACCCGTCTTGGCGGACGGCCAGAATCTTTGACGAGAAGGACCTGCATCCTGGCAGCAACTCACGAAGATCAACCAACTCTGTGCCAGAGGTTTTCGATTTTAATTCCCTGGTGGATCTCAGTAAACTTCTATTTCTAGCTTACAATGATCTAGATTCATTCAACGTGTCCCTGTTACACGTCTTCGCATCTCGATGCACTACCTGTATTACTTGATAGGTATAGCATGTCAGCAACTCACACACCACGCCGTCATAATGCATCAAACATGGTGTCGTAATTCTGCAAGGCTTCAAAAAGAACGCTCTCTCAAATTCATCCTCGATCGTTTGAGGAATCTATTCTCCCAGAGCGCGTGTTACGCTCCTTGCCTCACATGAGGAACCTACCCTGGAGCAGCACGCGTTTGTCGTCCGAATTAACCTCAAAGCTACTGGCAACTAGTCTGGATGCTTAAATCCGGGGTAACAAGGAAAGGTTCAGTGCAACCATCATCGCACCATCTTCTCGCACTTAGTGTAGGTGAATATGTAGATAATTCGGTTTGGCTGTCTCTCAGACACTCGGTAAACAGAGAACCCGAGTTGCGAGACTTGAAGTGACACTCTCAACGTCGCATCCTTGCTCGCTACGGAAATGAGAACGCTCCGTTTCCCCTCATTAGGACTAGCTGCACTTAACGGACAGGGATCTGGCTCCAGACAAGCGACACAACCGCTTATTGGTTTTCTTAAGGCTGAAGAGACCCAGAAATATGATAATCCTGGTCGAATCACTGTGGCCGGACCCTTCGGTAACTGGTCCGTAGACGCGTACCGTTACATCCAGCAACAGACCACTGGCACCCTGCCACTGCGCGTAAAATTGCGCTGGGTTCGGCACTTTCAGTATTGGGAACGGTTGTCCTAAGGCTATCCAATCGCCCCAGCGACAAGCGCGTTGAACCTAACAGGGGGGATTGTTCGCTACCACCAAACATGGATTGGAAAGGGCGATGATTTGCGGAAACATGGGGTCGCTTACAGATCATTACCTGAAGTCCATAAGTGAAACTGCGACAGCTACGTTCAACCCTGTTATCGTACCGAGCTATAAAAGTATCTTTGCTGCGCCCCCCTAGCGTAGCGGGCCCGGTGATTGCCCTCTTCCCTGTTTTCTCTTTAACACGTCGAATGGCTCGGCGGTAGCCATCCTGAGATTATTCTCAGTCCTCTTTTTGGGCCTCGTTGCGCGAGACCGGACTGGACAAGATGCAGCAACACCAAGAAAACGAGGGCCTTCAGGTCAACCATAACGAGGAACAGGCGGCAAAGGCCCCAGAATTCGCCGGTTATTACGCAAATGGAACCGGAAATGATGGCTACTATACCCCTCCTGGCTACCAGGCAGCAGCGCCGGCAGCGGCTGGACAAAAGATTCCTTTCGGCCTTGGTGTTTGGACGTTTGGTGCTCTCATCGCCATCCTCACCGCTATCATCGTTGGAGCAGGTGTAGGAGGAGGACTTGGCGCGGCTTTGGCTAATTCTAACTCGTAAGTCATTTCATTATTAGTATTTAATGAAGCGTACGAGTAACATTTGTTGTCTTGTTAGGGAGTCATGTTCTGCAGCCACGGCCGCCCCCCTCGAGACAAGTCAAGCGACCGCGACCGAGTGCGCAACACCCGAGACAACCGATACAAACAACACATCTGCCGACAACGACACGGCTCCTTATGTTCCAAGGCCCGCCAAGTCCGTAAAACTTCTCGAGTTAGATTGTCCTACCGATAAGACCAAGCAAACGTCGTTCAAGTCAAGTAAGGGTTATGACTTCAAGTGGTGGTGCGGTGTCAACGCAGCCGCCAACACACCGGCCGAAGAAGGAGGAATGGTAGCCGATGTATCGCCTATTATTGCGTATACGCTTGACGACTGTATCAACGCCTGCAGTGCCATGATCGAGAAGGACGAAAAGGAGGGGACCGGAGTCAAGTGCCGAAGCATTGTCTTTGGCAAGAGGATGTCTGCGGAATTGGAGTCCTGGGGAGTCAACTGTTGGCTCAAGAACGCAACTAAGGAAAGAGGAGGCGAATGGGGGTTCAAGGACGACTGGTATGCCTATGCTGAGTTGGATGAGTAGATATGCGGCCGTGGGACGGCATATCGGCAATTTTCTGGTGGAGCGTTTCACTTTTGATACCTTTTAATAGCCCTAGTCTAGCAGAATAAATGCCAGATTCTGATTCTAGCGAGCTCCGGGGGGTTCTCACGTTCTGGGGGTTGTGTGTTGTCTCAATGTGATGTGTACATACCGGCACAAAGTCGCCGCCCAGCCGACATCGGGGCACCGAGAATCTCTACTTTTTATGAACCAGAACACAAAGAAAAGCTATGGATACGTATAGAAAACTATCCCCGTAGCCCTCGGCAATTAGATGGGATCCTGGGATATGATGAATAGGTGTTGGTGGTGATCAATCGATGACAAGACCCAGGACAACAGGGGTCGCGCATCGCTTGGCAAGAATGAACAGGGGGTAACCACCCTGAGAGTCCCAGCATCGGCAAGCGAATTGACGACCCTATGCAATGCCGTTCATTGACATTATATCATCTCCAACTTGTCGAGACGACAAAGTCTAAATTTATCTTTTCCAGATAAGCTTCTTTTCATGTTGGGGAGGAATCGCAGTTCTATTTTAGGCTAGCTCAGCCCTACCCGCGTGGGCAAATGAAGAAATTCGGTCAGCGTGGAAAGTGCATTTCGACCCAGGCAGACAACAGCCATGACGAATCAATAGTGGAACTACTGATCAGAATAGATATCTTAACAGCCACGCTGTATCAATGGTAATATTCATGCATGATTGGGATAGCCCTCCCTGTGGGTTTAAAATTATAGGACTCTTTATCATTCTATGACTATTACTCTCAAATGACTACTATTAGGCCTCAAGGGCTTAAAGATATTATCATAAAAGAAGCTTAAGTCTCAGCTACTCTATATTATTAATCCTGTATAAGATATGCCTAAGTTTAGCCCTACTATGGCCTAGGGATTTATCTATAAATTTCCTGTTTTCTTGGACCCCTTAGCCCTCTTGAAATGCTCATGGTCCTAGTTTGTGGCCGGGTTGTAACTCTAGTGAATAGCGAATAGCTATTCATTGGCTATCTTAGGCCTTGATGTAGTACATAGTAGCTCCCTTTATGCACCTCTTTAATTAATTCGATGAATACTTTTGAATACACACTGCTGCTGTGTTGTGCACGCTGTAACTACTGCCTTATCTTAAGAGGTAGGAAAATTTAATTGTAGAGGGGAAACCCGCCGTGACTTGAGAAAGAAGTAGATGAACACAAGCGCAGTTTAACATCACCGTCCACAAGTTAATAGGGATAATGACCTCATATAAGTAGCAATTCTCAGAGAAATGACATCTGAACAAGCATCTCTGTCTACTCCCATCCCATTGGCGATTCGACGCGAAGAGAATATCAACAGTCATGACCTATTACGCTGGCGTCGGGATGTTCGAGACAATCTGCCAGGACCTTGAACTCCTCATGGCAACCCAAACTCTTAGGTGGTTACGGAGCTACGCCTCAAGTATCGAGCATGACTTTTCTCTCAACGCATTTCCTGTCAAGTCTCGGCCAATCCTGGCTGACCAATTAAGCCAAATACAACGACTCCCGCCCGTTTCGAATACTTGTGGACTTAGCAGAAACAGCAGGAAAATAAACTATCTCTGGCTTGGGTTCGTATTTCTAGGTGCGCGGTATGGAAAATCCTTGTTTGGTTGTGATTGACCAATTTGCGACATTGTTGAATACTGAAACTCTAGATCACTCTTTACAAGATATTCTTGCATATTCAAAATCGTTTTCACGTCACTGTTGTTGTATAGATATTTTAGAATTTAGGGAGAGCATTTCTTTAACATGGGAAACTCAGCTAGGTACATTCGCTTCAAACCGCACTCCGAGTTGGTATTCAGATAAGAATTCTAAGCTTCCCTATTCTGAGTTACAAAACCAAAACCCCACACAACAATACCAGACCTGCCACAGCAACGAGTAGCCATGATGCGATTAGAAAGGGCAACCGGTCTCGGGGTCGCAGGCGTTTCGTCCCTTGGGGCAAGGCTTGCCCTTCTTGGTGCGAGTATCACAGCAATCGGCGTCCTGAGAGACAGTGGTCAGTACCTTGTTGTCAAGAGTTTGGATGAAAGGGATAAAGAGACTTACACAATCCTGAGGGGTAATACCGAACTTGCGGCAGTAGTTCTCGGTGTCTCCGGGGTGGACGTTGCAGGCACCCTGGCGGTTGCAAGCATCGACGTTGTCCTTGCCGCCCCAGCAGCAGTTGGGGTCAATGCTACCGGCAATCATGCACTAAACAATCTCAGTTAGTATTCGCTGGATTCACTCGATGCTATGAAGAGTAGGAGTAGCATCGAAGTTGGGGAAGAAACATACAGCAGCGTTGACGGAGGTGGCAGCAAGGGCCAAGAAGAGGGCGTTGAACAGCTGCATCTTGAAGTAAAGATTGAGAGGTTGTCTTGTAAAAGAAGACTGAGTGCGAGAGTGTGATGTAAGTGATTGAGGCAAGTAGATGTGTGATGATGATGAATTTCTCCTACACAAAGGGGAGATTCGTTGATTCTTATCTGTTTTCTCTTGCTGCTAGAACTCTCATCATTCTTTCCCAATGAAACTGTTGTTTGTAGACCTTCTTCTTCTGGATTAGTTCCAGTTAGAGAGACTAGATGAAGTCGGCTGATATCCTGTTGTTGCCCAATGCACTTACAACACTGCCAGCTTTCCTTTAGCAGGTAATCCCTAGACGATCAAGAGTCTATCCCTGGTGATGGTAACAAACACGAGAAACTCTAATAGTGGAGCCCCACTACGGTGGGTAACAAACGTTGAATTGTGGTTCGCCGAGCACTTCTGGTAAAGCTGACGCTCTTCACAATCAGAGCGAGGATCGATCAATGTAACTGTAGGTTACAATAGGGAGATCTTCCCGCAAATCAGTTTCCACGTGCTAATCTTTATAGGCTTGTAAGAGAGCAATCGTTTCATTCTTTGAATAGGTAGGTGTTACGCTGTAGAGGCCTCAAGAATCGAAAATTGGGGCTGTGTAACACGTGCGAGTAATACCCCTTGCAACTTGTGCTTCACTAAATAAGGGATGTGATACATGACTCTGCTACAAGCTAAGGCAGATAGAAAGTGGAAACTCATGTGCCGGAACTAGCCCGTTGACGTATGTCGTGCACTGCCGAGTCTTGTGTCACCCGTTGAACTATTGGTGCGTAAGATAGCGATCGGCAATCCGATCTCGAGTGGTATGTTGTCGTTCGGCTCATCGGGGCACCCGAAGAACAATGCTCTCCCACTCGGTTCCGCATTTCGCTTTCGGCGCCAGGCATTTCCGGATCAAGTGCCGCGTACTAAATCTATAGCTCGAGAGATACGAAGTTGGGGAATAAGCCACTAAGGCCGAACGAGTTTGGGCCCCAACGTCTTGAGACTACGGATATCTCCGTCATCTGTTTCGCATTTCCTATATTCGCCCAAGTCTATCATCATTTAACTCTAATATACGAGACACCATTGCGGTCTATAAACTCTATTTCTGGGTTCGGTGTAGAAAACGCGTCAACTAGTTGTTGCGATCGTCCTTCACGCGCGGGCTTGATGACATACCAACCCCTGCAACTGCGCGATTTCAACCATCTGACACTTATCGCAAGTCGAACCACCGAGGGTCAATCCCTTGTCAAGCGTTACAACCTAATGCCTCCAAGCCTCTGGCAAGTCGGCCGCCTCACCTTCCGTTCATATTTGTCGGACTTTGCCGTGAGAGAAGCTGACGTAGTCAGTATGGAGATTCGAATTCTGACCGACAAAGTTCCTAAGGTTTACGCCAAGAGGCAGTGCTTTGCGGCTAGAATAATTCCTCCAATCTACGTCTTGAACCAACCAGTCTAAGCCAGGAACCCCGAACTTGTTGTGTATGTAGATCAGCGCTGTCAAATGTGACAGGTTGGTAACCAAAGACGTTGAAATCGAAGTCCTGTATACTCTTAAAAGGTATTTACAAATATATATAGCTTGGGACTTTGTGTTTTGCTTCTGCCATTCATCAACAGCCTTTCATCACAAACACTACTTCCAAGACAATTCTTTTACCCAAACTCTTACACACTCATCAAAATGAAGTCCTCCATCTTCGTCGCCGGCATTCTCTCCCTCCTGACGGGAGCCGTCAGCGCCAGCCCTGCTGGACTCGACGCTCGCCAGAAGGCTCCCGGCGTTGGTGACCCGAACGCGGATGTGAGTCGCTTTCCCCGTTTCCTGTCAACACGGCACGTCATCTCCAAACTTTCGGAACGCTAATTCTGTTGTCAAAGTGTGACGAGCAATACGACTGCTGCTACTCCTCTGAGGCGGCTTGCTTCAGACAGCTGGGCTGGGGCCCTGGAAACATCTACTGCCCTCTTCACAAGTATTGCGCTACCAGCTACAACATCCCGCGAACCAAGTGTGTAAGTAACTACCTGCAAAAGACCTCGTTTTTGATCGACTGTACTGATGCAAATCTTAACTAGAACGCCGATTGCTGTTCCATCTCCACTGGATGGGGCCGTGGATGCCCTGGCAAATAAGCGCAGCATTCACTTCAGGGGACTGGGGTGTTGGCTTTCTGATACGGTATAGCTTTTGCCGACAGGCTTTTTGTACTAATCTATGGGGGTGTGTCTGTGTGGAACGTTAAGAACTATATAGTAAATTCAAGTTCTTCACGCCCATTATCGCACCCTTCTCACGGACTGGTTTTACTCTAAGCCTGACAAACATGATCCAATTTCTACGAAGCTCATATTTTTGGAGTTTGGTGCATAAGCTCTCGAAACAGCTCTCTGGGGTTAGTTATTGAAAGGGCCGAGTGCACCAAGTAGTGGGGCGCCGTGAGGGTGCCGCTTGTCACTTTGAGGCTGGTTAGCCTGCTATGGATCTGGGCACGATGTAATCTGGTGGGGGACCAGGAGAACTGATGGGCAGTTATGATACCTTTTTAGATTATGATTGTCGGTCTCTGATATTTCAACTTCCCCTTGGTACCATGTCATGCTCTGGCACCGTTCAAGTTCCCAACGGTATCTCCCTGAGCTGGGGAGGGCTTTGAATCACGAACCTCAAGAATCCGTAGAATATCTGACGTTGATTCCTGGTAGATTAATAGATAATATGGACGAACTACCGGTTTCAATTATCCCTCTGCGCTTAGTGTTTTCACCTACTACCTGCGTGTCCCCAGATCTTCTCCATCACCATTACTGGAAAATTCGGGTTAAAAATGAGTCTGCGTCACAAACGACTAAGGATAGTCAATTGAAGCCCTGAATTAATGTCGCCATGCATATCTCCCAACCTCCTACCACACCGCCAATACCACGCTCCGGACTTGCCAGCCACGTTCCAGATACTTGGGATCTTGAGCGTTCCCGCAGCAAGCTAGTGCAAGACCCTGCAGATTGACCGCCACGGAATGCAGTTTTCCACTCTCGGCCGACTGTCGAATGCACGTCGGAGCAAGTCAAAAGGGGGAGGGGTGGGTCAGCAGAAGCCACGCCAAGAAACTCCCAAGTGGTGTGGCACTCTCTTTGGGGGCCGTCACTGTGATCTTGAGTTGTATCCTGAGGCAGAAAGAGTCAACGGTTGTGCCATTATATCACAGAGTGAAAAGAGTAATATCAGCTGGCTATTTGTGTGAAATGATGATCTGTCCTTCATGCTCTTCAAGCCCGCATTCGATGCATCGGAACCGGCGTAGCTGATAAATATTCATGATTATTGTCTAGATGGGGATTGCCCCATCATATCAATGACTAAGCTTCCTCTTCTTTTGAATCAATCATGTATGTCTAATCGTCGTAACCACAAGGCCCGTCAAGAAACAGGAACAAATATGTAGGCAATAGTGAAAGCCGTACGTCAAGGACAGCTCCTGAGGTCCACTTGACGGGATTACAAACAGAGCTTGGAGTCTTGTATCGGATCCTTGGTAGTTTCCTAGAGCGCAACGTCCTGGGCTAGAATGGATGCACTCTTTGTCGAGGTGACTTGAACCTAAGCTGACTTCATGAAAAGCAGAAGGTATATTGTTAGAGTCAAGGCCTGTATCCTTGTGGCTCTTGTTGGCTTCGGTAACCTCTCTGCCCGCATCCCAACGCTCAGACTTGAGTTGCTGGTATGAACTTGACTGGGAGATGGCAACGGTAGTATCGTTCCGGCGGGATGGCTCGCTCGAGGCCGCTTTAGTGTCGAACTCGACTAAGATAAGTATAATAATCTAAACAACGCAGCTGATATTTGGTTAGTAGGAAAGTACCACTAGCGGGCTGATTGAGGCTTACCGAGAACTCCATGGGATAGTATAAACGTTCTCCCTCGCAGTTAACTTGGTAAGATTCGTTATCGTGTAAGTACTGTATTGGCAGTCAAAGATGGTACCCGCAGGTCGGCCAGAGCGAACCTAATACATCATACTGAGTCACATAGATGCCCTGCATTGTTAGTGTCCCTCGACATGGAGTGAAGGGCAACCTATTGCAATAGCTTGTCCGCGATTATAGTCAGAGCCGTTGACTCAAAGCCTTTGATCGCCCGGTTGCAGTGAATTTTCTAGAATTTTCTTCATCAAACATCTCTGGTGGTTGTCCGGATTTTGTAGAGCTGAAGCTTAGCGTGTTCTGAGTCACAGTCGATATGATAGGTCAAGACGGACCTCGAGAGTGACGTAGCCGATCGAGAGCTTTGGAGGCTCCTCGAAGGCTTCCTCAGAAAGTTGAGTTGTACCTTCTTTCAGCCAAGAGACGTTGCCTTGGGCTTTCTGTCAATTGAAAGAGGCAACGCCAAGGCAATGGCGTTCGTGAATACGAGGCCAGTGAGAGGCAACACGGTAACACAAACAAAGGGACCAAGATCGATAGTGACGTCACGCGGTGTAGAAACAATGTTGAACTCAACAAAGGGCCATGTATACAGCGCGAAATCCAGTCCTGGACGTGGCTAGCTGTTGACGCGCAATTCGATGCATTGCGGCACGGGCTGTGCCATAGCCAAGACATCTCCAAAGGGGTCAATTTGGCGCCGCGAGGCATTGGCTGCCACAGCGCGGGTGGAGCCCACCTGTCAAAGTGTGGCAGCATGGGGCATGGGGGCTAAACACGAGGTAAGCCACAGTAGCTCTGTCGATTGACACGGTCCTCGGGCCGCCGAGCCACTCAGGCCACAAGGCTCACTCGTGTTAGACAACTGATTGCAGCTCTTGATTGGGAGACCAGGTGAGTCTGCTGTTGGCTCTGTGTTCAGCCCAGCTCGACAGGGGGTGGCTCGGTGAGCCAAGGTGCCACCGTGCCAGCACCAGGTCCGTGGCACCGTGGGCAGCGGGAGGAGCCAAGATCCCGAGCCCACTTACCGACGATCACGTGCTGACGGCAGGGTAGCCCCGGTCGCCATGTGGTGGGGAGCTCCTCTGATAAGGCTGATTATGACGGAAGACGCCTGCATGTTTATCTCGTCTCCTCCAATGAGCTTCCATGACCACTCATGCATCCGTAATGATGGCCCCTCACCACCATCTGAGCGCACAATGCATCCGAATTGGGAAGACAGGTGATACAGGGCTAGCGGCCTGAGGTGGGAGCGCGTTTGGTGGATGTTGGACGGGCGCCTGTTGCGGATCGTCAAGACTCAACGCATGTATCCATGAGTCTGGTTCTGTGTCGTTCTATGGTTTGGGCTGATGTCATTGGACCAGATCCTGGTCGGTACATTCGAGAAGCCTTCTGATTCACAACCCGACACTGTGGGTGGTGGGGAGCTTCACTCAGAGCTACCCCTTACTACACTGCCGTCTTTTCATCTGTGCTCAAGCTCCTGTGAGCCAATCGACGTCAGAATGCCTCTTGAGTTGCTCAGCACCTGAGGAAGACTAAGACTCAAAGTCCCAATAGTCATAGGAGAAGGCTAACACGATGAGATCGCACAATTTGGCGCAAAACAGTCTAGGTAAGGCTGATTGCGAACCAGTTCACAAAAACAGGCAAATTACTCGAGTACGGGTTGAAAGTTGGTATATAAACAATTTGAAACTTTTGATAATCGAGTCTAGCATCCGCATCGTTGCGCTATCACAGCTTCATTGCATCAATCAATGCGACATTCGTTAAAGTATCAAATCTTCGTTTATCAACTTCTGCAACAGTCTTGTAAAACTACGCCAAAATGATCTTTCCTCCGTTTGTTCCAGGCCAGCAAGATGTCTTCGAGAACATGGGTAGTGGCTCTCAGGCACCAGCCGCCCCCTTGCAGATTCCCGACCACATTGCTCGCATGGGCTTTCACCTGACTATGGATCTAACCTGGATGCAATCTTGGAACAAAATGGTTCTTTTACTCTCCTCGCCGGGATCCCAAGCCTCGTACTCGGTCGACATGCCTGAGGGCTGGGGAGGACCGACTATTCTCTACCCAGACCAAAACGCCGAGGGCGCTCCCATGACGTACGTCGATAGAGCTGCCAATGGCTTCACTTTCTATCTCCCTGCAATTCCAAGCTGGGGGGTTCCTCCTAGCCAAGTCGCCATGGAGAATCAATACCACCATTCTGATACTCGGTACCAATTCTCCATGGTGGTTGCATCGGGCTACACCGAGTCATTTGAATGGCGCCGGGCAGGACGTCGTGAGATGCGAAGCCTGGGAATGTCAAGATCAGGATGGAAACTTGTACGTCTCACATATGGCAACGAAGTTGTTGCAGGCTTCTCCGAAGAGAAGGACCTGTCAATGCCTCGAGTTGGAACGTTTTCCTACCTGGGAAGTGGTAGTACAGCAGAGATGGGCTACCACTGGATGTTGATGGCTGTGATCAGCGGCATTGTTGTCTTCCAACATGTTGATGGTCGTGAACAAGCCGCTTGAAATCACTGCTACAGCTAGCCTGGTGGTAGTCATCAAGCGGCAGCGGTATGATTGAATTGTCTTTGAGAACTAGAGGTGTATGCGGGAAAGCCCTTCATTTAGACTGTTTGATACTTAGATCTCCATGTACCTTAGCCTATCCTTCAAGATTGTCTGATATTTTATTTTAGAATTCAATAAAACTCGCAGTCATTATAGAATCAACCCCTTCCTGATTTCATGAAAGTGTCACAGATGATGAACTCAAATGCGCGCTGTGAATTATATTGGTCTGTATTGCTGTGAGGAAAGGCACTTAGTATGATGCCTCTGAAAATCTTATTGTATTAGCTTTTACTGTGTTGCCCTGATCTACCTTTCGGTATTGGAATAGGGCAAAAGAGGACTCGATGATGAACTCAAATTCCCCATTTCCATTGTATTCTTCTTCATGAAATTGGTGCGTAGTTGGCAATGGCACCTCACTGTAGTCAGGTTTAAGAATCTTATCTCGTACGTCATTTGACTCACGGGGCTGTCGACACCACCTTCATGGCTTATTAGGCTGTCAGACATGAAAACAACATGAAAATCGATGTTAGCATACCAGCACATTGTTTCTAATGATAGAAACCGCGGCATACCTGCAGCAATTGTGTTACACTCGAAAGGTGATGCATCACTCACAATTAATCGGAGGCCGTTTTCAACCTCTTGACATCGGCAGTTTAGAGGCCGCACCAACTGTCTAAGACGGGACTTTTGCACGGCTGGGACAGCAGCCCACCCACTTGGGTCATTCCTTGCGCGTGGGTGCCAGTCAGCCGGGTCAACGTTGATTCCCCCGGATCACCCACACTCATATGCAGCCCCCCTGTCTCGGATCGTATGGGATCCGGAGCGCGGTATAATGTTCCAGATTATAGGATGGACATTTGGCCTAAAATAGGAAATGTGCCTGCTTTTTGTCCGAGCCGTTGGTTGTGACAGTCGGGAGCTAGCCGGTGATGGCTGCAAGCCAAGTCGTGTTGGTGACTTTGATGTTACAGTAGCAAGAGAGCAGGGGAAGAGGCTTGGCAAGGCTGACCGCGGGTTGACAACTAAATACATGCCCGGAATAATTCAGTGCATATAAACTGCCAATGGAGACACAGTGATTGCAGGCTGATGCAGCAGCCAATGGGATGAAGACCAAGGCTAAATGGTGATTCACTATATTTGGTAGAAGACACTACCTATTCGGTGTATACGTTCACGCTTCAAAATGTTCATGAATAGCTTTCTGTATTTCATAACTCTAGGTGATGAGGTGTAACATCAATTTTGTGAATAGCTTACGAAGGACCTAAAAGGACACTGAAAAAGATGAGGAGAATAGTATATCAAGGTGCGGGTGGGCATCAATCTCTAGTCCATCAAATCCAAACCTCTACCCCTCAAACCACACAAACAAACTAAACCACTAACGTTCAGACTTGCCGGGATGTGCATGACCCTCTTTATTCGGGATTGGTGCGTTGAATGCAACGCCTTGGCGTCCTACCAACAGCTCGATGAACCGTGCGAGTATGTAAACACCAAGGACTCAAAGGAATGCAAGAAGGAGATCAAGGCTATAGACTCCTCATGCTCTTCGGAGCTGTGCCCCAAGTGT
Source organism: Fusarium sp. JS1030 (assembly GCA_000966855.1). Taxonomy (NCBI): domain Eukaryota; kingdom Fungi; phylum Ascomycota; class Sordariomycetes; order Hypocreales; family Nectriaceae; genus Fusarium; species Fusarium sp. JS1030. Next base: position 295,095 of record JWIW01000083.1, read on the forward strand.
CAGGAAAAGAAGGCAAAGGCAAGGGCGGCTAAGAAATGATGCATCGAATGGATAGGATGGAGCAAACAAGAGGCCTCGGCAGATAGTAAGAAAATTGGAGTCATTACATAGCTAGGCTATCGGGCATTCCGTGTTTTAACCAGTGAGTGGTGCCATGGTCGCATTTCAACCCCCTGCAAAAGTTCCATTGCAGCAGCAAAAAGGGCCATGTCACCCCCCGATTTACGAGATTTACGACCCCCCAGTGGCTGCGCGCAGGGCATTTAAGGCTGAGAGTGCCTGCAACGTCACAGCACTGCCCCCTGCCCGCGCAGGTTAAATCCAACCTCCCACCAACCGCAGGCCGCCAGCAGCGGTGGAGAGGACAGGGACCGTTGTCCAGCTGAGATGCACCTCTGAGTATATAGTCATCTCACATCTCCCTCAGTCATCGCGCAATGTCATGTCAGAAAAGGACTCATTTTTGTTTGTTACACGGGTGCAACGTCACCTTTAATTCTTACAAAGCCAGGCCAATTCACCATGCCCGGAACCCCCCACAGCCGAGGATGCGAGGGCTGCCGCAAGCAAAAGAAACGAGTCAGACATCTCACTTCAATGCTCTATGGGCAATTGATTGACTTGAATAGTGCGACCAAGTAAAGCCTACCTGCGGAAGATGCAAACGCCTTGATGTCCCGTGCATTGGGAATGGCGTCAAGCGGTGGAAGTTTCAGTCCTTCCAAGCCGAAGATAAACGCCTCAGACCTTGTCCCAAGAGCAGCCCGACCAACAACACAGCCCGGGTTGCCTCTTCTCTCGTTTACATACTCGGAATTGAAGATATACGATACGACCTCCGTGCGTTTGGCGGCAGACTCATCCCCGAGCTGCCGTCTCAGATAGGCTCCAATCCGGCACTGGACGCCTGCGTATCTGCAATGGTTTCCTTGTACAAGTCGCGCCAGTATCGTGAATCCAAAGTCGACGCTCTTGCACAGTATGGCGATGCATTGACTGCTACGAGGAAGACGATTCGGGATCCTCGTGAGTCGATTGTCATCAAGATGAGGCTGGTCTCCATCATCTTCATCTGTCAGGCAAGGGCCAATGGTTCACATTAATTAACGCAATAGCTAACATGAGGTCCAGGCCTGGATCGACCGCAAGGGGGCTGAGAAACATCGTGAGATGATATCCCACCTCTTCCGAGAGGCAATCCTCAGTGGGAAATTGTCGGAGATTGAGCCGGATTACATCCAAGGGCTCACTCAACTGGCTGTACGGCACAAACATCTCTACTCCTAAACAACCCACTAACATTTTAGGTCCTTGCCAATATCCTCAACCCCAAGTTTGAACTTGGCAGGTGGTTCTGGGATGCCTGCAAGGTCTCCAGCACACCTCGACCGGCCCGATACCAGCAAGGAACCTTTCTCAGCCTAGAGTCGTCAACTCTAGCAGAAGCATCATTCTTCATGCGCTCGCCAAGGAAACATCTCTACCAGATTCAATGCATGTACAACCTCGTTCGGGCTGAGAAGCCAAAGGTCCGCCAGTGCCTCGTCCTTGCAACAATGGCCACCATGTTACCGACAGCTACGCCCATGGCCATGAGGGTCTGCGGTTCATACCGATTCGCCTACAGTACAATGATTGCCCTGGGGTCAATGCTGAACCATGTTCTTCGGATATTCTACGACGATCCTGATCTGCTGGCAGAGTCACACGACTATGTCGACGAGGCCATTTCCTTGACGGAGCAGTGCGCCAGCTCTCGACCACATGGAGCTTCCTTTATACCAGACTTTTTGAAAATGGTCTGGGCAACGATCACAGACTCGTATCGCTCCACCGAAATAGAGGTCATACTCTGGGATTATCAACACGATGTCGAAGGAGCCGATTACTTGGAGGAGGCTCTGACCCTCAAGAGACGACTCTATAGGCTAGCAAAGCGAGAGACGCAGCCCCAACTAGCGACGACCCCGGAAGTACCGGTGCATATCGAACCAGAGATTCAAAGAAACCCATACAGCATGGGGGCAGCGACCGAATGTGTGATACTTTAGGTGGACATGTGATGGGGAAGTTTGCCGGCCGAAGAGGTCCAGTCACGAAACAGCACCACGCTTGATAATGAAAAGGGTTCCATTCATTAAACATTATTGAATATGTCTGTTGAATGAATCATGGATGTAATGCTATTCGCTTAGCAAGACTGTCAAAGCACACCTGGGGCGAAGTCTGTTGCCATGTCCAACTCTAAAGCAAGTGAAACGCTTGACACCCTCACCTCCTCACCTAGACACCTTATCCCCTTTCTCTTAACCCCTTCGTCCTCAACGTGAACTTGGCATCTCCCTCTCCAAATGGTAGAGCAATGCCGTCATCCGGGCTTGGTGGCGCATCGTCCTTGCCGAACCCATTGCTCTTAAGCAACGCCGCCCTAAGCGCATCGCCATGCTGGTTCATCATCTCACTATCGACGCTGCCCCTACGGCTTTCGGTGATGCTACTGCCGTCGCCGTCAAACTGAGCCGACATGGTTGACATCCTCCCTTTGAGTCTGCCAGCCCATAGTCCGCGGACGCCGCCCTTTTTGCGCTCGGGAACCTGGTCCGTGCCGGCGCTGCATACGTAGAGAAGGTACTTAAGATTCGGGAGAGAGTGCCGGATATCGACGACACGGAGGCCTTGGGACGCGCAGAGAGCCTCAATGTCTTTGTTGAGGAGGAACCAGCCGTACTCGAATCGCCATTGACCCGCTGTAGAACCGCCTCGGGGCAGGTACAGAGGAAACTCTCTGCGCGAAACGGTCTTTTCGGACAATTGGGATATGTCATCGCGGGCATATGAGCGAGAGCCGAACCAGTCAAGAGGGTATGGCAGTGGGTGGGAGAGATAAAATTGCAAATGCCGGGTGAGCATCGTCACGAATCCCAGGCCAGCAGACAGAGCGTCCTCTGTGATCTGTCTTGCTGCGGCAGCATCGTAGACGGAGTTCGGTAGAGGGAGGTTGCAGATCTGAAATGAGAGTGGTGGTGCGTTCGGAATAGGAGTAATGGGGAATATGTCGGCAAGCTCAGAGCATATGCGCCGTCGTTGACCACGGATCTGCTGTTGCGTCTGTTCCAGAAGCTCCCTTGAAGCCACCAGCTTCTCCTTGTTGTTGGCAATGTCCTCCTCGGCTTTGGCCTGGGCCTCTCTCCCCTTCTGAATGGCTTCTCTGCGGCTTCGGATGGATTCTCGGAGCTCGTCTCGCTTCTTTTGTGCCTGCTTATTTGCGCGCCGTTGGGTAGCAATGTACTTTTCGGCTAGAGAGACGGACTCGCGTGCCACTGGCGACCTGTCCACCGGGCTCTGTTCTAATATCCGGTTTATTTCTTCCATCAGCCGTTGCTGCGTCTCCATGGCGTCCTCTATTGAGCTCTCAAGGTTGGCCAGTTTCATCAGCGCGCTGTATGAGGACGTGGCCATTGGCGGGGCTTGTTTCGGGTCGGAGATCCTGTTTGGGAAATCGAGCGAGTAGACACCATCTTCGAGGTGGAATACGAGCGCGTTTGGGGGGAAATTTCGGTCGAGCAGCGTCCCTATAAAATTGAGACGACGCAGGTCTATCGATTCCTCGAGCAGGAAGATCCACGATGTCTGCTTTGGTCTTTTTACCCAGACGCGAATAGTCAACGCACAAGATCTCGAGATGGTCGATTCGCAGCCTTCGAGACTGAAAAACTTGAAGTTGAAGTTCTGTGCCGTGGTTAGATCTCGCCTCAAACTAATGCCGCTGCTCGTCTTACCACCGCCCTCTCGCGCACCTCGCTGACGTAGATGGGTTCAGATTCACCCTCCACATGGAGCGAGTAGAAGACATCCCCGATCGCCTCTTCAACCAACGTCTCGAGCTTCTTTTGCCTTACCACGGGATTAGCGTGCGCCAAGCTCAGGCTTATCCTGCGCTTCTGTGGTGGCCGCAACGCATCGGGTCGCACGCTATCCTTCCTCAAGCTTTCGGACGATCGCGAAGGGTGCAATTGGCTCGTTTCTCGCAGGACAGGCAGCAGCTTCTTGGGACTCGTGTTCAGGTCCGCATCGTCGGCCGATCTAAGGTTCGTCGGGGCGAAAGAGAGGTTGCGCAGCCAGATCCCACGCAGGTGTCGGAGCTTGCGATTTTGGGCCAGGAGACGGGGACGACGGGGTTCGGCTAGAGAGGACATGGTGGTGATAATGACATGCTGCGATGGCGCAGCTGATGGATATCGCGGCTATAACATTGGAGAAGCAAATAATGGAGCTCGAGAAGCGATGGCGGGCAACTGGGTCTTGAAGCTTAAACGTGGTGCGCAAGGAGAGGAGTCGTCATGGGGAGCTCGGAGCTTAACTCGGTGAGGTCACGAGCTGCGGTAGTTGCATCTCGGTTTTAGCGATACGCCAGCTCTCACCTGCCAACAATGGCAGAGGCAATTGCCTCGGTCAAAGAAACATGGCGTACAGCCTCCTTCTTGCTCTTAGCAGGCACCCAAAGTTTCCTTTGGGTGACTTTGCATCATTGACGTCAAGAAGGTGCTCAATTGTTGCTACTTCCGTCCAACACCAGCCTCAACTATCGCCAAGCAACGCGCGTCTTGCGCTCTCCCTTTCCCCGCGCGCTTCACGTCAGGCTTGCAGCTGAGACATTAAGGGCACAGGTGAAAGGGTCTTTTGTCTTCATCACTGACTCAAGCTGCAAGCACATCCCTTCGAACCCCCAATATGATCACGTGGTTCCACCAATTGAGACATTGATTGTCACTCACGGCGTAACGACCCGGCTGACCACCCCCATCAAGAACCACTCCGCCATGTTCTACCGGATTACTGTACTGTGTGACCTTCCGATCTGCAGTGTATTGCTCGAGCTGGATGTCGTCCTTTTCTGTGTGATATTTGATAGACTTCTTGTGCCACAGGCAGCAAGGCCAGCCACAACACCAAAGAACACAGTTTTCATACAGCAGCAGCATCTCAACAACCCAATGCTGCACAACACCGAACCTCATCAAAGTCTTCAATGTGAAGAAGAAATATTGCCCGCAATATGACTTTAACATCTAAAGAAGCCACTTTTCCTCTGCTTTGGAGATGGTGAAAAAGGCAGCTTGCCTTTTCCCCCAGACTCTCGCCATCAAACTTCAACTTTTTCATCTTCCGTCTTTCACCTTTTATCACTTTCATCCAAGACCTCACACAACGGCATCGACTCCACGACTAGTGGTCGCACCAGACCCTGCCGTCTGGTACGATACGCACCCCCTCGTCATCCAGGCCGGCGAATATGCCGACTTAATGACAATATCTGACGGAGATACTCTGTAAGGATCCGGGGCACCTTTTCATACGAACCCTTTCTTACTAATGCCATCATAGACGGACCTCAAAACCGAAGAACACGGGGAGACGTCGTCTTCTCGAGTGACTTCCACGGGCCTCGAAGGGACACAGGTCTTGCTTACCAGCCTGCCTTGCTGGCGGTACTTTACGTGTATTGGGCTGTGCGTGTGAATCTCGGTCACGTCGGCGCACATGTTGACTTCCTCATCGAAGGACGCGGCAAACTGTTGACGGGTTCGAAAAAGTGGTGATATGTCTGACGTGACCCAATTCCTCCGCCCGAGCCGCGTAGAACGACTCCTAGTCCAGATCCTGACTTATTCCCATCGTCGTTAGCCTAGCTAGCCTTACTATTATTACCTTTCCCTAACCCCTGTGCCTATAATAACCGGTCTCCTGTTTCCCGTTCGGATTGTCCGATATTGGTCCCCTAGCCGTACTTTACCCCGCTCTTGATATCGGGCAGTCCGAAGCGTCCACTGCGTTATCTATCGCCAGCGGACCGTCCGGAGCGCATCGACCGACTTAGATAGATAGATAGAGTTTATTGCGCCTAGAAGAACTGATCTAATAGGGTCGGTGGGTATGCCGAGCCTGTCTACGCCTCCCCGCTATTTGTCCGGATCACCCAGGAATCGACCGACTTGGTACTGTGACCGATCTTAGCGAATGCAGTCGATGGATAATTTCCCGGGGATCTGCAATACCTACCCTATTGTATAAAGCAAGAGGGGCCTGGAACGGTCCTTACAATCAGGCAACTGGACTATAAAGACGTGCCACCTTGCCCGAAAGCCGCCACCAACAGGAGCCCACTACGTATATATCTAATCCATATCTCATCTACCTTGACAAGATGTCGACGACTCAGCTTCCGAAGACCGAGGAAAATTTATATTATGACTACGTAATCGTCGGCGGGGGCACTGTTGGCTGCGTCATCGCTTCTCGGTTGGCTGAATATCTACCCGAAAAGAAAATACTCCTCATCGAGGCTGGGCCTAGCGACCTTTCAGATGATCGTGTACTGGACCTGAGGAAGTGGCTCTCCCTGATAGGCTCAGAGCTGGACTTCGACTACAGCGTCACTGAGCAGCCAAATGGTAATGCCTCCCATCCATTTCCACAGGTGCCACTTATTTTAGTGCCTGACCACTGCTCATAGGCAACTCATACCTCCGTCAATCGAGGGCGAAAGTTCTCGGAGGCTGCTCGTCTCATAACACACTTATTTCATTCGTTCCATTCGAATACGACTGTAAGATCTGGGAGTCTCTGGGCGCCAAAGGATGGAACTTTGACACCTTCGTGAGACTGATCAAAAAGCTGCGCTTGAATATTCAACCCGTGGATGAACGCCATAGAAACCAGACCTGCAAAGACTGGGTGGACTCGGCCAGTACCGCTCTTGGAGTTCCAAAGATCTCGAATTTTAATGATGTGATTCTGAAGGATCGCTGCCTGACGGGAGGAGCCGGCTTTTTCAACATCAGCTATGATCCAGACACCTGGATTCGTTCCAGTGCTTCGACAGCCTATATTCATCCGTTCCTCAGAGGCGACGAGAAACGACCAGACCTTACAGTTCTGACGAACTCGTGGGTTTCCAAAGTCATCATACGAGGAGACGTGGTAACGGGCGTGAATCTGACTCTGCAAGATGGTTCTCTGCGCACTGTAATCGCCCGAAAAGAGACTGTTATCTGTGCAGGCGCGATCGATACTCCTCGTCTCCTGCTCCACTCCGGCATCGGGCCAGAGAAGGATTTGACCTCTCTCGGTATCCCCCTAGCCCACAAACTGTCGGGTGTTGGAGAGAACCTTCAGGACCATCCGGAAGGTATCGTTATCTGGGAACTCAACAAACGCATTCCGGCGAACCAAACAGCAATGGACACGGACGCGGGAGTATTCCTACGACGAGAAAATTTTGATGCCGGGGCAAAAAAGTCAGCCGCTAACCCCGACGGTATTCAAGATGGCGGAATCGCTGATATCCAAATACATTCATACCAAATGCCTTTCACTATCAATACTACTCGGCTCGGATACCCGGAAATTCAAAATGGGTTCGCTTTTTGTGTAGCTCCCAATATCCCAAGATCGCGCAGCAGAGGACGGTTGTACTTGAATTCCTCGGACCCTTCTGTCAAGCCGTCACTCGATTTCCGGTATTTTACAGACACAGAGGGCTACGACGCTGCAACTCTATACGGAATGCGTGCGTGTCGTAAAATAGCAGAGGCTGAACCATTCAAGAGCTGGGTCAAAAGGGAGGTTTTCCCCGGAGCTCATATCCAATCGGATGAGGAACTAAGCCACTATGCACGAAAGGCATCACATACCGTGTTCCACCCTGTCGGCACGTGTAGAATGGGAGACGTTGAAGATGAGCTCGCTGTTGTCGACTCAGTCTTGAAAGTCAGAGGCTTGAAGAAGCTCCGCATCGCAGATGCGAGTGTCTTTCCGACTATCCCCACCGTTAATCCTATGCTGGTCGTGTTTGCCGTGGCAGAAAGGTGTGCTGAGCTGATTGCGGAGGATGCTGGATGGAAGCAAGAACACTCATCTAAGCTATAGTGCTTTCAATCCTTGTATCTGATCTCTTTATGACTGAATTGGTATGCGCATTAGCGGGCCGTGATAACCTATTTCTCGTTTTTCAAAATTTCCTGCCACTCATGGGATATTGGGTTCAACCTATGATTTTTATCGTCATAGAAGAACATCTGATCTTCCGCAGAAAACTCGGGTTTGATTGGTCCAAGTGGCAGGACAAGTCCTGTTTGCCAATTGGCCTCGCGGCATCTTTCTCGTTCTTGGTGAGCTTTATGGGGGCGATTTTGGGAATGGATCAGGTTTGGTACAAGGGGGAACTGGCAGAGATGTCTGGTAATGCTGATATTGGTGTGTACGTTGGCTCAGGTTGTACTTTGATATCGTATCCGTTGTTGAGATGGTTGGAACTCAGGTGGAATGGTAGGTAGACTCATTGCTACCTTCATCATCGTCATCATATCAAAAATGCGTGGAGAGTGCGGGTTAGGGCAGCATTTCGCAAATCTGGTGGAGATGGATAGGCGCTCAAGAACACTTTCGTGGGTGAGTGGTAAATTAGCCGTATCAGGAGTGATCTGATTTAGACTGTTGAGATTCGCGGTTTTACTGATCAATGGCTATTCCGATCCATTGGTGGCTAGGACGTGGATATTTTCCTGTTAGATACATGTTAGAATTTCTCCTTGAACGAAGACATATGCCAGGAGATTTGATTCCTAGAGATGCGCCGAGGGGCAGGTTCGCAAAAGCAATGTGCAAACCGGAGCGAGATCTTCCCTGCAAAACACCAAGATTGAGCCAACAGGCGCTTTGTCGACGGCACACAGGATGCCACAAATACCACAATGCACAAAATGGTAGGCTTATGATGAAGCAGTATATATGGGAGTTAGGGCTTCTATGGATAGTCCATTATCTCGAAGGTTAGAATGACAACGCTTTCCCCAGAGCATGAGCTCGCAACCTGGTCTAGATGAACGCCACAGTATCGACACGGCTATTAAGCATTCTGCCCCGTTCGGAACATTGCCTCTAGTGCTAGGTGCACCAGCCAGATTCATTTATCACCTGGCCTCCCACAATTCAGCCGACCAAGTATTCTCCTCGATATCTTTCTTCGTTCTCAAGCCCCGAGTCTTAGGTCTTCCATATTGGCAGTCTGGTCAAACAGATTAACCAACGGCAGGAACAGGCTTTCTCCTTGCTCTATCGCCGCTCCTTGCAATGTAGATGGGATGAGCTGCTTCAGGTCATCCCATGTCTTCCAGTGCCATCCCGCGCACTTTTCGGGTTCGAGGACCTACAACACAGTTAGTCATATAAACGACCCACGGGCTTTGTATCGACATACCTCTGGCTGCGCATTTGGGTCCTCCATCTCGCACCGGACAAACAATGTGATGTAGTGCTTCCCTTCCTTCTGGAACACGTCGTTTGTCACAGCGACGACCTTGACTGCCCGTACATTGAGCCCCGTCTCCTCAAGGACTTCTCGAGCAGCACAAACGAGAATCTCTTCACCATACTCGAGATGCCCGCCGGGAAGCTGCCATGTGCCTAATTTTTTATCAGGTCCTGTCTGTCAAATGTTCAAACTGTCGCTCACCTGCTCCGTGACTCCCTGTGCGCTTCCCTGCGACGATCTTGCCGCTTGGGCCATAGATGATGGCGGCGACGCCAACGCGGGGATGAGGGGCAGCGGATGACATGTCGAATTGAGTTCAACGGTTGTAGGTACAGTCTTTGAGCGGTGTTTTCGTAGAAGAGTGGAAGCCGGATGGTTGAACAAAAATCGCGCGATTCAAGACGATGGAAAGCTATTTTATATTGCTAGGAGAGTGCCCAAAGGCGCAGCTCTACCTCCTACGGATTCGGAGTCGGATGTCGCTGAGTCATCGAAGGCCACAAGGGCGCCTTCATTAGCCTTTGCCAAACTGTAGGAACAGAAGGAGGCTGGATGTAAGGCGCCCAAGAAACAAACACATTTAGTGTAGGCTCTGCTAAGGCTGAGTTCATTACGGATAGTTAATGAATGAGACCTTTGTCGAGTTTGGAAATGGTGGGTGCGGTTCGAGGCAACAAGGCTGTTCGGCGGCTGTCTCGGCCAATCAGCGATTGTCCGTCTTTGTCGTGGCGGAACCGGAACTTACAAAAGGCTCTCGGGCTTGGATGCCACGAGATTATAGCAAAACGTACAAAGTAGATTTCGCAAGTCTTCTGATGTTACAACTATACCGATCGCCGACGGACTTTTACTGTGGTGACTCACACTCATCATTGCCTTGAAAGTTCGTGATACAGTTGTCTAGCCACCCTACACCATCTATCGGGAACCACATGCATTTCCGGTCGACCGAGTGTGCCTCATCTCCAAGGTTGCTAAACACACCGAAGGTGTACTAAAGTAGTTCAGGAACATTTGAGGCCCGTGAAGGCTGTCTGATGCACCCATACCTCCCCAGTCTATCCTATGGTAGCAGGCATCTTGCAACTGTTGCATCGGGCATTCAACGCCTCCTTGACATCTTGCAGCCAGCCTGCTTCTCCTTCCGTCCACTAGCCCAAATTTAACTGGTTTGAGTTTAGACAAATGCGGGGTTTGGGTCGTGTCAAAGAACTGCATGCCATACTTGATGGATATCTACGTGTTCGGGAGTTCAAGCTCTCTCATCAAACTCACCGAGGACGCCGAATTATGCCCGCCTTGCTTCGTGTCACATCGCGAGGGACGTTTTCTCTAGTTGAAGGATAGCTTCACATGGAGATTGCCTTTGACCTCTGGAGCGATCCCCTCCTCCAGACGCCTCAGCTTCCGACTCTGTCCTCCGCAATTGGGCATGCCCACGCCAAGTGTGACGAATCCGACCATTCACCGTTTCCTTGATGACCCTACCTTGCGGAGAGAATCGGGTGGATCCGGGCTGGACCCCGATTCGACCGGGGAAGGGCTTTCTCTAGCGGGTTCAGCGACCGGTTTCTAGTGGCTGCGGGCTCGTGGCCGCTGGTCTTCAGTGGGCCGTTCACCTAGAAATATGGCCCGATGCTCCCCGGAGTATGGCAAGACGCTCTCTCGGTACGGACGAGGGCCCTCACCGAAATAACCGGCGACCGATGCCGCTCACCTAGAGTCTCACATTTCGCTCAACGCCTCAACACCAGACATCACTCGTTCGCAACATCGCCATCGCCTCCCGCCGACTGCCCTCGCATCCCCCGACCGACCCCGCGCCTGCGGGATACCAAGGCGACTGCAAATGACAGGCCCCAACAAGATTGTCAAGCGCACCGGACGAGACTCGAGAGGCGTCTCGCGCCCTTCGTCCGGTAGCGCTCTTTGCAAGACCTGCACACCATGTCGGCAGAAGAAGGTTCGGTGCGACGGAGCGCGCCCACAGTGCGTCGAGTGCAGCACCAACAACCTGTCCTGTATTTACCCTCATGATGCCCGCCGCGAACCTCGGCCCTCTCGTGCTCGTGTGCAGAGTCTCGAGGCCACCATTGCCACCATGCTCGACCACATGAAGGCCGCCGGAATCCTCACCACCGAGATGCAATCTGCTTGGACCGCCGAGCTCATGGACGCCGATCACCCCTCCCGCGCTTCCCAAGATTATACGACGCATGGTCTGAGCCGCCTTGCTTCGACCGCCGCTATCGCGAGTCCTCTACCGACCCCAACAGCCTCAACGGCGGCGCAAGAAATGGGCGCAAGCTTCCTCTCCTCGCCGCCCCGAAGCAGCGTTGGTCCGACCGATGGCGAGACCAAGCCGCGACTCGACAGCTTCAACACTATTCTGTCGCGAACAGGCCAAGGGCACTTGGATTCCGCCGAGCTTGCTCCTGTGAAAGTTGCCCCTCGTCCCATCAGCAACGACGGTAACGGAGACGGTACCGGCCTATCACCCAGCGAAGCCCGGGTCGCCGGCGTCTTCCACGAGAACGGCTACGTCTCTGCGGTTCATGGTCTCGCCAGTATCATGAACCCCACGTCTCGCGCGCAGCACCGAGAGAATATCCAGACCATGACCCGAAAAGGCGACGATGCCGTATCTGCGTCCAAGGCTAGGCTGATAAGCAACGCCGCCCTTCAACGCCAACGAGAGGCGCGCATGTTCCGCAACCCACGAGAACTGATGGACCTGGACGGTGTTGATCCTGAGCTTGCCAAGCATCTTCTTGATCTGCACTTTAACCGACAACACTACGCGTACCTCATTTCTTATCGGCCAGCCATCATGGACAGTCTCGCCAGTGGCGGCGGCCCTTTCGCCAACAAACTCCTCCTCAACGCCATATTCTACTCGACCTCTCTCTACAGTGATCGCTTGTGTTTACGTGCCGACCCAGAAGACCCGGGTAGTGTGGGCAGACGCTTCTACGATCGATTCCGAGAACTTCTCGTCGACGAGCTCGACAAACCCAGCATTCCCTCTGCGCTTGCCTTGCTACTCACCAGCGTGTCACTCGTATCTCAGGGAAGACCAAGCGCCGGATGGAGTTTGTCAGGGACCGCCCATCGCATGATTATCGACCTGGGCTGCCACCTGATGCTGGGCCCCGACTACGAGAGCACGGGCAGTGTTAGTGTTACTAACGAGCGCCTGCTGCGACGGGACCTGGAGCAGGAGATGCGCAAGCGTCTATACTGGGCCGCCTTCACCACGGATGCCACTCAGGCCCTGTATCTTGGGCGCCCCTGCATGTTTGCCTCCGCCCAGGCTAGGGTGCCGCTGCAGCTGCTGGATACCTTTGAGGAGCTTGAGGAATGGGAGCCCTACATCGACCCCAAGTCGCCGGCTTCGGCCCCGCCACCATACGGCCGCCAACCAGCCCACGCTGTGTCAACGTTTAGTAGTCTTGTCCGCATCCTGCAGATCTCTACCAGGATCAACGACCTGTACGGCATCCAGTGTGTCAAGTACACGACTGAGTACCTGCTCAATAAGAAGGAATCTATTGAGAGGGAGTTTGAGAAGTGGCAGAACTCCCTCCCCAGCCACCTCCGATTCGACCCCGATGATACTACCACCATCACGCCTCCGCCGCATCAAATCACCCCACAGTGAGCTTACCCCAGCCGCCACGTAGAGGGATATTAGCTAACCATGCCTAGTACGACTTTCCATGCACTCACCATCCTGCTACACCGCGCGTTCCTAGAAGAAGGTCACCTTAGGAGGCACACCGACGAAAGCTCCAAGCGACGCGGTGAGGAGGCCTGCATCCAGAGCGCATTGATGATCCAGAAGCTAGTCCGGCGGTATCGCGAGTCCTTCACCCTTCGTCGTGCACCATTCCTACTGTCGTATGCAGTCTACTCGGCCGTCATCGTGATTCTTCGACAGGAGCGCCACGAGAGAGGTCAATTCACTGAGCCCATCTCCTTCTTCTGGACATGTCTCAGCGAGTTGCAGGTGGGATGTAACTTTGGCCTCAAGAAACCCCTCAGCGTCCTGCAGGACATGGTCCGTGAGTTCCAGACCAGCATCAAGGAGAGCACTTCCGCAGGCCCGGAGCAGTCCCAGCCGGCCGGCCTCGACGAGAGCTTCTTCTTCCCCCTTGCCATGACACCGTCTGCCCCGGGGATCGCACCCGCCACGTCGGGGTCGACGGGCACTTACGTGCCGCCCGAGTACATACCCCACATGGACCATTTTGATCCCGCGTTCGGTAACTCGCCGGGTCTGCTGGACTTCCTCAACGACCAGGAGAAGGACATCTCTCAAGACGCGCTGTATGGGTTATTCGCCCCGTCGCAGCCGTTCCCATGACTTTCGGGCGAGCTCGGTGAGACCTTTGGTGCAGGACCAGCGCCAGCAGCCTGACGCTGCCTCTGTCCTTCTCCAATCGCGATGACATCGGCACATGCTCCGATGCCTCGGCTCGCCGGTCGGCCCGCTGACAATTGTGTATCAGTTCGGTGAAAGAGACCCGAACATTTAAAAGGCATTCGCAAGCCTCGTGCAGCCGAGGCATGTGCATGCGTAACCTTGCAGCGGGTGAAGATCCGCGATGCCAAGGACAAAACAACACGCTGCCCTTCCCTAGATCCGGTGATGAGCAGTCGTCAGTGGATGGTACTCGCTCATGACCCCATCTCCGGGAGTGTTATCCAACCGAGTCACTGTCGTTTCTCGTGGTTAGGCGCAAATCATCGGGATAACAGACTCGATCCAGTCACTGCTTTCCTATCGTGGTGATTGCTAGTGCTGCTTTTTAAAATGGCGCACGAAGATATTTTGAGGGGCTGTCAAGCCTGGGTATGGGATTATTTACGACTTGATGAGAGAGAGTTGTTGGTTGGTCGGCCGTTTGCTTCTGTTTCATTTAGCACATAGACCCTTCAAGAGTTACATAGAGCGATTTTACGCGGCCGTCTTCAATACCAGATACGTTTAAATGAGCCTGGACCGAGCTTACTGCCAGAACGCTGTACGTGGTGTATTCTGGCATAAACTTCAGAGTCTTCAAGCCCTTCACTAAGTTGCGATTCCATCACGTCGAGGCTAATGTCAGCTAACTAGCTATCGAAGCCACGCATAACTTTATTAATATTAAAGTAGTTCTCACAGGCGTTAAAAACGCCTGCAAAGGCTAGAAAAGTTGGAGTAGTTAGTATAAGTAGAGGAGGAGGGTAGAACTGGTAGCGAGTGAATCATGGGCACCCCTTAGGTACCCAGTGGCTGAGCTGGTTTATGATAATAATCATCAATGAATCATGGGAAAAGACTAACAACCTGGCAGTTCATTCAGTTGTGGCTTCAACCTATAGGTACCTAAGCACCAGGACCCCAAAGCCAAATGGGCAAGTAAAGACATAATTAGGAGTTGCATCGCAAATTCATGGTCCTCTGTCTTCCCAACGGGACTCTTGGTTCCCAGGAGCTGGCCATCATCCCCAATGATCCTCACGTGATAACCTTGCTCCCAAGTTCAACCCTGTTTTCCATCATAGCGCTCCATATGAGGCCCATTTGGTTATTCCCACCAGTGCATATCGTATATGAAGAGGTAGTAGAATCTCAGGTGCTCAGCACGATCCATGTCAATGAACCCTTCATGCTCGACCCAGGGAGGAATCGCCGCCGTAAGGACGTACTCAACGACACGTCCGCGATACTGAACGGGCGTGCATTCATCGCGTATGATGTCCCCAGCGTATTTGCGGATTCGGCGAAGAATTTCGGTACCCGGATATGGGGTAGTCCATGAGTTTGTGCCCTCGTCGTAACTCCAAGTCACGCGGAGCTTGGTAGTGCAAAAGATGTGGAACCCGTCGGCGGCGAACCAATCCTGGACGACATCGTGAATTGTAGCTTTCTGAAGCGCGAGGAGCTCGTGGATCAGAAAGCTCGAGTCGGGAAAAGAGATGAAGGGTTCAAAGTTGAGGTCGTCCGGTCTGATCCAGGGCCCCTGGCGCATGGCCAGAACGTCGATTGGCTGCATCTTGGACGTCCAGGTACACTTTGGGCTGGTCAGCAAAGTCTATGTGAATAGGGGCAGAGAACTTGCCGTACAGAATTTGATTGACAGGATGGGTACCTAGGTAGACAGGTAGGTAGGCCATAAACCCTGAGTCGGTGTAGTATGAACGAGTGGAATGATCTCCGAGACCAGGCCGAAAGGGTGATGAGCCGCCGAGCAGAATTAAAGAGATGAGGAGGTTGAAAAGAAAGGAGAGATCAAATCGAAGGAAACTTTATAATGGCCAAGGAAGGCTGTGATTCACAGCCGTTGAATCACGTACAGAATGGCGCGGAATCTTAAGGAACACCAAGGCTTTTGCGAAAATTGTGAGACTTTACCAACGCGAGCCACGTCGGGGACCAAACTAGGCCAGTGAGTAACTGAGCAAGCCTCTAAGGTCTAGGGTCACTCTCAGAATGCACGGCAGCCTTTGTTGGGAGATGGGAACCCAGTTACGATCACAGATAGAGATCGCCGAATCAAATTCCGAGGCTGAAGTGCCCTTAAACTACATCCATTTTCCCTCTTGGGGCCCCCAACACGATAGGACCCGGTGGGCATGCTTCAATCGCTTCCTCAATGTAGTCCTACCCTCACCGGATGTTATGCCTAGGGTACCGGTGTCGCTGGATGGACCCTAGACCTTGGGGTGCTCCAACCATGGCTCCTTGCCAACCTTACCCTCCTTGCCGTTCCAAACTAGGGTCCAGTCGAAAGGCGAATCAATGCGAATCTTTCGGTACTCGATCACCCGGCCCATTATGTTGGGCTCAGTGCGAACGGGTACCCAATCATGACAGGCTTCCTCCCTGGCCCATTTTCTGACGTGTTCGGCAAGCTTCTTCTCCTCCTCAAAAGTCTTGACGACTTGGATGGGGTAATCGAGTTGTGTCTTGACGAATTCAACAAACTCGAGAGGCATCTGCGCCTTCCAACGTTTCATGCACGCAGGGGACGCTCTAGCCAAAATGTGGATAGCCTTGTACGTAGGGTACCCTGCCGCAAGCATCTGCCACTCAGTGTCGTTGATGTCATTCTTGACAGGCTCGACATCCGGATTGCCGAAGATAGACTGCGTCTGCTCATTTTCGGGAGGCGCCATTTCGAGATATCGAGAGATTCTGCTTCCTGGTCAGCTGGGGTCAATCGAGAGTAGGTGGTTCCTTACCGTGAGGAGCTGCGTTGGGTTAGAGGGGAGTGCGATGGCCAAACCGATGAAGAGAACAAGAGGCTTTTGGCGGCCGATTTGAGACCCGCGGAGGTTATGCTAGGCAGGGAAGTCAGTAATTTTGATCAAGAGTGGTAAACAGTGGTTGATCCGCATGCTTCTTCATTTCGAAATCGCCTGGAGATGCCGCCAAAGACGAGGAAAGGTCTACTCACTCAAGTTCTGATGCCGATCAGTTGTGACGAGGTAACGGGGCCGAATCGAAGTTGAGAGAAATGGGAGGATGTAGAGGAGGCGGAGAGAAGAGGAGGTGGGGAGGAGAGAAAAGAAGGCGTGTTGGCTTCGTGAATCACAGGCCTCAGGAACACCCCTAAGGCTGCCTAAATCTCCAGATCTCCAGATCAGATGGCGCTATGCCGTTTTCAGCTGGAATTGCTCGCACATGCAGGAACCGGAGTGCATACGATCGGGCGATTGGAAAAACGACTCCAGCCGCAAGCTATCCTGTCCTTGAGAAGCCGGGCGGAGTGGGGTCCCGGCCCCGGTACCAACGGGACCCGCTTCGTGCAGCCACCTCCCGCGGTTGGCACTGCATCCCTTCGAATCCGGGAGCTTGCGAATCCTGGCCAGTGCTCCCAGAGACTGAATACACTTGAAATGTATGCCCTCGTAGCTCCTCTGCCATTGAAGAGATGCTGTACCTGCAGTGGGGTCAGTGCCACCCCGAACCCCACTAGCTTCTACTACGGCACTACGTTCGATTATCAGATGGGTATGTTTCGTTCGTAGCTGTGAATCACCGATTCCCATCTCTGCCTGACCTGCAGTGGCATAACACCAAGGCTTCCATTTGTTACCATAGGCCTACGGACTCACGTGGAACACCAAGACTGGAGTTGACATTCCGCCTTCCTGGGGTTCACCACCTTTCTTCTCCTCTGATTAAGGAAATAAGACTCTATAACTTTACTAGTAAGTCAGTATTTAGAGATCTATTAATCTTATTATTATAGCGTGGTTTCGTTTGGTCGTATGCTCGGTTTACCTAGACTCATTTTAGCTATTTGGGTTCGCAAATATCCAAGTTCCTCCTGCTCCTTGGAGACCATCGGGACCAGAGTTTCATATTCTCATTATTAGTGACCAAGACATCCTTGAACTTATTCATCCATTTATTATAGCCACCACATACAAAACAGCATCGGGATCCCCTTCCATCACCCATCTACCACGCCAACCCCATTAACTGGCAACCGCGCAGCTCACAAGGTGATCTAGATCAACAACATGAGCAATAGGAAAGCATCAGCAACCACAGAAACGGCAAAAATGAATGCGTAATCTGGGAATCGAACCCAGGGCTCCCCGATTATCGATTGAGTTCGATGGCAACGGAGAATTTTACCACTAAACCAATTACGCTGGTGTTGTGGAGGTTTGATGCTATCCCCACATGCACCGACACGACACAAACTACCCCATGAACTGATGGATTAGCGAAGAATGGCGATAGTAACAAAGACAGGATCGAGAGCGATGATGAGGATGAAACTTGTTCATATTCAGTGAAATATGGTACCGTGAGTTACTTGGTTGGGTTTGTAATCTCAGCTAGCTTGTCAGGTTTCTGGAACGCGACATCATGTGTCGGGCTACATGTTATTCCCTACTGTGTAAAGGACGAAATAAACGATGTCTTTGCTCAATTTCCCGCGAATAAGGCTTACTCCTGGGTACCTATCGCAGCGTTCCCTCTCCATGTTCCCTTTCCGTGTTGCCATCGACGTCCATGTCAATGCTGCCAACCCACCATCCACCACAGGAGCCCAGCCCAGCCCGAGACATCTGACTTGGTCCATCCCTGGGCTTCAATTTGCAGCAGGGGTTCAATCCTTCAGGGCCGCCTCGAATCTCCCAATGATATTCCAATGCTCCTCCAAAGCTTCAGTTGCCCAAGACACGATAGCGCAGAGGGCATCTTCCATGGTACTGGTGGCTGGATACCAGGCGTAGTGGATGCCGACGGTGTACATGTCCCAATGAATGCCAACACGTTCATAGGACATCCATCGAAAATGATCCTCTCCCGAAAGTGACTCAAGGTCCCGTATAGTGATCTGCTGCATTCTGTCGAGAACATCGGGGTCGTCGAATCCCATGCGCCCAAGCGGCCCAAGCGCAAGTTGTTCTAGTTCGTCTCGAGAAAACTCGATGGGAGGTAGGTGTTCTCTCCTGCTTCTGTTAAGGGATGTTCACTTAAAAAGAAGGAGAAAATAAGACATACCAGCTCATTTTTGTGTCGGGATTATCGTGATATGATGATACAAGGAGAGGTGTGCTTGTGAGGAGACTTCTGCACTGGAGCGACAAGCCGAACGCAGTTGAAGAAATGAGGAGGGAATCTTGGGGTTCGTTGTTGTAAGGATGAAAGATTTGAAGGGGAGAAATGAATTGCTTTTGGTCTTTTGAGAGCAATTCGCTGACGGGGCAGTGAATCAGAGCTGAACCAGACTTGCTCCACATGCAGACGTTCGCATGTCCTTTCATACAATTCGTATGTATACTCAGGCGACCAGATGCCTGTTCCTCTTATCCTTAGCCTTAGGAAATTTCAGTCGACAATATTGAGACCACTTCTTTCTCCCGCTTCCACTTGTCTCCTCCTCCTTCACCCTTAATTCTCCGAATTATTTCTCTAGCTTACCACTTACTGTCTCAATCTTACTTCGGCTTGTCAAGACCCCGTCATCTCTTCCCATATCACCATGGCCGACACAATGGAAGCGGTAGCTCCCATTTTCATTATGCCACCCGAGATCTGGGCGATGATCGGAAAGCTTCTTGACCATCGCAGCGTTGACGCGGCCACCAAAGCCTCTAAACGAATGCGGACCCAGTTGATCCCACGCAGGTTCCATGAGGTACGATTTGCTCACATGCAGGGGGACCTGGCACAGCGACTAGGAGCGTTTCTTAGCAGCCATGGGAACCTAGGGAAGGACCAGATTCAAGAAGCTGTCCGGTAAAGTTGGCCCCGTATCGCAGAAAGGCGTGCGCATACTAAGTATACTGTATTAGGGTCGCTACCATAGTTGCCAAGGGCCGAACGGAGCCCATTGACGGCGAGACAGCCGTTGACAGCCCTGGAGAGGAGGACTTCATTGACAAGGAGCTCCCTTCTCTAATCGTTGGATCCCTTTCCAAGATGCGCAACCTCAGGGTCCTTGCCCTCAACGTGGTCTGTTTCAACGACCAGCAGACCCATGACTTCATACGTCTGCTGTCGCATGCTCGCCACTGGTCCCGGGTCAGCATGTTGAGATTCAAGGGCCCAGAGAGGCTGCTTACTGCCACCGTTCGCCACTGCGGCTATGAAAATATCACAGCTCTCCACCTTAGCCAGTGGTTCAGTACCCAGGAGTACGATGTGGCTCGTGCATGCCCCAATCTTGAAAGGCTTCGTCTTTACTTCGACTCCCCTGAAGTTGCAGCTGCTGGTTGTTGGCCGTCGCTCGAGCCAAGCCTACTCGCGTCCGTGACTGATGATTTCAAGAGTCTCAAATGGCTCATTCTATCAGAGAAAGAACTTCCCATCAGTGGTATGCTCAACTCGGAGAATTGGGAACAGAAATTGGTAAGTGACTTTCCTTCCAATTCAGAATATAAGGCCCCGATATTAACTTGGTGGTTTAGCTCAGGAATATCTTGCAATTTGCGGCCCGTGTTGGGACATTTGATCGAATTGCCCTCACTCTTCGGCACCGACGATTTGGTCCTATCGTGACCGAAATCGCAGCAGACCATGGAATTCACTCCACACAACACCCTGACTACGAGCACCATATCCACGACTGGTATGGTAAACAGATTGAACGTCTGGCCCGCCACTCGGAGTCCTTGAGAGAGATCTGTATCCTGGACGACTGGCCAGTGGTGTATCGGGGTACCAGACCCAACAGAGACGC
The DNA here is from genome assembly GCA_000966855.1 of Fusarium sp. JS1030. Classification (NCBI taxonomy): domain Eukaryota; kingdom Fungi; phylum Ascomycota; class Sordariomycetes; order Hypocreales; family Nectriaceae; genus Fusarium; species Fusarium sp. JS1030. The sequence continues at coordinate 315,603 of JWIW01000083.1, forward strand.
ACCAATGGTCATACAACGAGGGGACCTCTCAGAAAACGTTCCATCATCCACCTTCCCCGTCGGATTCGTCGGCTAGGTCCCTAGGCGATACCTTGAGCGACCGATAGCTCGTTCTTGTACTAAGCGCCTCTAAGGGGTGAAGACGGGGTAGTTTGGTGAGATAACTTGGGTTCCTGGATTCCCGTACTGGCGATTTGTCAATGACGCAGGCGGGCAATCTACGTTGTGTTGTATCGGGAACCTGAAAGACGTACGAAATGGGATGATGGAGATGGACCCCATCGTCTGGCTCCCAGCTCATGTTGGTAATGACGACTTTAGCTATCACGGGGGACAATTGATATCTTGGCATTAAACCATGGGTGTTCAGAATTTCGCCAGCGTAGGGACCCAAGCCGTGATTTTTGTGTCGACGCAGCCCTCGTAACAGTTCTCAACACTGCCTGACTGTCTGTATTTCTTGCTCTTCCCCCAGCTAAATACGACGTTTGGGTTTGGCACCCTGGCGGGAAGGAGCGCACTAGGTAAACAAGCCAGGAACCTGGAATGTTGGTCCTCGCTACAGGGCAATATTTTGTATGCTTCAGCCAGTCTTCTTTAGTAGTCCGTGACGTAAATTCTAAACCGTCCAGCGATCGTGCCTAAAGGCTGTGGAGTGACCAAACCAACCTCAATACAGTCACATGAGCGTGATGTAGATGAACAAAAGTAACACTCGCAAATTAACGGGTATCGTGACTACAATCTCCCTAGTCCCTCAGGCTCCCAGTCCGATCAGATGATACGCCTACAGATGTCAACGCTGGCCCCAAATGATACCCATTTCTCAATCATGACACCTGCTCAAAGTCCGAACCCACGAACCTCCTCATCTAGAGAACCCATATCATTACCCATACCATCTTCCAACATCTCCATAACATTATCGCCCATTTCTTCTTCACTGCCATCCCCATTGCACACATTGTTAGTTAACTCCACGAAATGAAATACTTCCAAATCTTCGTCGTATGGCCTGGAGATGACGTCTTCATTGGCCCACTCAATGGGAACCTGAATCCCGAGCACCAGATCTTTCAGTACGGAGTAGTAAGCCTCGGAGTAGTTATGTTTCAAAAAATTGCTCGATCTTGTCTCGATAAGACTGTTATTGTCGCGATCGCCTTTGCTTCGCTGTCGAAGTGTCTTGGGCGTTCGTGGCCAACCCGTGCGCATGTGATACTCATTAACTTGATGCACAACCACAAAGGTGGGAGGGTTCTGCAACCAGATGTCGAGTGGGAGCCCAAAAACTCAGCGTACTTGCATTGAAACGCCTTTTTTCCCATCCTTTTCTCGTCATCGGCCTTGATGGTCATTCGGCCAACACACACCTAAAACATGCATGTCAGGTAAATGGTGACAACCGTATCCACCGTGTGCCATTTCCTCCTGCAATTCTCCGCCATTATCTTCGGCCGGTCAGTCATGAGCCTGAGGCAGTTATTCTGGTTCCAGTCAATGGGCATCGAGTCCGGATGAGCGAAATAGGGACACCCGTTGCGTCGAATCAAACGAACATCCGTCCACTGTTCGATTTCTTCGATGGTGTTAATCATTTGGCGCTTTGGAATCTCCCAGCGCATGAAATCCTCCGCCACACCACGCCAGTAGTAATGCACCGGTGGGGTCGGGGTGCTTCCTGGGCGAAGTTTGCCGGATATCCATTCCTCCTTGAGGTATTCGAACTGCTGCTGAGCGGTGCGAAAGCTCATTCGACCATTGGCAGTGTAAGGAGCGTTGCGTCGGATGGCAACATGGCGGCGATAGTCTTGCACCATCCCCTGCTGGATAACATCTGGTAGGATCCAGGATAGCATAAACTTAGACGAGTTATAGTCTGGGCAATGAAGAGGTTAGACAAAGTCATAGCTAACCGAGGGAAAGTCTTACCTGAATGACAGTCCTAAAGTTATCATAAGACTGCCCTAAAGCTGGGCTTAGGTCATTGACCAGCGAGTGTGAGCGATCAGAAGAGGAGCCCCAATGGTTCCGACTGGCTTGAACGACGATGGTAGCTAGGAAGCCCGATTGTGCTGATGTCGTCAAGTAAACATAGTGCGAATGTCCTGCGCAAAGGTTTACATGCAGTAGGGTGACCTATTGGAAATGTCATGCTGGTCTCTGGCATTGACGCAGGGATCAGCTCCATCCTTTGATCTGCAGGAATCTCAGGAAAACTGGAGGTGATATTGAAGGCCCAGTCTTGCATCTTCTTAACGTCGAGGTGACATCGGACTTGAAATGCTGCGCTCGACTTCCTGCAATCCGCCTGGAAGTTGTCAAAAGCAAACCTGCCGGGATGGATATACAATGAAAGTTGCTTGACCTCCGCAAACTTCAGCATGTGTGGAAAGTATAGCACAAACAATTCCAGAGTGGGTATGGGAACGGCTTTGGCGAAGTCCTTGCATTCCCAACCATCTCTTTCGAGGTCGAAGAAGATGATGATGACCACCAAGGCCAGATTCAACGGAATGTTGTCTTCTGGTTGCCCTCTCAAAAATTCCTTCACGGCATCGATCATTTTTGGACCGAACGCCAGTACTGCCATCGGCGGCCACATCAGGCGAAAGTGCAGTGTCTCGTATTGAGCTTCCGGATGGAAAGAACGGAACCGTGGCCTCTCAATGTCCTGCTGATAGCAAGGGTAGGTATTTGCGACACCAACCGTGCCAAGGCCGTCGACAACCCGCTGATGCTCCCTCATAGCTATACTGATGAAGTGGATCTGGTCGTCGGGCGGGAGCTTTCCCCATAGCCCCTGTTTCACAAAGGCCATGTTCCCCCGAACCAGTAGTGCTTGGGACCAGATGACGCTTTTCCCGCAGATTCTTGTCGATGGTTCTGTTTTCAACTTGACGGATGTCGTGTTATCCTCTTTGAATTTCGTGTTGTCCTTGGCCTCGGCGGCAACCATAAAAGCAGGCATGTAGTCAATCGCTGAGACACCCACATACACTTGGCCAATGTTGGACTGGAGTGTAATGGGAGGAACCTTAGCATCGTTGCAAATATCCAACCTTGTCTCAACCTTGTGTCTGTTTTTTTCGTCAGAGATGCAAGAGGTGGCCTGGCAAGCCCTGGTTAGAACGGTAACCACGGTTGTACTGTCAACAAGTCTGCGTGCTTGGGAGCGATCGAGACCCTCGTCATCTGTCTCATCCGGCGAGGTCAGATCTTGCCAAAAATGTCATCCATGCTGTGAACTTGGCGCTAGGGAGATGGTGATGTATGTGCTGAGAATTACTTAGGCTAGATATGCAGGATGATGCTTAGACGAGTTGAGCCTGGAAGAAGAAGAGGAGGTCAGGTAAGGTCTTAGACAGCTGAGGGTGAGCCGTACCTAAATGCTCATACTGCCATCATCATAATATTTCTCCTTGTTGCGATGTGAAAAGTCGGGAGAAGCATTTGGTCTTGCTATAGAGGTTGGATACGCCGTTGACGGTTAGGTGGCGCGATGCAGATCCTCCATTCGATGCCAAGCTTGTCTTTCGTGGACTGGCGGAACTTCTGGTTCTTCAAGGACTTGGGGCTTTCCGCTTCCTTGAGAAAGCACTCGAACTGTACGTCGGCGAGATGGTTGCGAGGGGACGTGGGTACGTCGCGGCCAAGGGCCATCTGTCGAGGCATGTTGGCGGTCCTTCTGAAGAATAAAAAGGCAGATTACTTGGGCCGAGACGGAATGCGTAGAGATATCTGCGCCCCGAGCGCCGTAGAAAGAAATCTTGGTTGCAAAGCTGAGGATGTGGAAGAGAGAAAATGTCGGAGGGAGGAAACTTGTGGACCGAGGGAGAACGGCGGACCTTGTGCAAGGTAAAACGGGTCCGACTGTGAATCACTGTCGCACACGTGCAACCAGCCATAAACTCTTGATTGCATCGTAGCACAAGGTCAGACGGCCCATTTTTGCGTTTGTTTGTACCCACCGTCATTGATGTCACTTGCAGTCTGTGCCCGCTCAGGGTATTGCAAAGCGTTACCTGCAGCGCCAATTGTAGTGACCGCATCCCAAGGTGAAACAATGGATCTGATGCACGCCGCCTTAACCCTCTCCCCAATAACTGGATACCTAATTGTGTATCCCTATCTTCGTTTCAGCGCCAGGCGTGTGCTGAGAGTCGCTAACCAAGACTCAAGAAACCCGTGCAAGCCAAAAACGATGGTGGAATTTGATCATGCGGTACGTCGTGATAAAAGGCATTTATTTGTGAAACGGAACCGACAGAAATGTCGTCGTCTTGATGTTACCCCTGGCCTCTCCATGGCAGGCTCTTGAGCTGGAAAAGGCTGTAGTTTAGCTATCCAGTCCAGTGTCTGTATTCCAGCTGCTGCCCCAAACAATTCTTCGTAGTCGTGCAAGAGCTCTGGATTCCTAGCCGCACCAGCCATGGCGCTCAGAAGGATACAGGACCACTGCAGCTGCATTAATTCAACGACGGGGCCCAACTACTTCCGAGCACACTCAAACGCGTGTGATCAGATCGATATCTAATATAATTGCGGAGACTTTTCCAGTCCGAAGAACAAGATTCCACATCAAGGATTGCCTGAAAGCGTCTGGCCTTGACTTCGTCGTCCAAAGAGGTCTCTTGTGCCTCGTGCCTGGTGTTTTCGGTGTTTCATCGAGGCTTCAATAACCCAGCCCGTCTGAATGTCACAGACTTGTGTACCGGTTGAACAAACGCTCTCTTCAAATTCCTGTCTTTTCCCAGACGCGGTGTCCAGAAGTGAAGTCATGGGAAAGGGAAGCACCGTCGTATTGCTTGAGCTGGAAGAGAGGGAACGGTAAGTGAGAGGCCTATGTGCCGGCGATGGCGAGGGTATGAAACTCACTATGATCTCGAAGGAGTATGTATAGCTCAAGTTACTACTGAGCGGATGGAAGACGCAGAGCAAGGCCAAAGTCGGATTATATACGTTGATGAGGGATTTGACGGCGGGATGAGAGCGCTGGGGTGACAGAAAGTTGTGTGACTGGTCCGAAAGGTGAGGAGAAGAGAAGATTAAATAGGAAGAGGGCAGCAGGCCTGAGCCTTGGAGTACCTGAGGGGAGTTTTAGCTGCCTGATATGCTATATTAGGTTTGACATGAGGAGTAAACCTCATCCTAAGCGTTTGCTCAAGTTGGGCGAAAGCAAAGTAGAGGCCTTCTCCTAGAGTTAGCATAAGCCAGCTTTGCCTTATGATAATGTTTGATAAAGGATCATACCATCTTAGGTAGAGACCAGTAGGGAGTTATGGTCTGAATAACCCAGATGATTTTGTCCTTGTCGTTTGTATGCTTGTTTGCGTCCACACTAGTAGCTTCATCTCACCTGGAGACGAATGCCACTAAAGTCAAACACCGATGAGCTATTGCGAAAACGCACCAGCTGATCTTTCTGTTTGGAGTGGTTGTTAACAGGCAGCTCTCGTTATGAGGGCTGGACGCGATTCGAATGTTTGGAGGATTGGGTATGGTTCTCGAGCGCGGATCGTAAACGGGTGAGATTCGAGTGTCTCTGTTGCTTCTTTGGCTGACGGGGTGGCGGTTTTGTGCGTAGGCGCTTCTGGCTCTGGGAGCCTGCTGTTTCCGACATAGCCCTCGCGCGGGAGCCCCCGTGCTTGGTACCGGGGGGCAGCGGGAGGATGAAGCCTTGCGGAAGAGCAATTCTCTAGTATTAGAGGTATTGTATCGTCGATGGAGGGCTCTGGGTACCTGGTAAGTCGGTAGACCAGTTAATGTGAGGAGTTGAGAGGTGGAGGGGAGTGGCCGACTTTCTGAGGACCCGATTGTGTTCCTCTTTGCCTTGTCCAGGGGCGAGAGGCGACGAACTGAATATCTGCGCGGCGGGACCCAATATGAAAGGGAAAAAAGGTGGAGGTCCATAGATATGAAGGTGGGGTCCCGGATGAAAGATTCAGAAAGGGAGAAGAGGATGATATGGCGGGTTCATGTGCCAGTGTTTTGTGTGCAGGTGGAGGATGAAGTGTGTTGAGCCCAAGATGCGTGTTTGCTCTGCGGCTGCTAGATGCAGGAGCCAAGGCAGCAAACATGTTGATTCCATCAGACAGAATTTGGCAGAAGAACAAAGAGGACTTAGTCAGTAGTCTAATCGAGACTGAGGCCGGGAGGCTTCATGTTTTGCTAAGGGGATGGGTACCAAGCTGAGATCAAAGGCATGGAAGGATGAATCACTGGATCAACCGCGGATGCTAATGTCAAGATTTACAAGACTAACAGCTATCTTCATTCTCTTTTTTAGGTATACACAGCATCTTGACATCAAATCTCTCAAATCCTTTCTCCGCTCAGTCCACCAAGAATAAGCTCGCTTGAATTCTTTGATCCGCACTCAGGGCTACCGATGCCGTCAGATGTCGTCTGGGCTCCCCTCCTTTCCAACCACTGGTCCTGAAGCTCATTCCAGGTGTCCAAGTTAGCGATGGTAGACATGACGTAGCCCAATTCCGGGGTCATGGTGTTGTCACCGGTCTTTGCGCGAAGCACGATCGAAGCAGCGTAAAGCTCGCTCACGGCCCAACATCTCAGCTTGCTCAGGAAATTCTCCTCGTCATCAAGGGTCGTGATTTCACAAATGTTAAAGTCGAGCTTGGCCAGGGCGAAATCGTGAACGGCGAGACTGTGCTGGGTTCTCCAGCGTCTGAGGTCCATGGGGGTCGCTCTCGACAGTCTCTCTAGGTCATCGATACAATGACGGCCTGAATCGTCTTCGATCAACAGTGTCCATCCAACCGAATCGGGGTCATCGTCGACGAGGTCCTCTCCACCGTGTTTGGCGTTTGGAACCATTTGAGGATGCTGGTAGTAGACTCGGGGGTCCGATAGCGACTGGGCAGGCGCTGGCTCCTGTCGGGCCCTAGGAGCGCCACCCTGCTGGCTGGCATCGAGAGGCTGAATTTGTTGGTCTTCGGAAGGCGCCATTACTTGAGCGTTCGAGAGAGTCTTTTGCCCTGGTCAGGAAAGGCTTGATGCTGTCGCTACATCCGAAGGGAGAGTCAGCTTTCCCGATCCGAGGTAAGAGAAGAGCGAGCTGTAGGTACCTTGACTTCTAAGTTGTCTTGGGATGTCATGAAAACCCAAGGTAGGCGTCCTTGCGTAAGTTGATAGGTGTCTAGCACTGGTGAAGGTTGGTGGGTGTGGAATGGAGAGGAAGAAAGTCAGGGAGGAGAGGGGGAGACGAAAGGGCTGAAATAGCCGGCCCGGTTTGTGAATTACGCACACCTGGAGGATGCCCCTAAGCTTGCCCCTAAATCTCTACGTTTGGAAACAGCAACAGCTGCCTTGTCATTCAGGTTCGAGAGGAACTACTCTGGTTACATTGTTTATGGCCGTGAATCACAATCATCTCAGACTTGGCCCAAGGTATTTTTCTTCCTTCTTCCGTCTGCTCCTCTCCTCTCCTCCTCCTCCTTCATCACAAGAGGCACCTAGCCTTGCATCTCCTTGATGCCTCTCGGCTCCCAATTCCTTTCCAAACGCCTTTATCCGCCTCAATCTACCGCCGTATCAACTTTACCGCATACTTTTGTGTGCACCAGCTCTCTGTGACCTCGGGCTGCATTCGCTCGTTGGAGATCATCGTGAGTCAACCACCCCACTATCCCAAGTCCAAATCGCACCACCTTCCTCGCTCCTACAATTTGTGACCGCTCCTGGTCCCAAGCCAGTCAAGTGTCCCTTATGGAACTGAATTGTCTAACTCACACCACGTCATAGACATAATGGCATCCCTTTTTCGTTACAAGAACATGGATCCTTCAGGCAACTACTTCCCACCAGACAATGCTGCAGGCAGTTCTGGCTTGAGCATGACAAGCAAAGACAACGCTACCGAGCCGCAGCAGAATGGTCGCAAACGGAGGTTGATACTCAACGTGGCATCCACTGCTGAGCAAACTACGCCAGCTACTGAATCGAGGCAGAGACGAAGCCGCCCTTCCGAAGTGACGGGCAGTTCATCAAGCCTTGGTCAATTGGGAATCAACTTGACGACCTATGAGTCTGTGAAACACTTGTCCGAAGCGGACCGCAATTCTCAATGCAGCCAAGCCGACAAACTCTACCGGGTTGCCAAGTACTTGAAACTCAGCTTGACTGATCTGCGCCTGGATCCAGAGTCATTCCTCCCAACATGGAACGGCAGGGACGATGACCTCAAGCGCCTTGATGCCCAAGGCAAGTTGAAGGGACTGCTTACTGAACCAGTTCTCCCGCCGTCAGCCAAGAGAGCCAGGAATGGGAACGCCGGCTCTGACATGTGGAAGACCCCCCTGACCCCCCGAGTTAGAGCAGAACTGGAAGGAGCAATTATGAGCGTGTGGCGTCGCTCTTCGGTTTGGCATCCACTATACCTTTATCTCACCGTTAAAGCGACGCCTGGAATGTATCCGACAGTTGAAGACTCTCGACTATTCCTGAGATCAGTGCAGGATTTCATAGAACAGACCCGAATGGCTCTCCGGCCGGACAATACCTGTAGTCGATACTGGACCCTGAACATGATCATTCGCCTCATGCTTACAGCCGCTGGAATCTCCCCTGGGGACGACGAATTTCCGGACTACGAAAAGCGGTGGAACTACTACCAGCAACGCTTCAACGACATCGGAGAGGAGACTGGCAGAGCAATGGAGGCCATCTATGCGCTCCGGAATGTCAGGGCTGGATTAGAAATCGCGCGCCCGATGATTGCGATACTCAGCGAATCCCCACTCATCGTGAATCAGCAGAAGCTTTACGAACGAGTCGAGAAGGAGCTGGACGACTTGAAGCGTTTGCAGTAGCCAGGTAGAGATAAGGGATCATTAATGCGAGGGTACCGTGGAAGGAAGACGTTTCAGATTCTGCTCTGGCCTCTTACCATGGGTGGAGAACGGGCGAGGTTCTTCGGTCCACCAACAGGTGCTATGGAGATACCGGCCCCAGAGCGACGGTTAGGACCAATGAACTTGGAGGATGCAGATCTGGGTTCCTATGGAAATCATCAAGGTCAGACACGTGGAAATCTTCTGGAGTTCGGGATTAACAAGGCTTTTGCTTTTTCTGTTTGGCAAACACAAACACTGCTCTGTTGAGTACCTGGTTTTCCTACATAGGCAAACAATAGGACCCTGCAGTTATGAACTCGTTGCGTCATTGACTGTATTTGGCACCCAGACGAAGTGAACATGACTCCAGCAACTAGGTAGTAGACAGAGGGAGCTCGGTAAACTGGGACCCCAAATAATATGCAAATGATGGAAACTGATAATGATTCCTTGGAATCGGGTATCCAAGAGCTAAGGCTTTGAACAGGATCCCATGCTTGTGCTTGCGCGATCAACCAGAGACAAGGAAACGCTATAAAGGCAAGGAAGGGTAACGGTTTGCAGACTATGGGTTCCCAAGATCAAAGACTAATGAAAGTTTGGGAAACCGAATGATGAGTGCATCCCCACGAAATGTTGGCTGCCAATTCTGGGACTGGGCATCCTGTGGTACCGAGCGGTCTTTCAACATTGCGACTTGTCCGATACCATAATGATCGGATGGGCAGACCTTTGAGCCACCTCTTCCTAGATACTTTAGCAAGTTCCCACACTTCCACACTGACCTTACAAGGAGAAATTATTCGCCCTCTAGAATTTCTGTGGCTGTTTCTGTCAGCATTATGGTTCAAAGCGGTATGTTAAAGGGTTCGACCGGCAACAGTGATGCAATGTCTTGAGAGGAGGGCGCCCATCTTGGCACACGACAAGCCAGGGCTTGGTTCTGGTGCGCTGATCTCGAATCACTGTGGGAGTATTCTCATGGTCCTCTTCGATTGCTTCTCATCCATACGTGTCGCCTGGCGTGACTCGTGGTCTTGCATTTCCGACGATGGGGGCAGAGCCTGCGATCTCGATCGCTGGCGACAGGGCGAACGGGTCTTCGCACTTCCATAACTGGCTTATTGTAGTAGTAATTAACTCAATCTGTGCAGAGGTCGAACACTGCCTCTGGGAATGAACATATGTTTGCCAGTTGGGACAGCTGGGACTCACGCTTGACTCCAGTAGCCTCGCTCAGTTGACCACGGCTCGGGGTTCCCTGGGCCAACGACGGCCTAAATTCCAACTTTCAATTCTTCCTTGGGGTGGCCAGATCGTCTTTTAGATGGCATTGATAACTCAAGACAGGATGTCGCCGCATGTACCGCCTAGGTGCTGACTGGAGGAACGTGTGCTAGGGCAATCCTGGACCATCTGCCATCGAACACCGAGTGCTGGGAACACCCCTGTCTGAAGAAAGGCTGGAGGATCAAAATCTCGAAGTATCCAACAGATGTTTCCTGCACTCAGTCGAAGACATCGTGGCCGTCTAGATCGGAGTATCCAGAGTTAGTCGTTCAAATTCGTCGACAGAGGATGAGGGTACCTGACGACCGGTCAGTGAAATCAACAATCGGAAAATCAGGACTAGTACCAATGTAGCCTGTCAAAGGCTTGACTTAGAAGTTGTTGTTTCTCGTCAGCAGACAGTTCTGATGGGATCGCATGTCTCGAAGACAAGCGAGTGACGACATGGTCACTGCGGGTGCCAATGCTTCGAGTCGAATGTGGGAGGATGGAAGAGGTCATTGGAAATGTGCCCAGGGCACGCATCAACCTGCTACCGAGTAAATACCTAGCAAGATGAACAGTTAGCCAATCCGTCCCATCAGTCTCAAAGTAAGACAGACCCTGAAAGGCAACTCGGCTCCAAACTGAAGGATGTGCAAGGCTCCGCGGCAAGTACTCCAAGATGGAAGGGATACGGGGCAAAGAAAGCAGGTTTGTGAGAAGGGGAATAGGAAATGGAGGAAATAGGTCAGAACTGAGGTAGGTAGATGGCACCTAACTGCATAAAGATATGGCCGACCGCCTGTTCGTGCAAGGGGGTGAGTGATCGTACCGGCAGTATCTCTCTGGTTCTTTGTTTTGTTTATGGTTTCACCCTGGCCCAAGCAATAAGAAGAGCTTCCTACTTTGCAAAGGACCCAGGGAACCGAGACCGTCTCCAAGAACAGGTGAAATGGTGGCAGGCTGGCTCCAGTGGTGTAGTTGATAGAGGAAGATTTCGGCCACTGCGAGGAAATTGGGGGGTATCCGGGCGGTCAATTGTTATGGCCCCTTTGGTTCTATTTTGATGAGCACTGTAGACTGGTGAGTCGCTGCTTAAGCCCTACGCATCTGGCACTGCTTTCATCTCCTCGGGAAAAAAAAGTGACGCTTCACCCACCACCCCTCTATTTCTTCTCCCATCAACAAACTCGCGGCGTCTCCAAGCCCGCCTCATCCCGGCAACCATGGAACGAGCAGGGTCCCAAGGACCGCTTGTCAAGGTTCCGAATGAAATCTTTCAAATGATTGTTGCGTCCTCCAACTGGGCCGGCGTTCATTCCTTGTCCCGCGTCAACAAGGGCTTCCGAGAGCACCTCATCCCCCTTCTGTTCCGAAAGGTTTGCTTCAGAGGCACCCAGGCCAAAGTCTGCTGGATGCTTCAGTGGTTTCTCTCTGTCAGAACAAACAAAGAGATCTATTATACCATCGAGTAAGTTTGCCTCGCCACCGCAGGAAGTGCATATGCTGAGTGTCGACGCAGGACTGCGACCATCGCCATCCCAGATTGGACCGACAACGTCACTAGCGAAGCTATTACCGTTTTGCCACCCCCCCAATGGTCCATAGCGATCAAAAGCCTCTCTGTGAACATCCACGAAGCTCTTTATCATATGAAAGAACTTCGCGTCCTCTCCCTTCACTTGGGGCACTGGTATCACTGGCAGAGTGACATGATTGTTGACCACTTGAAAGTCTTTGGCTACTGGCCCCATCTCCATTCACTCCGAATCGAGGGCCCTCATGAGATTGGAACCAAAGGCAGCGGGCGAGTCAAGCTCTTTGACTGGATGCTGCTGCAGTGTGACCCTCACACTATCAAGGCGCTTCATCTGGAGCATAGAGAAGACTATTACAGCTACAAGGTCGCTGCCTTGTACACCAACGTTGAGAGACTGCACCTCCGCTTCAACGATGCCCAAGCCTCTCAGCCAGGATGGCTGACCACTCTGATCGACCAGCCCCTTATCAAGATCCAAGAGGACTTCCCGGGCCTCAAGTGGCTCGTCCTTTCCGAGAGGAACGTTCAACCTGTAGGGAGACTCAACGCATTGCCTATCGGAGAAATTCTCGTAAGTCGCTCGCTCCATGTGACAGCACTGAAACTAACTGAAAGAAATAGTTCCGACTCATTCTTCGTCTCTGCAGAGATTTGGGAGAATTCGAACACCTGGAACGATTCGCCTTTCCGCTCAACCACAGACGCCTTGGTCCGGCTGTCATGGCTGACATGTTCGTGGGTGACGGCCGTATGACACAGAGTCCCGAATACCTGTCGGTTTGGTACGGTCGGATCATTCAGGTCGTTGCGATGATGTGCCCCAACCTGAAGGAGATTTGTATCCTGGATAACTATCCTGTGTACTATCGGGGCACGCGAGCCGCAGAGGGTGAGATGATGACGACTCAGCGGATGGCACTGCCGCGATACAGCTGCTGGAACAAGTTTCCTGCTGGACTTGTTGACTAGGGTGCTTGGAGGAACTTTGCACAACTAAAAGTCTTGTTACATACGTCACGGGCTATTGGTGGACTCATGTTGCTGGTCAGGCTATACACAGGTTTGGGGGTCGGGATAGGGTACTAGATTCGACAAGTCTTGTCAATTAATTCTCTGGGCGGTATACTCGCGGATACATGGCGAGGTCTGCTCAAGCTACTGTACAACTAGGTATCCCGAAAGAACCGAACACATACAAACGTTCACTGTTTCCCTCCATGTGCCAATCCCATATCAAGGCAGTGGCTCGCCAATTCGTTTCAACAAACGTCCTTGGTCATATCGCTCCCATCCCTCCGGGGTAATCTCGACGAGTGGCTCCATTGACAGGTACTCGTCCTTGCCCACCCTCTTCTCAGCGCGCATAAGCTTCATCCCAGTGTTCTCTTCGTTCTGCCAATGGGGCGACGACGCCTCTGGGTGTAGTTGCCTGTAGGTGCGAGGTGTTTGGTACTGGGGCCATGATCGCTCTCCGCACATTTGGGCCACAGCACTCATTCGCGAGTCGGAACGGGGGGGTAGATCGAGGATTTCCGCCGGGAGTCTTGCTCCGTTGAGCATGTCGCACCAATTTCCCGCCTCACCCTCGATGAGAGTCTCTCCAGACGCCTCTGTGACCATCCTTTCATCCCCAGCGGGCAGTCGAATGGCGCGAGAAAAGGGTCCTTGAGGATCGGTGTCGCACTGCGGTATGGCCCAAGATTCTTTCTTTACCATATCAGCACGGATATAGGTTGTCCATATTCCTCCATGGAACGGACCGGAGGGTACAGGGGTGGTAATGGTGATTTGCACATTGTCTGGATTTCTCAGCCACGGAGGAAACGGCCACAGAGGCTTTTTCTCTTTCTTCATCTTCTGCCCCTGGAGACGGTATTGCTCACGAGGCATCCCCTTCTCCACAACCACTTCCATAGCCTTTGTAAGGGATGTCCATGCTGTGTTTTCAGCCGTGTGAGAAAGGCGAGACACCATGCGTGCCTTGGGCCAGTGGTTGCAGCGACGGATCAAGTCGTCATTAAGAAAACCGCAATTGATGATCATGGCTCGAAGGTTTGGTAGCGGAACTGGTCCCAAGGTATCTGCCGTGGTCGTGTCGAGATGATGGTGGTATCCGTCGTCTACGCCCAACATAGCGGAGCACATGTGAGCCATACGAAGCCGCACGTATTCCAGCCGGTGAAGAACCATGTGGATTGAATCACACAAATGGGGTCTCCCGGGCTTCTGAATGTCCTCGAGGTCCTCGACATTCCAAACATCTATCTCCAGGCCCTTGCAGGTCTTAGGAAGGAAGTTCAGAAATCCGAAGATGATCTCACGGCGAGGTAGAAGATGTGAGAGAGGCTGTGTGTAGAGAGAGAAGAAAACGAGGCTGGTCATTTCTTTCACAATGAAGACAAACCAGGTCAGTCTGTCGTCCACGATGGCTGGTAGAGTCAAATCATGAACCTGACGCCCCCTGAACAGGGCTGGCTTCCCCGACTCGATTCTGATCGTCAAGGAGAGGACGAACTTGGCGTATTTTTCCACGTTGAAGCATCGCATGAAACGTTCTGCCTGGTCCATGTTGAGGGCAATGATGGCGTACAGGTAGGGGATGGCGGCGTAGTGCCAGCTCTTGTCGACGAGAGAGCAGGCGAGGAGGTCATTGTGACTTCTTTTGGCGTCGCGCTTGAGATGAAGAAAGACTGTCTGCAGCACGACAAAGGGAATGTTGTCCATGGTGCCGGTAGCATCGATGATGCATCGGCGGATGCTGAGGTGCGGGTGGAGTTTGCCAGTGTTGATGCAAAGGGAAGAGGAGAGCGGCCGGCGAGGGAATTATGACTAATGCCCTCGACGCACACCGGTTTCCGGGCAACATGCATGCGATAAAGCGAGGTAAACCATTGTTTTAGTTGGCTTTTATTCTTTCAAGACTTCTACTGCAATGCTGGTGTTTGTGTTTTGACGTGGAAAGTCCCTGCTCTACAAAGTGCAAATACTGGATTGCTATTTGTCTGATATACTAGCTGTACTAAACCAACACTCCCCGTCCATGAATATTACTCCTTCCTGGTTGACTGATCCCTATGATTCCTTCTTCCAAAAGATCCTGAACCAGCGAGAAAAGCATACCATCACAGCCTTTGGCAGCCATCAGATCTACTGTGACGGGCAAGTACTCAACATGAGACGTCACGGAAGAGTAGTAAGCTACCTCTCCAATAGGAACAACTATATCCGGTGTCTCGCTCATGACTGATATGCGGCTGGTGGAGAATGCCTTGGGGACTTGAGGGCCTGTCCGGTAGGTATCTCGGTAGACGGGCTCAAGTGTTCTCGGGACGTAGACAAGCAGACTGTTAGAGCAGGACTTTACGTCTGGAGCCAAAACTCTGGTATTGAACCATTCCATGAAGCAAGTCTTGTTGGCGATGCCTTCTTCGATTGTCGAGGTCGAGTTGTCACCGAATGCCCATCGATTGAGAGGAGCTGGGTTCACGTGTGGAAGTCTGCCGTCATGTGCAGCACTGTAATCCCGGAAGAAAGGCTCCTTCACAAGCCTGGCCTGCTCCTTGGCTGAGACAATTTCATAGGTATTGTTGAGAAATGAAGCAAGTGAGGACGCACTTGGGTTAGTCGTGGCCCAGTGCTCGTCGAGGTCGAATGGCGTAACGTTTGCAGAGAGGAAATCGGTCAGGTTTGCCAAGAAGCGCGACAGAACAGTGTCCGGTTCGGGTGTGGCATGGGTTTCAAAGCCGATTGTCAAGATCTTTGAAGGATATGTGTTTGTGAAGCTGATGTTTGAGCCGTACAAAGCCCCTGCGGCAGTGGCCCAAAGGACTGGATCGCGCGCAAACAAGCCTGCCGTGTCGAACTGAGGACAAAGAGGCATGGTGTTATCCAAAGAAACAAGCCCGTGACCTAGTTCAATTAGCTGATTTCTTGTGAACAAAGATCTCGGTGCGTACTTGGTCTGTTCCCGAAGATGCCATGAACCTGGCCTGGCGATCTTATGCTGCCGCCGGTGTCTGAGCCAAGCGCAATGTCCAACCACGGATACGCCGCTGTGAGATTAGTTAGCCAAGGACGCGTCTGGTGCTTGACTCACTCACCTTCGCCTGCCGCTGGACCAGCAGAAGAGGACGAGGGATCTTGATATCCGTCACCCCGAGGGTTAAATGGTGCATGGTAGTCGACCCAATCTGCCGTCGCAGACTCTCCGTTGGCGAACTGGCTTGTCTTCATCTTGCCAACGATGACAGCTCCTGCATCAACCAGATTCTGGACTGCGCTCGCCGTCTGATTTGCCGCGGGATAATGATGGTACCATGCTCTGTTGCCATTTGACGTCTTTAAGCCACGAATGTCAAAAATGTCCTTGACTCCGAGGCGAACGCCAGCAAGGGGCTTTTCTGGAGTTCTCTCATAGTATAGTCGAGATGGCACAGCAACGGCGAGAGACTGTCCCGGTATGTTTGCTGGCAAGACTGAATACGATCCGTCTGGACCCGGGATGCTGGTCTCACTGAAGGCGCCTTGGACATCTGCGTACAATCTGTATGCCTGGTGAATACGGCCAGAAGCAGACAGAAAGTATGGACCGTTGCGAAGCGTGGTGTTGCGTGAAGGAGATGTCCAGAGAGCTGCAGAGTGACCAATACCGCCCATCTTGGAGCGCCCTTCGTCCATGGTCAGTTGTTGAACATAGAGCGCTGCAAAGAATCAGTATCAAGTCCCCAAGTATCAGAGTCTCAACTTGAAGGTTTTGGACGGAAACTGACCTTGGAGAAATGCATCTTGAAAAACATCATCGTGCTTGGAAAGACGCGTGGCGATCTTCCCAACATCCTCGGCGGTCAACAACGAGTCATTTGTGTTCAAGATGGTGATCGGGAGAAAGCCAACACTCTCATCAACTTTAAAGGCTGACCTAGACAGTTCTCCCACAAAATCTGGTGGTACGTAGTAGGGTATGCCATTGAGCTGTAAGGTGGTTCCGGTGCTGGAAAAGGCATATGCAGTGACAAGCAACGGCCGTAGTAGGGCTGCCGCCACGGAAAAAAGTATAGCTCTTCCGCCGGCGTGGGCCATCGCGCGGGACTTGCAGGCAGGCACTCGCCTCTTGGGCCGCTGCACCGTAAACGGTTTGTTGAATATTCGTGTGGAAAAGAGTGTCTCTCTGTTTGCTAGGATATGAGTAGGGGAGCCATTGTTATTTCTCAAAACAGGCGAGGCATTTTATTATCGAAGTGAAGACCTAATATTTCCACGATTTACGATTCTATCTTGCCAAAGCAATTAGATCCCGTTCGAATGACCTAGGTACCTACCTAGGTGGGATACAAGAACCCTGATGGTAAGGCCAAACTGGGTCTTGGATATAGAAGAGCAGGGGTTCTGTAGTAGTGCTAACGGGACGGCGCAGATCAGTGTGGAAACAAATGCAGCCATGCCCCCATCCTTTATTCGACCAGACAAGGAACGGCGATATCGGCCAGTTTTTGCATTCTTTTGATTGCGAAAACCCTGCAAACTTCGACTAGCGGCCGTAGAGCCAAGACATCAGGGTTATCACCACGACATGCAGTCGCATTCAACCACCCTTTGAGCGTCGGCAACTCGTCCTAGAGCGTGGGATTGCGGCTTTTGCGCTGATTAGCGTGGGTGTCGAATGCGCACCTCAGAACATGCCAAGCCATCAAGGTCATCTTCCTCTCCCTAGGAGAATTGCAACTCCTCATGGCCCTGACGATCATATATGAGTAGCCTGGAGAGGCCATCAGGTAGGGACGTTGAATTTGATGTCACCCCAGCCTCTACTCTTCCTTTCCCCCTTTGCCTCACCCTATTCCTCGACTGACCATCATACATCTTTATCCTAGTTCGCATACCCAACCATGGTCGAACTATGGAATCGCTCCTGGAAAACATCGCTCCTGCTCCTGACGACGTTTACCCAGTCAGCGTGGGCCCGGACAGTGTCTCAGACACATGGGGATGAAGCTCAACCATGCACAAAGAAGCCTCTGCTCCAGGACTTTGAGGCTGTCGGAGCATGGTTCGATGGCGTCGCAGCACTGAACTGCACTGTTCCCACAAAGAACTCCAACGTCTCCATCGCCATTGTTGGGGGTGGTGTTTCCGGCCTCACAACGGCCTTGATGCTAGACAGCATTGGCCTTCACAACTGGGAAATTATTGAAGCCAGCGAAAGGGTTGGTGGGCGGTTCAGGACAAAGTTCGTCGGCGGCACTGAGGAATTTGCTGAGATGGGGCCCATGAGGCTTCCGTATGCTGCAACCTACAAGAGCGACAACTCGACGCACGAGTACACGGAACACCGGTTGACATTCCAACTGGCTGAGCTTCTGAATGACATGAACGGGAATGACTCTCGATGGAAGGTCGACTTTATTCCGTGGATTCAGCATCACCCAAATGAGCTCATTGCCTGGGGCACAGGGAGGCACCCAGATGGAAGCATCCCAACGCGAGCTGACCTCCTCACTGATCCGAGTCTTGCAAGACCCCCAGCTTTAACTACTTCCGAGTACAACGACACCAAAGCGCGGATGAATGAGATTCTGAAGAACGAGACCATGTTGAAAGCCATACAGCGGGACGTCTGGCGCTCGCACAAGTTGGTCATGGACCAAGGATTTGACGATTGGAGTGAGCAGTGTCTCATGAGGAAAGCCTTTCACGCAAGCGAGAATGTCACTGATGCCATCTGGACTGCTTCGGATTACGACGTCATCTGGGATGAGATGGTGCACAACTCGAACCTTGCGCTTGATGGAACTCGTGACTCCTTGGGAGAGACTGAGTGGAAGTGCGTCGACGGTGGCTTCAATCGGCTTACAGACGCGTTTATCCCCCATGTGTCCGACAGACTCATCCTCAACCGAAAGATTCGGAAGCTAGAGACCGTTGAAGACAAGGAAGGCCACGTCCGGACACGACTCTCGTGGTATCCCAGTGTTCTCAACCGAACGTTCGAGTCCAAGGATTACGACTACACCATCATGGCCGTGCCCTTCACAATGACTAGGTTCATGAACCTGCCATCTTTTTCGTCAGTCCTCGGCCGTGCCATTAGTGAGGCAGGTCTCAGATTCAAGTCAGCCTGCAAGGTGTCTCTACTATTTTCGGAACGCTTCTGGGAGAAGGGTGAGAGACCAATCTTTGGAGGCTACTCGATGCCAGAAAGTCGGCCGATTGGTGCTCTCTACTATCCAGTGTATGGGCTGAACGAGTCCAGGCCCGGTCTCATCACACACTACCGCGGTGGTGATTGGAGTGATCGCTACGTCAGTTTCTCGGAGGATGAGCACGTCCAAACGGTCCTAGATGCGATTGTGAGCTTGCATGGAGAAGAAGTACGAGATCTCTACACCGGAGACTACGAACGTCTTTGCTGGCTGGAGGATGAACACACCGCCACATCGTGGTGTCGCCCCGACATTGAACAGCACAAGCTATACATCCCGGCATATCACCAGACAGAGCACAACACCATCTTCATCGGCGAGCACACTGCGCCAACGCAGGCTTGGATTAGTTCGGCTATTTACTCGGCAGCCAGAGGAACAGTACAGCTTCTGCTGGAGCTTGGCATGATTGAAGAGGCAAAGGAGGTCAACCGGCGCTGGCTGGGGAGGTGGATTGAGGAGCAGAACTAGTAGCGGCCATTGAATTCTATGTCAAGATCGTGCTTTGATAACTAGGCAATAGAGAACTTGGCTGTATCTGATGCAAAGTCTCATTGAAAACTAAATCAAGCTCCTAATTAGAGCCCCCTTATCGAATGATAAAAGTACGTCGAACTATCGGTAGTCGACTATACACGCGTTTTGACCTTCCCCGATTCACAATCAAGTTAACCATATAGTCACCCTCATCACTAGAGTCCGTAGTTTCACCGTCGTCGTCACTGTCGCTCTCGTAGTGCTCTTCAGTGTCAACCTTGGCTTCGTCCAAAGTCAAAGTTTCAGGCTCGCCTCCTTTCTTTTCATTTGTGTCCTGGATGTTAGATGTGACCTCCGCCACAGGAGTTGCTTCTTCATGTATCAAATCAGCCTTGTCGGGCTGAACAGGGGCAATGTTCTCGCCTTCCCCCTCAGACTCAGAAATCGAGCTGCGTCGTAGAAACGGCCAGGCACAGAGACTGCCATGCCCCTCAAAACGTTGCTTCGTTCGGAAGTGTTTTTCCTGACTTGAATCCCATCCTTCTTTCAACGCTGCCTGCCATGCTGCCTCTGTCTCCGCTTCCTCCTCAACTCTGGCATGTTCTCGTTTCTCTTGTTCTTCCAAGGCAACAATTCTGTCTTGTTCGATCTCGTCAGCGGCCCATTTCATCAGAGGAATCTTTTCCCTAAGCTGAATCATTGCCGCGTCATCACGCCTCTCGTTTCGTGGCATCTTTTGGAGAAACAGTGCCGGGATGCAGCCGACTCTTTCATAAACGCTGGCGTGTGGATGCTCCGAGTCATCCACCTTGAGTAACAGAATGATGAAAGGCTTCTTGGCGTCATTCATATCTTCAACGGCTATCCATACGATGACTGCTTCCCAGGCCTTTTTTCTGTTTACCGTTTCACACAGTGCATCGCAAATCTTGATGGTCTCTTCGCCGTCTGACATGCGGTCAAGCAGTATCCCACCAGTGAGCTCGTACTTTTCTTCCGGAATGGCAAGTTTTGCTGTGCCCTCACTCATCTTCAATGTGAGTGCATCGCGTACAGACCAGCCATTTACGTGAAGGTATCGTGAAACATCGGCGGGTGCGCTGCTGTTGGGCAGGTATACCGAGACCGGCACCACTTGCCCATTTGACTCTTCGATAGACACGCTCAGATCTGGATCCATCGCCGGCCCATCGGGGTTACCATACCATGATAGAGGTGGATAGTCAATGTGGCCAGCAACGCTTGCCCACGACCAGGTTGGAAAACCTTGACGTCGGCGTGATTCTGCATCCAGGGAGACGGCCCAAGCCAGCCCATAGCCAAACACTTGGTGCGCAGATTCGACCAATTGGACAATCTTGCGAGGCTCATGCCACCCTTTCGCTGGTTTTGCAGTGGTCAACGGGTTCAGTGTGTTTGCATAAGGAATTCCCCACAGGTGACTCGTGGGCTCTTTTGGGCTCGAGTTGAATGCGTTCATTGTTGCCTTGAGGGCGTTGAGGGCGTCATAGCCATATGTAAGGTTTCGCCTCGAGAACCGTGCAACATGGGACCAAACTGAACCAGTTCTGTCACCAAAGTCGAGTGAATTGGGGGCATCGCACTTGGCTGGAGAGGTAAAGATTTCGGACTGTTGACCCTCTAAGCAGTGGAAGGATACTTGGTGAGATGTAAAGATGAGTTGTCGGGTGGAGAAGTGGTCTTCTTGATAGCTGAAAAACAGTCAGTATGTCTTTTAAGTTCTTATGATTGTAGATAAAACTTTCGTCCATCCTCGTGTGTTCCATTTGCAATTAGACGTTGGCAGAAACGGTTCAACTGCACCCACGAGAAGTCGCCCGTCGACGATGGCCGATGTTTGGATCTCCCGAGATCTCGTGGACACACCAGGCAACCCAAAAGAAGAATCTGTTCCTGCAGCAGCTACAATGGTGAACGATGCGCCCTGATAAATGTAGTGCATACGAGAGAGGTGGTCTTGAAAGACCTTCTCATCTCCTTGTGGGATGCAATATCTATTGATAAGTGTTAGTCAAGACTCTCCCCCCTATTAGAAAGGAAAGCTCGTACCTATCCACCCAAAGATATCGGTGTTTCATCTGTAGTACAACCTTCATGGCATCTTCAATAACCAGTGGAGCCTCTCGCAGTTTACCATCGACGAAATCGCTGTCATTTTGGGGCTTTTTGTCGGTTTCTCCCCAGACATAACTGAGAGCGACGTACTTGTCGCCCGGCGCTGCTTGCCGCAGTTGTCTTGTCTCGCAGTCGATAAACCGCAACCCCTTGTATGATAGTCTGCCCTTCATGAAAGAGCAGGCATTGTGGCGCTTCCGGCATTCTCTCAAGAATGAGCGCAAGAGCGCCCAATCCACCGTTGTTTGGGGAAGCGTGCGAGCTGGTGCCGAATCCCCAAAAGCTGGATAGATGCTTCCAGAATATGCGACGAGACCAGAGCTCTTCCTCCCAACTTTGAGAGCGATGAAGGAGCCCTCCACAGTCTCGCCCTTTGGAGTCGCAGACCATCCCTGAGAGTCTACCTTTCCTTTGCTAGACTTGGAGAACACTGCGCCTGTGGCCACTTGATCTAACGAAAGTATAGCGTCCTCATATTGCGACCACTTTGAATGCCCAATGGCGTCTCTGTGCTTCTCGGGATTGACCTGAACGGCGAAAAGTTGATATGGCGGGGTAGACTCGGTCACCCCGCACATCCCGCAGCTATCATGAAAAGACATGAGGTCTGAGTTGCCGTAAGGTTTGTAAACAGCCTCGGCGATCAGACGACAGAGATTGCATATAGAGGTGAGATGCTCAGCAGGAATATGACCCAAGTCGAGGACGAGGTGAGGGGTCTCATAGCCGCCCGAAAAGATCTTGTCAATGTCGAGGTCTGCGCAGCGCTCGCAGAGGTTTTCGGGATCTGAGGCCATCTTGGAGAACGGAAAGATGAACCACTGGTCAGGAGGTTAATGATTGTTGGTTGAGTAGGTAGTCAGGTCTGTATGGGGAACGGACTTGAAAAAGCTGCGGTAATTTGTATCTAGGCTGTCAGATTTCATGGATCCTTTCTGCATTTACGCGTATTCGCAGTCAGCCTTACTGTGGGCTATGGTGGCGCTTATTTTGCCTATTTGCTCCTAAGGTGCCACCGCAGTGGGTAGCCAAAAAGACTAAAGTCAGGCAGCCATTTGTTTACTATCTTATATTTGTGGAAGGAAGTATGTTTTTGATCGATACTGCCGTTGTGTTAAAACTGTGCTTTTGGGCGTGGAGGCCGATGACTCTGCCTGTGGTACGAGACAGTCGAAGGATAATACTAATTAATATGCTATTGATTATAGTGAGAACAGCATGCCTGGGCCCGAGTACCATTAGTCTCGGTGCTTCAGCAAGGCTAAAAATTTAGCCATCTCTGAAACACTCCGACTCTGATAAGTACAGGCTGGTAGCATTGTCTCATAGCCACGAATAAGATCCTTCAGCTTGCAAGCACATATGATAGTGCCATCAATCTGCTCCCTTCCCCCATGATTCACCCACTGCTGAAATTCCTCTCCCCGCTGCGGCCTGAAAAGTTCAAAGGGTTCTCGGTCGGCATTACTCGCTTGTAGAGTCGACCCGGTACAGCATGAGTCGCAGACCTGAACCGAACCCGCGTATGCCCACACCACAAACCCTGCTTCACACAACGCTACGGACGCGATGAAGTCCATGCGGCATGAGCCAGACCCTGGACTTACTTTGGTGTCAAACGTCTTTCTAAGTAGCTTGGATATCTGAGCCGCATGCCACATGGCTAGCCGAGCATCCGGCGTCTTGACCCACTCCAAGATACGGGACTCGCGCCGTCTCCTGCAGGTGCCTGAATATTGCTGGTGGCACCTATCTACGGCGAGATCCTTGATGGCTTTCAAGTCAGCTCTCAGAGCCATGTGTGATAAGTGGTAGAGCGGCATGGCATTGTTCTTAGTCATCTCCCTGTGCTGCTGGGATGAAAGCGGGGACCCAATTGCACGATCCCGATAACAGTCTCTCCAAACGCCCAACAGTGACGCCCAGTACTCGATGGCTCGGGACGATGCTGGTGGTGAGCGGATTCCGCATGCTTCTGGCAATTGCCATCGAGATCTGTGCTTGTTGATGTCTCGCAAGAACCACGCTTGCATCGCACAGAGTCCATATAGATAATCGTCCTCAAGAAGGGCAGGCAATGTGTCCCGCCCTTCACAGTCCATGGCAATATCCATCAGTGTCATGAATTGCATGGCTGTTCGGCGTTTGGACTCGATGTTCTTGACCTCGTGCCATTCTTCGGCTGTGGTGGCTTCCCAGAGCCTCTGAGAGCAGGGTGTAGTCAAGGATAAGTCGTCATATCTCAGAAGTGGACTGTATCCACGCAGGAAGTAGAAATAGATATCCAACCGAAACGAAAAGAACGCCAGTCTATCGGTCAAATATTTTAGCGACATAGACCTCACCAGTAGATAGCCTGCCTACCTCTTAAGTGTTTCTCGATTCAGCCAATTGGACGGAATAGCGCCTGGAGGATCATCCACGGTCAAGTTGTCTTGTTCTTCAAACAGACTGGCCTGGCGAAAGATGGCAAGCATCATGCAGTAGCGTAAATAGGCCTTACTAAATCTCATGTCATCCTATCTCCCGTCAGTATCACTCGTTATTAGACTCGGGGAGTAGGTTCATACCGAGCATTCAAGAGTGAAGATGACGTTTAATAACAATGCTTGGTAGCCTTGAAGAGTGCGTTCATCTACCTCCGGCCGTGATGGTGCTTGGGACTACGACATATGAGCCTCAAGTTTTGGTTCAAAATTCCAAAACGTACATAGTTCTTGCTCAGCTTTGTGAAAAGGTATTCACACCACTGCTCTGCTATTTCCATCCACGACTCTATTCCCGACTCCCATGCTCCAATCATGATCATGCTAGAGACAAGCTCTTGAGTCGCCGTAGATGGGTTAAATGTGGCCTGATGGACGATCGGCCATTGAGGGTGAAATCTCTCAAAGTAAAGGATTATGCATTGCTGAAATGCTCGTGTGTCAATGGGGAAATTTGACGGGGCCAGGGAAGGCAATTGCTCGATGTCGGCGATCAGACTTCCAGACTGTCTGGGAGGATCATATGCGTGATTAGTCCCAAAGGCCAAGTCATCTAGTTCCTCGAGAATTCCAGTTCTAAGTGAGTTGTCTTGGGGGTTTTCTGGTGACGTGGGAAGGGATGTTTCATCCCCATCCAAGATGTCACCGCAATCTGGCGTCGTGGTTACATTTTGCGCTTGGAAAGAGTCGTTACGTGTGGTATCTGAACCGTCCTCAGTCACTTCCCCGCGTGGTGGTGAGATAGGGCTGGCCGGTATTGCTGCCCAGGGAGTGCAAGCGTCAAGGACCATCTGGAGAGTCGTGTTTGGGCTTGAAAGTGATAGGGGTATGTCTAGTGTGATATCAAGAGTATCAGATGTGTCAGTCTCTGGTGGTTGATTTGTGCTGCTGTTGCGTAATGAGCTCTTAGGTGACTGCTGGCCCTTATCCCCGGCTCGTTGCCAGTCTCCATTGACCGTGGCCTGGGATGTCAATGGGAACAAGGCTACATGGGATCGTCGAGTATTTTGGCCTATCAACACCGGAGTCAGCAAATATTTTGCAGCGGAACGAACGCCGGGTTTCACCTCTGCCATGCTTAGGCGCGTCGTGTAGTTGAGCGACATGCCGTCTCAAAACGTCTCTACCATGTACCAGGTTATTCGCTACGCATGGTTATGAACACTGAGGCAACCAGAACTCACTGTCGACTATAGCTTTTGTGGCATTTGGGACAGACATAGGGCTTTTGAGAATTATGGGCTCTGATATGGCGGCGCAGATGCTCATGGCGACGATACGACCGATGGCAACCCGGAGCAGAGCATTGATAGGCCCGTCTATCAGCTTTATCGTCGGCTTCCAGGGCCGTGCTTCCGGCGGATCCTACATCGAGAGGATCCATCTGACTCGTGTGTATGCAGAATTGAGACGCTGGGATGGAACGCGGAGGACGGGAGAATGTGGGTTATTTACGCCTCAACGCGGAGAACTATGTGGGATGCTTGGACCAACCGGACTTATGGGAAAGGGGATTTGTAAGAATGCGGGGGACTGTTTTTAGGTTTGGCTTGGTTTAGGAACTGTGTCTCCAATGCTGATCGACACTAGATCGGATAACACCCACCATCTCTCCAGCCGGCAGGTTGGTGTCGGTGTTGTAGTGAAGTTGAGTGAATCATTTGCGGTACTCCAGAGTATCCCATGATCGAAGTATATCTATCCGTCGCGTATGTATGTACTTACTCCGCCGGCCCTGGTCAAACGTGTGGAAGCCGTGGCGCCTCGCGCGTCAGTATCATCGGCCAATATTCATAGCAAGACGCTTCTCTCCTTGCAACACCTTCAACTGAAGACCAAAGACAATCAGAGGATGCCATTCATGCCCAAACATGGCCCTGTCATGCATCATGCTTTAACGTCCTCCCCACACGGACGCGCTCGGCGATCCCACGCCCACTTCCCCGGATACCCCACATGACAGGGATTCCGCCCACATGTATCGCCAGAGTAGTCAACTAGGTAGGTTCAAGCAAATGGGTATATAAGGGAAACTTGGTCGAGAAAAGGAGATCAAAAAATTAAGTATTTGAATCATCTATATCCCTTTGGCATCGCTCATTTCCTCTGTCACCTCAGCTCTGCTGCGCCCACTTGCACAATGGTCAAAGCTCACGCTCTATTCAAGGACTTTGCTGCCGTTTCTCGTCCCTTTAGGGCCGACGCAGGCATCGAGGATGTGGAAGTTGAGGGGGAGATCCCCAAGGAACTCAGTGGTACCTTCTATCGGGTGAGTGGTTCTATCATATGACACGATTCCATCCCGCTAACCTGTTGTGCCTGGTTCTAGGTGATGCAAGACCCCTATTACGAACGCGACTATTACCTCGATGGCTCCAAGACAATCCCCTTTGACGGCGATGGCAGTATCAGTGCGTTCCGAATCAAAGACGGCAAGGTCTCGTTCCAGCAAAAGTACGTCATGACAGAGCGTCTTGTTGCTGAGCGCAAAGCCGGTCGTTCTCTCTTTGGCATGCTTGCTAGCCCCTTCTCGAATCATCCTTGCGTTCGTGCTGTATTAGACAGCGTCGCCAACACGAATGTGATCATACATGCGGGCAAGCTACTGGCGCTTTGTGAATTTGGTCCAGCGTATGAGCTCGATCCAAGTATGTCATGCACATCCACCTTTCAAACCGCCTCTTGTTAACAGATGTCTAGACACACTTTCCACCATTGGCCATAATGCCTTCACTGGCGTTAGCTCAACAAAGCCTTTCACCGCTCACCCTCATGTTAGTCAGACTTTGGTGCATCATGGAAACACTGCTGAACAGTTTCACATAGGTCGACCCAGCGACCGGAGATCTTGTTGCATTTGGGTACCAATTAGAAGGTCTCGGTTGCCCCAAGGTAGGCAACCGTACAACAGCATTCTTTGTTCTAGTAACGCTCACCGTGACCTAGATAAGTGTGTACGTCATCAACAAAGACGGACAGGCAACCTTCCAGCGAGATCTGGAATTCACCGGTGGAGGAATTATTCACGATTGCGCAATTGTAAGACTTCTTAGATGCTCAATAGTAATAACCCCACTAACGTTACAAAAGACCGAGAATTACGTTATCCTCATGCGAATGCCATTCTTGGTAGACTATAAGGACCATGAAAAGCCCGGGAAGCACCAGTGGTGAGTTGGGCGACACTGCCGAAGACTATGCGCTGACGCGTTTCTAGGTACTACGATGAAAAGTCTCCAGCCTGGTTTGGTGTTATTCCTCGAGACGCGAATGTCCCGGTGCGGTGGTTCCAGTACAAGAACTGCATGGCTATTCACAGCGGTGCATCGTGGGAAGAGGACGGGAAAATGTGAGTTAATCTAGTTCAAATGACCACATCGCAAGCACACAGCTAACTCTTGTCTCAGCTACTTTGATGCTTCGGTGGCCTCGCACAATGCGTTTTCATTCCTTCGTAAGCGATATCATGTCCTGGACTCACTCGCCTTGCTAACAGAGTTTCAGCATGCCGTAATGGCAAGAACCCGGACCCAGGTGACATTTCTGTCAACTATGTGAAGTGGTGCATCGATCCGAGGTGTGAATCGGACGTCATGCCTGATCCTGGTAAGACTATCCAGAGTCCCGAACAGAGACGGCCAGGGTTAACATGTTCTACAGAAGTGCTTCTCGACGTGCCATGCGAGTTTCCTCGTATAGATGAGAGGTTTCTGACTGGCAAGAGTAGGCCTTCACCAACGCATACCTTTTTCTAAAGTTCTATGACTTACATGATACGAGCAGCTCGCTTCACCTTCCTTGATTGCTTCAAACCCGATGCTGGAAATGAAGCTCAGCTGTACCAAGGTCTCAACGCCATAGCTCGTCTCGATTACCAGACTGGGGAGGTGGATTACTTCGTCCCAGGCCCGCAGTGTCTTGTTCAAGAGCCATGTTTTAGTCCGAGGAGTCCCGATGCGGAAGAAGGCGATGGCTTTCTCATTACCATGATTGACAACATGGAGTTTAATCGGAACGAAGTTGTGAGTTTTGATCCTCTCCTATACTTCCTATGCAGTGTCTTACCAGAGGCGACATTGCAGATTATCCAGGACACACGAAACTTTCAATCAGTCGTCGCCAGGATCATTCTTCCGTTCCGTAAGTATCACCCAACATCGCCCTCACTTAGTATCTCCTGATGCTGACCCAATCTAGGCCTCCGTTCTGCCGTTCATGGTAACTGGGTCGACGCTGAGAGAATCCCTGAGACGGAGCCTGTTGTGATCCAGGAGGTGCCTGATATATACCCCCATGTGCCAACTGTCAAGTTGTAAGATCAGATTAGTCAAGGAAAGCGGCAAAGTCTCAGCTCTACTGAATTAAACGCATGCGCGACGAGAACATTCGTGACTGAGCAAGACTTGATACAGCCTAGCCTCAGTGAACCAATTCGGGTAGTTCGTTTCACCTATGACAATAGGTACTTGCTATTGTCCCTCGAATCTTCTCCCAGCAGTCTATGACCAACCTCAAGTAACCACATCAGTAACCCAACAGCTGCAAACCGAGTGACATGTCGGGAGAGCAAGACCCGAACTAGACTTCGAATGTGTAGTCTTACCGCTCCTGGCATATAGAAGCGGAAGCGGGTAAACACAAGAGCCGCTAAACCGGGTAAAAGGTTACTTTACCATCACCCAATCGTGTATTATACGCTCCGGAATGCAAGTCCCGAGCATCACGGTGCCGTAGCGTATGCGTCGTCGACGTTTGTCTTTGTCAACCTTCACGCTCCGTACCTATGTCAGTGTTGAGCTCATTTTAGTTCCGCAGACTGAGGATCATGCCCGCGTAAAATTCATGCTTTGGTCCGCTGCCACTGAAACTGATTCAAGGGTGCTTAGGTGCCAGTCTCTTAATTTTGACGGACAAGCTATGCTCTTGAGAGAAAACGACCGGCGAGCGGACCACTCCCAGGTTACGGCACGGCATACAATGAGCGATAGCTCTCAAACAATACACTAGGGTTGACAGTGACTGAGACCCGGCCTATTAGACTTGACTTCGCCCACCCACCGCTTCCCTAAAGCAGCATCTTGTAGGATTTACCCGAAGACGGTGCCCGTATGCGGGGGACCAATGAGCTGGTACCAAACCCGACAACAATTCCGACAGCTGCTCCAGGTCGGTCCAGGAAATGAGGGGTTAATTCTTTCGTGTACTACCATAGGCTCGGGTATTGGAGTTTGGCGTCTAGTTTTCTGCCTGTCGTCCTTGGCAAGCCATCTTCCCCATAACAGGGCGTAAGCTTTCCTTATCTGGCAAGCAGAAGAATCAGCTGATTGACAGGAGGGAGTTCCTGTGCTGTATGGCCCCAGCCCTGTTCTGAATAACCCGCCTGTCGCCTTTTGTGTGGAAGGTTTTGCCTCTGTTGAATATAAATGGAAAAACTGTATTGCGGTTAGGTGGCTAGAACTGCCCCTTCCAGACGCTCGTATTGATGGATAGTGGATGGGTAATATTGGGTACGACAGTCCAGGACGCTATATAACGAGGTGTGCTCTCAGTATGCTAACTCACCTCCTTGTCCATCTTATAAAAACAGACACAGCCCCAAACACGCACCATGCCGTCAACCACCAGAGGGAGGGAATCTCTGGTTTCTTTCCCTTCCAAGCCCCGTGTCTTTATCCTAACAGACATCACTAATGAGCCTGATGACGCTCAATCGTTCTGCCGATATGTCACTTACGCCAACCAGTTCCAGACAGAAGGTGTGGTAGCCACAACTTCTGTCTGGCTCCGGAACAAAGTCGCGCCAGAAGGTCTGCATCAGATTCTCGACGGATACGAAAAGGTTGTGGACAACCTTAATGCACACGCCCATCCAGACTGGCAATATCCAACGGTCGAGACCCTGAAAAATGTTGTCCGCGGAGGTGCACCGGTAAGAACGCTTTAGCATAAAGTTTATTCCTCGTTAACGGTTTTTAGGTGTTCGGGATGCTGGCAGTCGGAGACGACATCCCGCTCAGCGACGGAGGCGAATTGCTCCTCGAGCGACTCACAGCCCCCGACCAAAGTCCTCTATGGGTCATCGTCTGGGGTGGCGTCAATGTACTTGCGCAAGTCCTCTTTCGGATACGTAATCGCCCCGATGCTACCCAACTAAGACAGAAGCTGAGGGTCTACACCATCTCGGACCAGGATGACAGCGGGGCCTGGATCCGTCAGCAGTGGCCAGATATCTTTTACATCTGCTCGGTACATGGCTGGAATCAGTATGACGCCGCTGCCTGGCGCGGCATTTCTTCAGACAAAGCCGGGGAGAAGGGGGGGCCAGATCCTTCCAAGATAACAAACGAATGGATAAGAGAAAACATCCAGATTGGCCCCCTGGGTGCCGAGTATCCCGACGTTGAGTATTCAATGGACGGAGATACACCAACCTTTCTGTACCTTATCCAGAACGGCCTTGGGGTTCCGGAGGAGCCGTCCTATGGATCATGGGGCGGCCGCTATGTCCCTATCAACCCCAATCCAAGGGGGATACCAGCTCGGGGACACCACAGTGACGCGATTGATAGGGTTGTCGGTATCGACGGAAGGGAACATATATCCAATAAGGCAACTGTTTGGAGGTGGAGAAATGCCTTTCAAAACGACTTTGCTGCCCGGATGCAGTGGACTTTGAGGCCCGATTTTGTCAGCTGCAACCACCATCCTGTCATCACAATCAACGGAGATACTGGACTTGCTCCGATTCGTGTTGGGGTAGAAGCAGGGTCGGTTGTCTCGTTTGATGCATCCGCAACCTACGATCCAGACGGGGACGACCTCACTTTCATGTGGTTTCACTACAGGGAACCTGGCTGGACGATGACACAGTTGGGTCATGAAGGCTCTGATCTGGAGATCAAGGTCTTGGATGTCGATGGAGCAAAGGTTGATGTGACAGTTCCTCCACCGGAGCGGACCTGTTTGGAATTCTTTGAGAAGAAGCCTCTCAAGCGGGGCCCTATTCTCCATTTGATTCTTGGGGTTGTTGATAGTGGCTCACCACCACTAACAAGCTATCGTAGGATCCTGATTCAGCCTATCAATCCGGATGTCTGAAGCAAGAGCTACTCCACTATGAGGTTTTAAATGGGTTGAAAGCCATGGTCAGAAAATCAAACCAGTATTTCACTGTGACACATCGCCTAGTTTGATTGTATCCAACCTTCCACAATAGCGAATATCTCATCACTATTCTTCTCCATGAACAGCATGTGTCCATTCCCATGGACGCCGACTTTACCGAGCTCTATGTGTTTTGTCTTCTCACACCCAGCCTGTCGGAAGAATTCCGCAGTGCAGTGATCGTAGGGTGCGTGGTATGATGCTTCCCCAGTGACAATGAGGATGGGTTTGTCCTCTAGGTTTACGAGCTGCCGAGGTTTTGGGTTCTCTGCTTGAAGAATGCATTCGATGGAAAGTTCATCTCTCTTAACATGAACTTGTTGGACAAGGTCGACAGCAGGATCGGTGACGGCAGGATCATAGGTAATAGGGATATCTACCAGGCCCCAGGGACGAGTAACATTGGGATTGTAAATAGCTCCTTTGAACGGAGGACCGCCTGGCTCAAGGAGTATGATACTCTTGGTAAGTTCAGGCCGCGCATCTGCAATCAAAGTAGGCATGAAACCACCCTGACTGTGTCCTAGCAAGATAGTCGGTCTACCTATCTTATCGAGAAGAGCAGCCCCAGCAGCCTGAACCGTCTCCTGTTGATAGGTTGAGTTGTCGATGAACTGCACGTTGGAGCTATAAAAGGCATCAAAGATAGGATCACCTCTTAGACCGGAACCAGGCCATTGCGTATGGTTCACAGCTTGGGGCCAGAGCTTGAACTTTGCCACTGCGGTAAACATCTTTTCAATGGCCTCTACCGAGAGGGCCGAAGGTTTTGTTGTGCCATCTGATAGCATCCACGGAGACCGGCCACGAAGCGTCTGGTCGACAATGTAGACCTCATAGCCACGGTCGATGAATAATGAAGCCCAGCCGCGGCCGCCGTCAGGCTTGTTCAAGAAGTTCTGAGGCGAATATCAGCCTCCCTTATCAGAGTATATCTATTTCAGTCGCACTCACACTGCCTGTCTGTCCCTGGCCGTGTATCAGGACGATCGGGTCAGGCTGCCACACACCCGCAGCAGGTACAAGCTTTTCGACGTACATCTGGTCCCTAAATACGTGGCTGCCGGTCCCATCGGCAACGTAGGCGCCTCCAACGTACAAGTAGGAACGCACGGAGGGCACCTCAGCCCTGTGGCTGATGTAGTGCGGGGGATCTACAGCCGCCGAGCACTGACTGATCGTCGCGGCGGCAAAGTCGATGACAGAAGTGAAACGCATTGTTTGTAGATCTTGGATCCGGCTACGTGGTCATGGAAAATAGAAACACAAATCTTCATGTGGAAGGTGACGGTGATGGTGGGAATGAGGGGTGACAGCGATGTCATTATGGCTTGGCGCCGATCACAGGCAGAGTTTCCATCAACGCCACTCATAAGCGGCATGTCTCGCCGTATTGGGTCGTTGTGTATTACCAATTGCCAATTCCTTCCCAATTTGTCACGAGAGTTTGTGTTGTTGCACAAAAAAAGTTTGTTGCGTTTGTGTAATGGTCGCAGACTACACCCCAAGATTTGTCGTGAGATGACCCGAACGGAGTCAGGTCAGCCAGCGCAATAACACGGCTTCATGCATTCCTCGACGATATGCCTTGCCTCTCCAGCCTCGCTGGTAAGAGGATGCCATCGTTGCATCGATACGTGACAAAGATAGAATTTCAAATCAACCGGCGCCGTGGCTAATCTCTTAGAAACCCGCTAATCCGACGATCATTTTCCATCTGTTGAGTAAACCCTCCGCCCCCAAAGAATTAGATAGTATCATCGGGAATACGGCATTTCCAACGTCCGCCAAGACAAACCCGCCATGATAAATCCGACCGCGCGTATCTGGCCAAATAACCGTCGAGATTCGCAGGCAAGGCGGAGAACTTCAGCTGGGGAAGTCGATTCGCACCGTGTCATCAGCTCCACCGGCGTAACAATCCCTCGCCCTTACGCGACGCAACCTGATACCGCGTAATCACGGCCTCCGCTAAGGCTGCAATGTGACGATACAACAGTGCCTCGGGGCCCAGCAGAGGCACAGAATGAGGTGCCGCTGCAGGATTGGTACACCGGATACGGAGCTGGGACAGTTACATATATCTCTCTCGCCAGACTCCACTGGAGGTCCCACGCTGTCATGCCCAGTGCTTACTCGCGAGTCAGTATTGGCTGGCGCCGTGCTGACGCTCCCGCAGCCTCATCTCTGCCAAGAGGCGCAGTTGAGCAGGTATTCGCATCCCTCGGGTCTGATTAGCCTCCGTACGAGCGGCCTGGTCCTTATACAGGAGCCGTTGCTCTGAGTCGTGGGAAATGATGCGGAACTCCATTCAAGAGACCCGTAACTGCAATCCATTCGAGGTGGGCTAAGACAGGGGGTAGCCCTGTTTGTCCCACCCCCTGGCGGCCGGGATTGGCGGGATGACGCTGGCCAAGGTATTCTTCCGCGTGGTCTAGACGACGCCACGATGCTTGTCTTCCTGTCTCCGTTAGAACTGCTGCAAGCCAGAGGCGCTCGTATCAGTATGGCGTGCACAAAGGACCCCGAATCGGACCCCCATTGACACCCCTTGGGAAGGTCAGATAAACATGTCCGGCAGGTAAGAAAGTGATACATAACAAAGTGCCTTTTATACCTTCCATTAATAGGCCACCGTAGCGCGGGATTGCCCGACTCACAGCGGAGAAATGTCAGCGCCAACGCCGGCCGCCATTCCATCCGGTTGGCCTCGCCAAACAAGAACGTGGCCCCATTGCCGTGTCTCGTACCGAGTCCCTGTCCGCGACCCGTAAAGGTACGGATTCCGTGCCTGGACCAAAGGGGCCTTTGGCACCCCTGGTCGCCAAGTCGCCCACCCTCGATCTTTCCGAAGATCTAGCTCTTGGCCCTAAACCAAAGGCCAGACACTAGCCCAGACAAGCTTTTCGATCGTCTTGGCCTCGAGAGTTCAGCACCCTCGAGGGCAATGCCGCCTTAGCGCGCGGCCCCCGAGGCAGACTGCTGCGCGTATATTGACCTGTTGAAACGGAAATACCTGTAAGCACAGGAACGGCAGGTCCGGCGACTGCGAGGGAACCGCTCGGCTCCACTGTGGCTCATTCTTGCGGCGGGATTGAGGGCATAAGCATGCGCGCTCGCTCGGCAGAACGAGCCGAGTGATGGTGTTTTCTTGGTATTGGCATTGGGTAGATTGCATGGGTCAGCGTCCGGCTTACCGGTCCTACGTCTCAGAGAACGAGGCTTAGTACAATGGGCGCGCTGCTGGCAGCTGATTCTCAGCCTTGAACATCCGGAGGGACCAGAGGCCATATTACACCCGACGATAGTTGACTGACTATTAGACACACGGATGGCTCCGTTTTGTTGACTAGACAGAATTTCTGCTTTTGCACATTTTGGCTTTTCCCATCCTTGACTCGACCCTCAGACTTTCAACAAGCTACCTACGCTAGTGACCATGTTGTCCGATTCGTATCGATCCGTCGACGACCCAATCTCCTCCATCACGCCACACGCGCCACGTCCGCCGAAGCCCGTCCGTTTAAGACTGGCCTGCGACGCCTGTACAACGGCCAAGGTTAGATGCAGCAAGACTCACCCATGTGAGCGCTGCGTGGACAATGGCCAGGAGTGTTATTACAGTGCCTCGCGGCGGCACGGCAAGCGATCCCGACATCGAAAGACCGAGACGGAGCAGCGATCGTCGTCTTCCAGCGATACTGCAACGCCTGCAGGTGCTGCGGCTTGCGGCATGGACGGCATGACATACGGCTCCGAGTTCACGTGGGAAGATAACGACGGCAGTCCGCGGTTGACGGGATATCAGCCGTCAACCCTGGGCAATGGTCTTGCCAAGCTCGACAACTGGGCGTTCCACGACATCGATATGACGTTTGACTTTGACGACACCTCCTACATACCCCTGGGCGAGCCCTGGAAAACACCCGACTGCATACCGAATGCTGGTCAACTGCGGTTAAGTGATACTATATCTCTTGCGGGACACCCCACGCTGGCCCCGATGGGGAAGCCAGCTCCCGCCGTCACAATCACGAGTCTGGACGAGACGTCGGATACGAAAAAGGGACACAACTGTGAGGCTCTGGCACTTAGTGTTCTCCGATCTCTCCACCACGACACAAGCGTCGGGCCGAGCCAGAGCATCTGCAAGGAACCGCAGGATGCAGCCAACGGGCTGACAACCACACCCTCCACAATGCCAAGCATCGACACGGTCCTGTCCGCCAACAAGGCTGCCCTGACCAATCTGATCCCCCTGCTCAAGTGCGCGTGCGCCAGGAACCCGCACATGGCGCTGCTGCACAGCACCATCCTCTCCAAGGCCATCTTCTGGTACCGAGTCGCCGTCACCGCCCGCTGCCACGCCGAGGGCGTGGAGCTGCGCCCCATGAAGATCCAGCTTGGCATGCTCGATCTGGACGATGACGATCAGGCGACCCTGCAGCGGGCTGTCTTGCTCAGGGAGCTGCGTAAGGCTGAGAAGGTCATGGAGGAGTTTGACACCTGCTCAGCCGGCGAGGATGATGTTCCAACGTGGCATGCTTCTGCTATTCAGAATATGCGAGATGAGCTCCAGGCCATCATTCAGATTATCAAGAAGGGCCAAGGGGAGTGAGGTTTAAATGACTTGACGTTAATGTACAGTTCACCATTGTTTGGCGTTTGGAAAGGAAGCTTGTTTTTATAGCATCAAAGCATTCTATAGAGGGATACAGACAGATCGCAAGACTAGGCTTATGATCAACAAATTCATACTCTTTATGCACTAATTCGAGAACTCCAATCAAATTTCCTCCCTACTCTGTTCAAACCTTCTTTGCAAGTCCAAAGCCGCCAATCAGAACTCGAGTAAGAGCATACATGCACGCACCAGCCATCAAAATGACTCCCGTCCAGATCTTGACATGCGTATATCCGCCGTTGTCGCTAGCGATGAAAGCGCCACCAATGGGGTTGCTTATAAGCGCTGGAATAGCAAGCACTCCGAATTGCATACCGTTTCGAAGGCCAATCTCGCGGATTGGCGAAATCTGCGCCATGAGCGTTGGGCACAGAGTTACAAACGCTCCGGAGCCGAAACCGTACAGTGCAGCAAATACAATTAGAGCCGCGTTGCTTGATGCAGGCAGCCACAATGCCAAGACCAGTATGCTAGAGAAAAAGGCCATGACGGTTTGCGTGTTGTAAGCGCCAAGCTTGTCAGCAGCAATTCCAGGCAGAATTCTACCAAACAGGCTATTCGGTCAGTTAGAATTTATTCAAATTTTAATTTTTGGGTTCATTCTTACCTAGCTGCGTTCAAAATAGGGATCAAATACTGTGCCAAGTTCTGCGACATGCCGAGCTGAGTCGCCTGAGCGGCAATGTAGTTAATCGGCACAAAAAGGCCAAGAAAGTACATGAACGCAGAAGCAACGGTAAAGACATATGCACGCTCTGTAAAGGGCTTGAAGAAACCCTTGATGGGCAGCGGAGCAGGCGATGGCGGTAAACGCGTGGTAATTGTCGCGTTGGCGAAGAGAAGCAAGGCAAAAATGAGAAATGCGCACACCCGCCTGCAAAAGTCAGCTAATGATATCGACGCGAATTCGAAGTTTTCAACTTACATCGCCCATGGGAAGCCAATCTCGTCAATCAAACGGTTGAACATGATTGGGAGGAAGACGCCGCCAAGGCTTGAGCCTGCGCTAACAAGACCCATAGCTAGCCCTCTGCGCTTCTGGAACCAGGTTGTCACACAAGCGACAGCTAAGCCACGTTAGCTACCTATATGAACAGTATAGGCACAAGGCGACCGAGACTCACCAGGAGTAAAGAGACAGCAAATTCCAATGGGACTGCAGATTCCTTGGGAGAGGATGATCTGGTAGTATTTGGTGGACAGAGAGGCCATCATCAGGCCAAACACATGAAAGAATGTGCCGACGGCCAAGAGCCAACGTGGACCGTATTTATCGTAGATTCGACCAACAAAAAAGCCCTTCAACGTTATATATTAGCTCTAGTAAGTAAACAGAGGTGCTAGATAACTCACACCGCCAAAGAGAATTGCCAGTTCGAGTGATGCAATCCATGAGATGGCACTAGGCGAGTAACCTTTGAGGTATGTCTCTTGATAGTATGCCTGAAAGACTCCTATGCCTTCGCATCACATAAAGGGTTAGTCTCTCAACTAACAAGTATCTGGCAGAGGGTCTTACAGTTGATCCATCCAAAACTGCAAATGTTGGCAGCCCAAGCTCCCGCAACCACAGTCCACGCTCGAAGACCGCCATCTGGAAACTCGTTCAACACAATAGTTTTTTCGGTGCTTCGTGAAGACTCGGACGCCGGGAGGCTATCGTCAGATCGATTTGACATGTTGAAAATTCTTCTGTACAACGGTTGGATTTCAACGCTCACTCAGATTTCGTACAACAACCACAGATAACGTATTTTGCTTCTGTGAAACAGAGACAAAGAGACGAAATCTATTGAACCAAATAGTATGTAAGCCTCTTAGTCGGGCTTTACGGGAATAGTCCTTCTACACAGTCCTTTTTGGGGTGGTGTGAGGCAGGGAGCTTGATGATGACTGCTCGGCGACCTCTCGGGTATCCAGTTACACAAGAATAGCCTCGTCCCGCGCCTCAAAGCTGGGCGCGAGAGCGAGGCGGGGCATTTCGAAGATCTCTTCTGAGGGCATGGAACATGTGTGAGCAAAAGGTGTGTTACACCGCCGCCTTGGCATAGAAGCGAGGCCGAGCAGGTGAATACTTGTGACAGCACATTCGCATCACCGGCAGATCTGTTTCCGGAGTTATGGGGAGCGAACTCCGGGAGACAGCTCGCGCTTAAGCGAAAACTAGGGACTAATCTCTCCGAGAACGTGGTTGATGGTTGAATTAAGGTTATCGCCTTAAGATCAGGAGATGGATGCAAGACCTCAAGCCACTTGGAGGAATAAGCCCAGCGCCACATGCTTGCAGATTAAAAATGTTAGGCTAATGTTTCGAGGTGATTTTTTATTCCATCAATTTCTAGAATGATTTGTCCTGTTTAGAATCACTCTGTATTTCCCATCTGATTGACCTGATGCTCTCTTGCGAGCATGTTCCAGTGCTGCGTGGTGTTGTCCCACTACCCTGTATTCAGCGACCTCTGTGCCTGGCCAGGCCCCCGCCCAACTCGCGCCTGGTACCAAGACCGAGCAGGCGAACAAAGACGTGCTACGCCCCCTTCGGTCTCGGCCTTGAGGCCTAACCGCGACCAGCCCCCAGCTTACGCTTCAGTACTTTTCTGCTGCACCTCATCCAACGGGCAACATGCGGGGAGTCAGCCGGGCATTGTCGGGGGTTGCGCAAGTGGGTTTCAGGGCTGCGGCGCTTATGGGCCGTGCCGAGATCCGGCACACACCTCCCCTGCAGCGATTATCTGGCGATTGGGCGGGGGGCAGCTTACAGTGGAGTTGGTGAATTCGCTCCCGTCGCGGCGATCGCTCAGATTTCGGCAATCAATGCACTTGGTGAGAATGTCTATGTCGTAACCAACAGCTTTGATGATGCTCTCTGCCTGAGAATGTTGTGTCCAGATTCTTATAAGTGAGCTGCCGTTCCAGGCCTTGGTAGAAGCATCTCATCACACACACTCATCTTCATCTCATCACCACAATCACAACCAACCCTCTACTTTTCCCCACACACATCAAAATGGCTTCTCTTGGCAAGTACGTCTCCAAGCTCGCCGGCAAGCGAGTTCTTGTCATCGGCGGCTCCTCTGGCATCGGCTTCGGTGTAGCAGAGGCCGCTGTCCAGAACGGTGCCTCGTCCGTCTTCATCTCCTCCTCCTCGCAATCCAAGATCTCCAACGCCATTGAGCGTCTGCAGAGCAACAACAGCGCCGCAAAGGCCCAGCTCCAGGGCATCCCCTGCAACCTGGGCTCCGCCGACACCCTCACCACTGAAGTCGAGAAGCTCTTTGCCGAGGTGTCCAAGAGCGGCAAGCTCGACCACGTCGTCTTCACGGCCGGCGACAAGCTCGCTGTCGGCAAGCTTGAGGACTTCACTTTTGATGCCATCCGCCAGGCTGGCACCGTGCGCTTCTTTGCGCCCATTGTTATCGCTCAGCAGCTGCGCAAGCACCTGAACGAGAGCACCACCTCATCATTCACCATCGCTACTGGCGGTGCGGGCGAGCACGTCTCCAAGGACTGGAGCATCATGCAGGCCTACCTATCCGGCCTCCGCGGCCTCACCCGCGGCCTGGCTGTCGATCTAGCTCCCATCCGCGTCAACGCCGTCGCGCAGGGCCCTACCGACACTGAGATCTGGAGCTTCGTCAAGGATTCGGGATACTGGGACAACGTCACTGCCCGCCTCAAGGGCCGTATGACTACCGGCACTATTGGCCAGGTTGAGGATGTGGCTGAGGCTTATCTGTACCTCATGAAGGACAAGAACGCCTCTGGCAGCATAGTCGAGACTACTGGAGGAACCCTGCTGTCGTAGATGGACATAAAATTACTGGGAGGGACTTGGTGCATGGAAATTAGACTGTGATTATGATGCCTTTTGAGCAATAATAAAATCTGAATCAATACCATCTCAATGGAGTAATGTCTCGCCATCGCCGTGAACGCCCATAATACTGTGATTACTTGTTCAATTGGAAGCACAAGCTCCAACCCCAGCCTCATTCCTCGTTCTCCAAATTCCTCATGTTCTCGTTGTGTTCCATCGCTGACTGCCGTCGTCTTACTCCGAACTGCCGATCTGCGTCAAAGAACCTTTTGCACGTCAGCAGCCACGCATGCCAGTAATCTCACTTCTCGAGTGTTTCACCCACAAAATTGTTGTTGGTTCGTCACTCAACGCTCGCGCCTCGGCACCATCACGCAATGCCCGAGACGGTCCCCGACCAACAGCTTATTCGGCTCTTCGCCCTTGTTTTTCGCCATTTTTCGGATTTTAGCGGCCTCAACCTCCGTGCACTGTAACCGTGACATTCCATGTTTCTCAAGCTCAGCCTCTGCTTATTATGTCCTCTTGCGGTGAATGAGGCCTGTGAATCAATTGCGCCATGCTGTCTCGCTTTTCTGCATCGGCCTCTTCCAGACTTTGGGCTTTGTCGGGTCAGGTCAGAGCTGCAAGCACCATGAAGGAAGCCATCGTGTCCAGGGGACCCAAGGTCAAGATTATCGACAGCCCGATTCCCAGGGCTGGACCTGGACAGGTTGTCACCAAGGTCATTTTTTCGGGGAGCAATCCCAAGGACTGGTAAGTTTATCCCACCGCGACAAACACGGCACGATACTGAGTCTGTTCAGGAAGCGCCCGGAGTATTGGGGCGCTAGAGGCACGAGCAACCAGGGCGATGACATCTCTGGCATTGTCCACGAAGTCGGTGAAGGCGTCTCCGAGTTCAAGCCCGGCGACCGCGTGGCGGCTTTCCACGAGATGAAGCAGCCCGGTGGGAGCTACGCTGAGTACGGTGTCAGCTGGGCGTACACGACATTTCACCTGCCGAACAACACATTATTCCAAGGTGTGTACCTACAGACTTTGCTTGCAACGGTCTCAATGCACGGCTGACAATAGACACTAGAGGGCGCCGCGGTACCATTGACGGCCTTGACCGCTGCTTGTGGTCTTTACGCCAATCTGCGACTCCCAGAGCCGTGGTTCCCTGTGCCAGATTCTCAAAGAATCCCGCTCGTCATTTGGGGCGCCTCTTCAGCCGTTGGATCATATACAATCCAGCTCGCCAAGCGCTCCAACATCCACCCTCTCATTTGCGTGGCTGGTCGCGCCCAGGATCATGTCGAAAAGATGATTGACAGAAGCAAAGGCGACACGGTCATTGACTATCGGAAAGGCCACGATGCCGTAGCCCAAGAGATCAAAGCCAGCTTGAAGGGTGCCAAGCTCGAGTATGCGTTTGATGCAGTGTCTGAGATGGGCTCTTACCAGACCATCTGCGAGGTTCTTGACCACCACACTGGCAAGATCACGCTCATTGTGCCAGCTGCTAGCTATTCAGAAATCCCCAAGACAATTGAGAAGACAGTGACAACGGTTGCCAGTATCCATGAAGATCTGAAGGACTTTGGATACGTGTACTCGAGGTATTTCAGCAAGGGTCTTGAGGAGGGTTGGTTTAAGGCGCAGCCACAAGAAGTGATTCCAGGTGGTTTGGAGGGTGTCGAGCAGGGCCTCAAGAACATGAAGAATGGCACCGTCAGTGCTGTCAAGTATGTATATAGAATTGCCGACACGCCGGGCGTCGAGTCATGAGAATCCATCATTCTCTCCTTTAAACTGTACTATTTACGACTTTGGTTTGAGAGGCAAAACTGGCCATGTATAGTCCCTCTTGAAAACTGATTCGAATTCCCATTGACCAGCTCCCACCACCTCCTTCTTTTCTCCATTGTTATCTGGGATGACCACCTCCGCAATTGTGTTGGGTGGCACTTTGACACGGATCTTGATAGCTTCGGTCTCAGGAGAATTTTGTATGGGGGATGTTTCCCACGAGCAGGCGACCTTCCCGTAAGGAGTGATGTGTGACGCCGAGGCACTTGTAAACTCTGCCCCAATCATAGGAGCGATTCGACATCGTTTCCACCCTGGTTCAACTCGTTGCAGTCCGGCAAGTCTTTCGTACAGGAACTTGGCGATGGCACCAAAGGCATAATGGTTGAACGAAGTCATCTCTCCTGGGTTGATGGAGCCATCCGGCAACATGCTGTCCCATCTCTCCCACATAGTAGTTGCTCCCATAGTTACTGGGTACAGCCACGAAGGGCAACCTTTCTCCAGCAACATGGAATATGCAACTTGAGGGTACCCCGTGGAAGCCAGAGCTTCACATACGTATGGTGTTCCGGCGAACCCTGTTCCGATCTTGAAGTTGTTCTTGCGAACTAACCACGCAAGTCTTGCTGCTGCATGCTTCTTTTGTGCAGGAGAGAGAATGTCGAGACAAATTGCTAACGCGTATGCTGCTTGTGAGTCAGAGACTAGTCGACCGTTGCGGGTGACGTATTCGTCTTGAAATTCACTCCTTGCACCCTTGGACTCAGCCTTGAACCGTGCGCTCTCCTCATGTCGACCTAGAATATCAGATATCTTGACCATGAGATCCAAGCTTTGGATGAGAAACATGTTGGCAACCATCTTGGCATCTGTTGCTCCTTTCCAAGGTGCGTCCGGCGGTGCCGCTGGATCAAGCCAATCCTAAATCACTGGTTAGTTCGACTGCAAAACACGGAATGGCATGGGGTAGAGCTTATACTTACCCCCAGTTGAAACGGTGCTGGGTCCCATAGGTGCTTTGCTCCGTTGACATCTCGCGGTAGCACCTTCATCCAAGTCATCATACTGTTGTACTGCTGAGCAAGGATACTCTCATCTCCGGTTTCTTGGTACAACGCCCAGGGTGCAAGAATAGTCACGTCATGCCAGATTGCACACGGAACTCTTCGACACCAAATTGGATCCGGAAGAGTGGCGTTGGGACTGACCATGGGCGGCACTCCTCCGAGCACGCTCTGGTCATATTCCAAGTCGATAAGCCAGTTTTTTAGCATTCCAAAACAGTCATAGATGAGAGTTGCTGTTGGTGCAAAGAGTGCCAAGTCTCCAGACCAGCCTAGTCTTTCGTCACGCTGAGGACAGTCAGTGGGAACAGAGAGAAAGTTCCCTCGCATTCCCCAGACAATGTTCTTGTAGAGTTGATTAAGCAGCGGGTCAGAGCAACTAAAGTCTCCGACAAGCTTCATATCAGTGTGGCAAACAACTGCCTCGACTGATTCTTGCTTGAGGTTCCCGATCCATCCATCGATCTGAGCATATCGAAAGCCATGGAAGGTGAAGCGAGGCTCATAACTCTCACCACTCTCATCACCTTTCAAGATGTATTCATCCGTGGCTTCGCAGATACGGAGGGGGCGAATTCCAAGCTCGCCGTTTTCTAGAACTTCGGCATGACGTAGCGTAATCTTGTGCCCTCGAGGGCCTTTGATGTTTCTGAGTCGCAGGTATCCCACGAGGTTCTGCCCGAAATCGAGAATCGTCTTTCCAGACGGCGTAATAATCTTTTCCAAGGGTTCGATTACTTCCACTCGCCGAACTGGCTCTCCGTAGCCTGCTGTAAGCTCGGTCGAGGTAGGCAGGGAAGAGGCAACGACGGACCCCCATTCAATAAGAGCGTCGTCCATTGTAGGAGAAGACCAAGAGAGAATCTCATCTCGAGCATCGTACTTCTCGCCATCATATATCTCTGCCAGCTTGATGGGACCTTCCTTGACAGTCCAGGTATCATCAGAGATGACGGTCTCGAAACGGCCATCTTCATAGTGGATTTCGAGTTGTGCAAGAAGAGCATTGTCCGTGCCCCAGATGTTTCGATGGCCTCCCTCAAAACCGATTCGACCTGAGAACCATCCTTCGGCAACACGCACTCCGATGCAATTTGCGCCCTCCACCAGCGCAGAAGTAATGTCGTAAGTTTGATACTGTATCCTTCGATCATAGGCTGTCCAGCCTGGGGCGAGGAAGTAATCACCGACGCGCTGGCCATTGATCTCTGCTTCGTAGACTCCTTGGGCTGTGATGTAGAGTCTTGCTTCGCGAATTGGGCCAGTAGTACCAAAGAGCTTTCGGAAGAGTTGTTCTGGGGTGGGTCCTTCACCCAGTGGCCTTGATATTCGTTGACAAGCCCAATCCTCACGCTTTAGAAGGCCGACTTCAAGATGTGCGGGTTGACTCCAAGAAGTGGTGTTGTTCTGCTCATCCCAGAGTCTCACACTTATTGAGACTGTCTGGCGCGACTGCAGCGCGTGATCGAATGGCCAGGGAACGAGACGTGAACGATTTGAAGCCTGCGTCACAGTCGAAATGAGGGCCTGTTGTCCATGGGGTTTGTGTTCGCTCAACTCAATCTCATAGCGAGTTTGTTTAAATGAGGCCGTCTC
The DNA here is from genome assembly GCA_000966855.1 of Fusarium sp. JS1030. Taxonomy (NCBI): domain Eukaryota; kingdom Fungi; phylum Ascomycota; class Sordariomycetes; order Hypocreales; family Nectriaceae; genus Fusarium; species Fusarium sp. JS1030. The sequence continues at coordinate 359,690 of JWIW01000083.1, forward strand.
GTCTTTGATCCTCCACGAGATCCGCGGGGTGGCATCCTGAATCCCCAGAGTGTTTGGATCATGGTAGTGCTCAAACTGGACGTCAACGACGGTCGCCATCTCAGGCCACAACACTGAGTTGAAGAGAGAATAGCTGGTATCACTTGTGTCCGTGTTCTAGACCACGGCCTCACATTTAACACCACTCAGATCGTTTTCTATGAGAAATAGCCGTCGACTCTCTTCGGCGATAATTGACGCGAACCGTGTGTTGTCGCATGACTTGGCAGCTCCATTCTTTACGAATTGCGGGGATAACCCCTCATCCTTTTCCTCCACGGAGTCACTCGTACGGGGAAATTGCATGCTGAATTACTCCGAGGCCCTCTTCCAAGCGCGGATTGTGGGGATCGCTTCGCCATCACCAGGGACCCAGAGGGTGAAGGCTGTACCTCTGGTCCCTCTCCAATATGCCTGATGCTTATAAATGATTGCCAGCTTGGGCCGTCCAGTTGTACCTCGGTCGTTTGCCAAATTTGTCTCCGTCTCCTCAGTTCACCACTTACACGCCACCATGGCCAACGAGGCGTCCATGTTCCTGGCTGACGATGTCGTCACGTCGTACAGCAAATCAACCGGCCACGACTTGCCTGTTCAAGATCTTCCTCTACCATCCAACTTCAAATGGGGCACGGCTACAGCCGCATATCAGATTGAGGGAGCAGCCTCGCAGGACGGTAAAGGTCCATCTATCTGGGATACATATACTCATCTCACACCGTCGCGAACCAATAACCAGAATGGCGACATCGCGTGTGATCATTACAATCGCGTCCAAGAGGACATTGATTTGATGGACTCGTTTGACGTCGATGTGTACCGATTCTCAATCTCATGGTCTCGTTTGATCCCTCTTGGCGGTCGGAATGACCCGATCAATGAGAAGGGTATTACCTTTTATGACGACCTTATTGACCGGCTTCTTGAGCGCGGTATTGAACCAGTCGCCACTTTGTATCATTGGGACACACCCCAAGGCATCTACGATCGATATGGTGCTTTTTTGAACACCGAGGAGTTCAAAGCCGACTTTATCCACTATGCCAGACTGTGCTTCTCACGATTTGGTGACCGTGTTAAGAAATGGGTCACATTCAATGAGCCCTACATCACGTCAATCTTTGCTCATCATAACGGAGTCCTTGCTCCTGGACGGTGTGCTGCGAATGGAGCCGACACAAAAACGGAACCTTGGCGTGTAGGCCATACGCTCATTCTGTCCCATGCTGAAGCTGTGCGAGTGTATAGTAGCGAGTTTTCTTCTCAAAATGGCGACATATCTATTGTGTTGAATGGACATTTCTATGAGCCCTTTTCGGACAGCCAGGCAGATATTGATGCTGCGCAAAGGCGACTTGAGTTTTATATCGGCTGGTTTGGCGATCCTATTTTCCTGGGTCAAGATTATCCTACTTCGATGAGGAAGTACTTGGGTTCGAGGTTACCAGAGTTTACACCCAAAGAACGTGAGCTGCTTCTTGCCACTAGCTCGATCAATGCTTTCTACGGGATGAACCATTACTCGACCAAGTACGCTCGCGCCCTCCCAAATCCTCCAGCCGATGATGATTGGACCGGAAATATCGAAGAAGGTTCTGTCAATCATGCAGGCGTTGAGATTGGTCCTGTTTCGGGCACAAAGTGGCTTCGGGTTGCTCCCGAAGGTTTCCGGAAGCTGCTGAACTGGGTCTGGAACCGCTATCACCTCCCTATTATCGTCACCGAGAATGGCTGCCCTTGCCCGGGCGAAGACGATGTGAACGTGGCGCTCAACGACACATTCCGAACGAGATACTTTGGTCTCTATCTGGATGCCATTTCTCGAGCCATCTATGAAGATGGTGTCTCTATCGAGGGCTACTACGCATGGACCTTGATGGACAACTTTGGTGCGTAATGTTTCTTGACTTGAAACTTTTCCCACGGCTAACATGATTGTCAGAATGGTCGGCAGGGTTCGGGCCCCGGTTCGGCATCACACATGTTGACTTTACAACCTTGAAGAGGACGCCAAAGAATTCGGCCCTGTATCTGAAAGAGACTTTTAACAAACGTAGGGCTAAAAATCAGGTGAATGGGGAAAATGGGGCAGTGGTCAATAGACATGAAGAATCTCGCAATGGTTCCGCCTAGAACAAATGGATTTTAGATGTTAGATGCGGGTAAATAGAATGGTATCCGAAGCTCCTTTGTTTATTTCTGACTTTCTGGGCAAGAAAACCAACTTATAAGCTTCCACGAAACAATCTCCCTCGAACTCTCAAAGCATGGTAAAACAAGCACCCAACGAACCTAATCAAAAAGCTGATCGAATTTGCCCAGAGCCAGACGCGGAAGAACCACACCTTGTGCCAGTACGAGTCCCCCAGCCACCACAGCATCTTGAGGCTATCGTTCAAGACAACGAGGCAAACGAAAAAATTCGAAAAGACATACGACGCCAGCAGAATGGTGCGAAACTCCATCATGGCGTCGGCTCTGGCAATCATCTTGGGGCGCTGCGTGTTGTTGCCTTTCGGCTCCTCATCAGCCATCGCTCGGCCCAATGCCGCCCGATACTCCCTGTCCCTAGCCTCAGGAGCCTCATTACGCTGAGTCTCTGTGGAGCGGATGGCTGGATCTTGTTCGTCGAAAGTAAATCGGCGCTCAATCGTTGCCGGTCCAGCATTATTAGACCTCGGGGCCGATTCTGTGTCCTCGTGTCGTCCTTTCTTTCCCCAGCTGACATCGTGTGTGTTGCTGAAGGCGTATATGTTGAGGATATTGACGTAAGAGGACGAGATGAAGAGAAACTGCGCGAAGGACGTGAAAAGATGCCACGGGTCAAAGGCTAGCATCCCGGCTAGGAGGTAGACACCGAAGACGGAAAAGCCGGCGACGATAATGGTGGACTGTCCAATGTCTGCATAGAACTCGCCGATATAGGCGTAATTACTCGCGCCGGTATCGTCAGCCTTGAAGTCCGCCACCCTCTTCACTAGGTAGATGACATTCATGATTAGATAGACCTGGACGAGGCCGAAGATGGCGAATGAGATGATGTAACTGATCCGATGATTTCGTGGACGGCTCCCGAGTGCTAGTATAAACTGGAATAAGACAGTTGCCAAGTATACTATCTGGATCACGGCGTTGACGATCGGTGTTGCCTTTCCAAATGGGAATCCTCCCACTGGTGCGTCATCTGGAGGATCTCCGGTAATGCTGTTGATGGTGAATGTCGTGAGGAGAAAGGCCGCCAAGGAGAACCAGGCCAAGACAAGGGCCAGTACACTATGCAGGAGAGGGATATAGAAGACCAGCTTCCGCATGACCGAGTGATCTGACTGCCATACTGCCCTGAACCTCTTCAAGACATGGATGGTTGAGAAGAAGGCCCCGTTCAACCACCGTCTCCTCTGGTTAATGAAGTCAGTTGTAGTCATGGGGATGTCCGTGGTGGCTTTCAATGGAACATATTTCAATAGCCAGTGGGTCTTCTTCTTGCTGATGATCTGGAAGCAAATGACACGATCGTCGGCGAGGTGGCGATTCAGGTTGACGGGCGACAGTGCCAATGGATCGCGATCATGAGCCTCGGTCCACGTCGGGTCGCCGAGGAGCATATCCTCCAGCGGTTCACCAGCGCTTCCCACGTATCTAGACAGGGACAGCTATAAGCTTCAAAGACGGCTGCGGATGCGTGGACAAACGAACCTGTAGGCCGAGCAAGCACCCGGTAGTAGGGACAGGAATCCTGTCGCAGACTCAAAAGTCCGATCGAGCTGGAAGCCGACCTTGTATTCAAAGTTCTGCGCAGCCACAATGGGGTTGAGCAGATTCAGCCAGTTCCCGTTGGTGGAGCAGGTTATTTCGCCGCACACAGCAGCAAGCATTGGCTCCAGGTCAAACTCCTTCCAGAGCTTGTACAGTGCTTGCCGGCCTAGTTTGGTGCCTACGTCGAGGTGGACGGTGACGTTGGGGTCCAGCACCTTTGCGAACGCGTTGTACATCCAGCGGTATGAGTTGAGCTTGCCTGAGTTAGAGGCCTTAAGCAGCAACATCAACTGCACTGGAGAGGACATTGGTGCGAGAGCCGGGCGGTTGTAATCCGGATCGTGGTTGAAGCTGAGCAAAGACGAGTATTCAAACTGCGCGACTTAGTCAAAAACCCTCGAAGGCTCTCGCAAGCGAAGACCAGAGTATGTGGAGTGGGACGTACAAGGTGTCCTGTCACTGCCTCTCCTCCGGGTGTTCGCTTCCTGCAGAGCCCATCCTGATAGAGACCAATGCTTGTGAGAGTGTCAAGCACTCCTGGATCTACTGATTGCATGCCGTCAACAAGAATGCAAACGACCACCTTTTTCCAGCCATCCTTTCCCCAGACCTTTGACTGCAACCTGCTGACCAAGAACTGGATATTCTCGAAGACGCTCTGCAGCGTGCGACGGAGAAGCTGTTTCTGCTCGTTGTACACGGTGATTCCGACAAAGATTTCTGTGTGACGCGGCTTCGCAAATAACTTGGGCCGAAGCGAGTAATGGCGGTCGTAGAAGCCTTGGGGGTCCGTCGTTATGGCTGTGTCTGTGACATGCGGCCATTAGAAAAGAATGTTCCATACTCGACAAGGCGAGAGGGGCTCACAGGCCAAGTGGCTCATCTCAATACTATGTCCTTCAGGCGGCAGCAACTGGACTCCTGCTTGTTCGGACAGACCCGAGGGGACAGGGACGTTAACCTGGAAACGCGAGTTGGCGCTTTGGCGGGGCGGTGGCTGCTCCGGGGCGGTATCTTCGAGCTCTATACCTAGTTCTATTTAGAACAGGCCATGACTTGGTCAGTATTTATCACCTACCTTGGACCAAATCTTGGTCGCTGGCTGACATCCCCAGGTACAGGGAAGCCTGCTCAGGCTCGAGTCCCACGACCTCATCGTGGCTTGGAACCTGCCACTCCGGCGTGGGAGGTGAGTCCAGCTCGGGTGTTGTACGCAGCTCGCGGTAATCCATTCCTGTGTGATGAAAAACGTCCCTCGGTTTGGATGAGGGGCTCATGCCGCTCAAAAATGATATCTGGGAGCCTTGGGGAAAGCCTCGTGCGGCTGGCTTTGGCTGCAGGGGCCTCTTTCAGCCGCAGAGACCCCCGCAGCCTAATCCCATCTTTGCACCCAGTTGGCACTCGTGTAATCCAGCTGTTTTTGTACGTAAAGACCACGAAGAGGGTTGAAAGAGGCTTGTTTTCTTACTAACGTGCCGTTTGAGCTCACTCTACACAAGACTTGTGCTCAGCTACTTCACAACTTCACAACTCTGTTCGGCCAATCGTCTATTTTGTGGTCGTGAGATGTGTTAACTAACTGGGGTGACCTGGTAACCTGCGCAAAGTTTGAAAACTATAGATAATTAAATTCTTATAAACTCATACGTAAACACGCTAGTTTAGAGTATCTATCTAGGGTGTCTATAATTTTCCTAAGGATTTTGAGGACAGGTATGCATGGAGCGAAAAAGGAGGAAAAGGAGCTAAATTCCTACCCGGGAGCACAATGACGAATCAAACAGATAAGAGAAGTGATAAGATAAGATAAGATAGCAGAACCAATTCTCGCCCGAATCTTGGCAGTCTGCAGCTCGGTTCGTTGTGTAAATCTCGTAAAGATCGCATGAAATTCAATTTGCCTGAAAACTACCCAGGTTCCGCAAATCGGGTCCGACGTGCTTCAATTCAATTCTGGCAAACATGGATTTGACCTTGGATTGGCCGCAACTATTAAAACATTGGGCTCCACGCTTTGAGTTTCTCCGCGGCCTTGGTGCGCTCCACACCTGAACCTTGAGATCTAGCTGAATGAGGCATAGATCCAACCGGGGAGCTTTCAAAACTCCGCGGCCTAAAACTCCGTGGTGACAACTGATGCATGTTCTGTACGCTTGTCAGCTCGGTATAGAGTCGGTCGGTGATATGCCGACTGAGTGGTTGCCAGCCCGCTACAATTCAGGAACAGACTACTCCAGTTTTCATTGTCCCTGTGATCTGAAGCCATTGGGTCAGAAGTTGTTCGGTGAAATAGAGGCCGATGAGCACACCTACCCGGGCCTTCGACTCCACAAGGGCCCGAGTAACAATTGACTCTCGCGATCGGTACGAGTACGCGCAAACTTATCCAACGTGACGACTATGGACTTCTCTCCGGCCTCCCCGCTACCCCAGATTTTCCCGTATCCCGCCGTGATCCAAATGCTACCCCATTTATCCGGGGTTGGCATTGTATGTAAGCTTGTACACTTGTCCAAGCTGGTCCACTGTCACCGGAATCATTGCTTGTGATAGCGCGGTAAACTTGTGAGTACGCGGCTTAGCCTGTGAAAAGGAGAAGAGGAGGCATCCGCAGCTGTTATATAAGACGGCGCCTGATCCGGTGACAATTTTCGTTGACGCGAGGATCCAGAGTGAGACACCAAAGATCGACAACTTCCTCTCTTCCCCACATTTTTATCAATCTTCCTGATACATACCTTGGGATCTCCGTCTTTATAATGCATCTACTACCTCGCGCCTTTGCGGCGGCAATCCTCTGCCGGGCTACCCTGGCAGTACCCGACCCTCCCAAACCAGAGCCCATCCAAGTCATTGAGCTCCCACTACCCCCGGTGTCTGATAACACGGAAGGTGCCTGTACGGAGAAGGTCAACCCCCATGGTACAGGCTGTATCAGGCGCGACTGGTCAGAGTTCCAAGCTGGCGACTTCACCCCTGACGGTAACCACGTTATCGTCAACGTCGAATTCGTCGGTGCTCCGTCAGCTCCGGACCCAGCCAGCATCTACGCCGGCGAGCAACTCATCCTGGTGAAGGCCGATGGGAAGAACTTTTCCAACGGTGACCCATGGAAATGTCTGAGCTGCGCAGTTCCGGCCAAAAATGCTGTTGATCTGGACCCCCAGCGAGACTATCCTCATGTCTTTCGCAGTGGCGACAAGGCTCTCTGGGGACATAATATCCTGGACTGTGATGGAGAACTGCTTGAAAGCAACGACTGCACCTCGGAGAAAACTCACATCTATCCCATTCATTGGAACACGGCAAAGGACGGTTCTGGAAAAGGAGGCGCTCCACGAGAGCTCCGCCTGCATCCTGATGATGTCCACATGGGATGGAGCTCTTTCACAGACACCGGAGGCCAGAATACCTTCTTTGGACGTCTCGAGTTCAATCAAGAGCCTAATGTGGGAATACCTCTTTCTCCTCGCTATGACCTAGTTGACGTAAACATTCTCATCGATCCTAATAACGCGAGCTCTATTGAGGCGGATAGCTCGTCCTTGCGGTTGAACCCAGATGCGATCAGTGTTGGTGAGCTCCGTGGTTTTACGGGAACGGGCGATGAAATCACCTACATCGGTCCTACTCGCGAGGCTAATAACGTCGACGTCTACGCCGTGCATGTCACAACTGGCAAGGTTCGCCGTCTTACAAGCCACCCGGAGTACACCGACCCTATTGCCTTTTCTGCAGACGACGAGTGGTTTGTCATCATGGACACTCGGGGTTCTGATCGCCAGATGTGGATGTCTGGCATGCGCGAGATCCCACCCCTGATTGACATCGTGACCGTCGCTGTGGCGTCATCTACTCGAAACAATGGCCCTCGTCGCTTCTTTCAGCCGATTCTGGTTGATGGATATGGTGACCGAGGAGATTACTTTGGGCAGAGGGTTAATGCAGCCGGAGACGAGAGCAATGGAAGTATCAACGACCCCAACTGGAACGGTCGAGCTGATCCCGCATTCTCTCTGGACGGCACTAAGATCACCTATTGGCAAGCCCTTGTCGTCTCGCCTCAGTGTGGGGGAGTTAACCCTCTCAAGTGTCCCGAATCTACTGCTCAAGGAGGCCGAGAGTATCGCCTTATGCTCGCGGACCTCACCAGCAGAAAGCCCAAGGAAGTCCCACCAGTCTTCAAGATCCCAGATTTCATCCCTTGGGCGAAACCATTCCCGCCTGGAGCTACCGCTCCGGGCCATTCTTCCTTAAAGCCTGGAGAATACACACTAAAGGGCAAATTTTCTGGAATTGCTCACGTTGGCTTGATTGGCGAGTCCAGGATCGACGCTGTGGCGGTCGAGTACACTAACTACTCTGACGACGGCGATCACATTCTAAATGGCTGGGAAAACGCAACCGTGACCCTTGCTGCAGACAACCCTTGGAATAACCATGTTGACTGGTATTCCGACCTGGTTCAAACCGGTGTGGTCAAGGCTACGAAGAAGACTAGTCCTGATGGCTTTCATCTCGACATCGACGTTATGATCAATATTTTCAACGCAAACGGCACGCTCACGACGGTTATTGATGGGAAAGAGTATAAGCAGCCTGCAAATGGTACTTGAATGCCTTACGTTATGACAGGACCTGTACTAGGAGTAGAACAGACGTTTTGGTAGTGGTAAGATGGATCCCAACAAGTCGACATTTACAAGATGAGAAGATGAGATAAACCTGCAATTGAAAAACGCTTACGTACTCGATATCCCCCACCTATGACTACCCCACCTCCAGCCCAAAGTAATAGTTAACAAACACCACAAGGTCGGCCACCTGTATATTGTCCGCTTGTGCGCTCCCAACTCTGACTTTTCACACTCCCCAATCCGATAGAGTCGCCAAGCTGAAGTATCTACTCCTCGGCAACATGAGTGACTCCAACATCGCCTCCACGCCTATTGGTGAACCAGAGCCGGCAGCCTGGAGGGTTATTGAGTTCATGTTCAGCAACAGAGACACCGATTCAGAGCTGGTCATAATGTGCAAGGGCAAACGTTTTATCATCTTTCTATTTGCAGACAATTTCTCCGCGTCCTCTCAACTGAAAGAAAAGTATCTTTTCTTCTTGCAGGTCGCCGAAGAGTTTGAGCTGGATGGATTCACTGTTGAGGACTTCTACTTTTGGGCAGTCGAGCCTTTCTTCCCCATCTTCCAGAAATTGCCTGCTCTGCCAAGAGAACGTCAGCCAACTCTTCACGACTTCTTTTATCCCGAAACATTTTCCTACACCTTACGGGCAGTCTCTGAAGAATTAGTCCCGGAACTGTATGAAGACGACGGAGCCAATCATGAGTTGGGATTTGGAATTACGGTCACCAACGAATTATGTGTACCATGGACATCCTTCAGCCCGTCTCAGGTCCGAGTCTGTCAAGTACGCACGTTCGGGCCCCCTGCTCAGACACCAAACAAAGTGCTTCTGCCGGACGGGTCAACCGCGTGTTTGAAGATTGCGCGTCGTGGAGACGAGCAGTCTCTAAAGATTGAGTTGGAGACGTACAGAAAGATTGAAGAAGCGCAACTTGACGACACCATCCGGGTTTCTCGTCTCCATGGCCTAGTGCAGGACGAAAGTGGGCAGGTCCTTGGACTTTTGCTCACTTATATCGACTGCAGGCGTTTGACTCTATCGTGTGCTACGAAGCCGAACACGCCAACAGTCCTACGAGAGAAGTGGATGGCGCAGCTCCAAAGTTCCGTTGATAAGCTACACAAGGCTGGAATTTTTTGGGGGGATGTCAAACCAGATAATGTACTAATCGACAGCAATCAGGATGCTTGGGTTGTCGATTTTGGCGGCAGCTATACCGAAGGATGGGTGCCTAAAGAATTGACTGGAACTATGGAAGGTGATCGGCTTGGCCTCGAGAAGGTGGCGGAATTTATTGGCAACTAAGGTGCCCTTTGTGGACTGGATGAAGTAGTTTTCGTAACATAGACATCTCGCTGAAATGGCTTGCTTATCCACAAGATTCTAGCCCTCATATATCTTTTTTACGCATGACTAACTATCGATAAATACTTCGTTCCTGGTTCATGCACCATAAGTCAAAACATCTTAATAGCAGTCGAGCTATCTCTGTGTGGAATGAATATCGTCCTGTTCTTCTGTCAAACTGTCGGGGGCTGACACGCGACGCGCCCAGCTGAACAGGGGCGCAGCGAGGCTACCTGGAAGAGCCTTCGCACAGCCTGATCAGGAGGTCATGATGAACCATCGACCAATCGGACCAACTGCTTTTTTTTCTTTCTTTTTGAACGGTGGAAGCCGTACCCTTGATGGGAATAAAGCGAAATAGATAGACCAATCGGACCATATCAGCACTGAGGTCGTTTAGATTCTCCGTGGAGTTACTCCGCAAACAATGCCCACAACCCGGTTCATCCATCAGACGATGTGGGGAGCGGAAGTCTGGGGAGTCGCTAATAATGCCCTCGGCCCAAGCTTGCGGCAAGACGTTGCTTGGTCCTATTCGTCGAGGTTGCGAGGATCACACTCTGTATCCGAGTATTCGCTTCGCAGATGAGTAAGAGCCAATGGCCCAGACCCGGATTTCTCGCCGCTTGTCACCCTCGGTTGACACTACCCCAGACTGTGGCACCCTCAGCTTTTGACAAGGAATTGATCCAAGGTCACGCTCTCAAGCCACTCCATGGAAACCGGGTCTTGATCTCGTGTCTCGCTTTATTGTATCCCGAGTTACTGACTATTAAATGCAAAGGAAAGATCGACATCCGAAAAGACTTCTCCAGTTTCCCCAGATTCTGCATGAACCACCCCCGCAACTAAGAAATCTACGTCCATTAGCACCACCACGATGGCCCGCTCCAAGGAGAATTCCGAGAAGCCTATCGACTCCGTTGAACATGCAGAGGCGCCGGTTGAGATTGGCCTCAAAGAGTCTGAAGCCGCTGTGGACGCCGCCAGCAAGGGTCAGGCAACCTCTGGCTACGAGCACTTGACGCCTTGGGAGACTGTCAAGACCTTCAAGGTCGCTACGGCGGTTTGCTTCCTTGCTGCTTTTAGTGCTGCAACCGATGGTTATCAGATCGGGTAAGTCACCACAAGACGCTTATCATCATGAATGCATGGAGACTAAAAGACTACCAGTATCAACGCCAGTATCGTCGCAAATAAGGGCTTTGTCCATGAGTTTGCCACCGAGTACGACGCCGATGGTGCTCCCTTCCTCGAATCGCCCATCTTGAGCGGATGGAGCTCCATCATGTCCGTGGGCCAAGTCATCGGAATGACGACCCTGTCCTTCATCTCGAGCCGGTTCGGCCGCAAAGTTGCCATGTTCACTTACTGGTTCATCCTCGCCATGAGCGTTATGACCGAATCTCTCGCACGAAGCTGGCCACACTGGTTGGTCGCGAAGCTACTCGCCGGCATCGGCGTCGGCTGCCTTCAATCAACTCTACCCATCTACATCTCTGAGGTTGCACCAGTCCGAGTCCGCGGTGGTCTCCTCATGTGCTATAGTTTCTGGTGGACTGTCGGCACCTTCTTTGCCCATGTGGCGCTCAACATCCTGAACCAGACGCACGAGATGGATTGGTTGGTCCCGATATATACGCAATGGGCGCAAATTGGAATCATGCTCACCATCTACCTTTTTCTTCCTGAGTCGCCTGCCTGGTGCGTGGGCCGGAAGAACTACGAGCGAGCTCGCAAGGAGTTGGTAAAGCTGAACAAGGGTGTCAAGGACTTCAACCTGGAGCAACAGCTACAAGTTCTCATCCTTGCTGCAGAGCACGAGGCAGCGGTCGCTGCTGAACAAAAGCGCCAGAGCTGGTACTCCATCTTCCGAGGCACCGATGGCAGACGTACTGTTACGGCTCTGTGGGCCAACCTGTCTCAGCAATTCCTCGGGCTTACCCTCTTCTCGAGCTACGGAACGTATTTCTTTCAGCAGGCTGGCGTTGCTCAGCCATTCACCGTCAAGGTTATTACTTCTTCGATCAACATCGCCACCATCATTATCATTATCCTTTTGGCTGACCGGGTCGGTCGTCGATGGATTGCTTGTAGCGCTACCACCATTGAGATGGTGTCCTGTGCCGTAATTGGAATTCTGGGTCTTGTCAAGAAGGTCAAGGCCATGGATTACATCTTTGTGCTCTTTGCTTGTTTCTGGAGTAAGTATTGCCTTTGCTTCAACATGACTCATCGCTGACCATGACTTGTAGACATCGGTATGACCGCCAACGGAGCCGCCGGTTGGGGATACATCGGCGAAATCTCTTCTCAACGACTTCGACCATATACTGCTGGCTTCGGTGCTGCGATAACCTGCGTGGTGGGTATCGTAATGAACGTCCTCGTTCCGTACATGGTCAACGCGCACAAGTGGAACTGGGGTTTCAAGACTGGCTGGTTTTACGCCGGCTTGGGTCTCCCCTTTGTCATCGGAATGTGGCTTCTTATCCCCGAGACCAAAGGGTACCTAACGCTCTTGAAATTGATATTGGACTTTTACTGACATGGTATCTAGCCGTTCTGCTGCCGAGTTGGATGAGCTTTTCGAGAGAAAGATCAAGGCGTGGAGGTTTCACAAGACTAAGACTGCTACCCAGCGCCTTGTTCAGGTCCAGCAACAGTATTAATTAGGGAAGCTATTTGAGAGCATCACATTAACTGAGGCGCAGAGCTTCGTGCGAACTTGGGCGTGTAGTAGTTGTTCTGATTGCGCAAGTAGTCGCTGAGACAGGATTGCCGCTACTAACCGTGGTCTCATCTGATAGCTCTGATAATTATTACCTTTCCTCTGCTGCCTATTCCCCTCCTTCATAACCGATTGGTGTTGTTTACGTATCTTACTGAACCCGTTCACGACCTATATATAGATATATTTAGTTTCTTTGGCTCTCTGGCGGTGATCAAACATAACACCCCAGCCCCTATCACTAACTCTGTGACCTTTCCTGTAATTCAGACTGCTTCGCGCCACGAAGCCTTCTTGAACCAAGTCCTTGGCTATATGGAGCTGTCCAAGCAACTCCAAAGACCTTGAGTAAAGAGTAGTAGCGCGACCAAACGTAGCCTGAACATCACGCTCTCGTTTTTCTGCGCATGGTTAGTCTACTAGACTATGGCTGATCTTATGGCAATATTGGAGGCTCAGGCTGTCTGAATAGTGCCTATGGGAGTAGAAAAGCCTATAAGATTGCTTCAAAAATGTACTTACCAAGCACAATTGAGTCGACGCCTTGTTGGAAGAGGCCAATGGCAGTAAGGAGGCCCACTGGACCAGCTCCAACGATGAGAACGTCGGTGGTTTCGGGAGGCATCGTTGCAATGGAGACGGGAGGTTTCTGGATGTAGCGTGAGCAAAAAAGACAAATTTCAGGCTCTGTTTAAGAGATAAAATGATGAGTGAGTGGTTGATGCACCTTGGCGAGCACGGGAAGGGATTTATATATTTCTTACATTGTTCTTTGATGACCACATACTCTTTATCAATCTAGAGAATAGGACCAAGCCTGCCACAGCGGCTACAAAGTTCCATCTCGTCATTACCCTACGACTCGCTAGTTGTTGGTGTCGGATAATTCGGAGAGGGTTGGTGAGACAAGTCAAATGCCGACGATGCCGCGGATGACCCCCATCCGCCGCTAGGATCGAGCACGTATGTCTGCCTGTACACGGATTTCGGCACATTCTCACACAGGATTTACCCAACATGTATCTACCTGGTCTCTTCATGGGGTAATGTGAGCTAAAAGATTTCTCTAATGTAAATTAGCCAATCGCACCTCTAATGACGCAAACGACTGACCAATTTCCGGGTTGCCGAGAGGAAACGACGAGTAACAAAATGCCTCAGCGATGGCAGATCTCGTGTACACCGCCGAAAATCCGTGTCTGCAGAGAAAGCGTAAGGTTTGTTAAACCAGTGTTGCCGATCGCCGTTGAGTAGCCGACATAACCATGGTGTGATAAACTATATGAGAAGCCTAGACATCATCACAAGTGCGGCGAAATGTAGGCAAACTAGCAAGCTTCTTTTCCACAATTCAAGTGGATCTTTTAAGCTCGTCCGATATTATTGAATGTGATATAGCGTTGTCGTCAGGCTGGAGAGTCTAAGCACGATGCTGTTGCAACTAAAAAGTGTTCAAATTTCAGATAGTATAGACTCTATGACTTGCTTTGATACAACATCATGAAGCTCATTTACCCAAAGGACTGATTTCATCACTGCCCGCACCTCGTCCCACGACTTTAAACCCTCAGCCCAAAGTAGTTGGCTTAGTGCCGCTCGAAGCACGTCGTGATCGCGGTGATCCAAGACAAAACCGATGCATATAACGTATAACCAGAGGCATAGTTGAGGCGGCAAAGCGCTAGAAATATTTTCGCCGTCAAACATCTCTCTTTCAAGCTGCTCGCACAGATATTTGTGACGCATTTTGATACCGTGTCCTTGAAGGAATAGCGAGCTTGCGTATCCCATCAAGCCCAATCGAGTTATCTCGTTGGCAGTACCTGGGTCAAAGCGGAGGTGGAGGAGCCTGTAATGGACAGATACACCGAGTTCGTGATACAGTTCAGTATCAACAGTGAGGTTGCATTGAGTTGCAATGTTGGCTGATCGTGAACATTGTTCCAAATCATCCCAGACACGTCGAAGCCGTGGGTCTAGGCATCGTAGAAAACCATCGATGCTTGATGAAGTCACCCGATAACTATTGCTCGTCCCTGGAGCTGGTGTGATTAGGTTTCTGGCTTTGGGGACGAGGTATGATTTCCAAGGTAACCCTTCTGAGAAGAAGAGTGTGTTGTTTCCGGTACTCAAAGCCACACAGATATCTGCCCTGTAAGAGGTTAGATGTTATCAGAAAATGGTGGGTCAGATGCTCTACTTGCCGACATATCTTGCCCTGCAGCTGTTTCTTTGTCTTAAACTCCGATAGACCTCCCCTCATAGTTGCCATCTTGTGCAGTCCTCTCATGTGATTTTCAGCATTGGCGAGGTCACCAAACCCAAGTGCTGCTGTGGTGAGGCCAAGGACGACCAAGACAGTAGAGTCAGAAGTTGCCTGCTTGACATCACCACTTGCTAGACGCTGTTGCAGAGTACTGAGAGCCTTTCCATGATGCACAAGGGCTTGTCGCTTATCAGTGGCTGTGCCTTGCATTGAATTAAGCCACACTTTTGAGATGAACAAGGTAAAGTGCATGCAAGCGGTGTCAGAAACAATTGGTTCGAACCAGGATGCGTCGCTCTGGACAGTGGCCGGGCCGAACTGTATGGCCACTGTTGCTCGCCTGACTGGTGTCATGTTAGTCCTTGTCAGGGATTCGGGTAGATACAGTAGAAACCTACGCCTCCGAACGGTTTCCATCACTTCTGGGCCTAACTCGTCAGGGATAGGCGTAAATGAGAACTCGCCACCAACTTTCGGTGTGATGGAGAGAGTGCCATCATTCTTCTCATCTTCTCCACTACTCATCCATGAGGAGGGCCGAGGTAGGGGCTTCTTTCGGTTCTTGCCACGCATCACATGGCTCCGGATGGTCTTCCGCCTTGTTTCAACAGACGGTGCGGACGGTGTGGTGATGATGAAGAGCGTATCACCATCGGATGCTGGCAATGCTGGCGTGCGAGCCATGTGGAGGGCGGGCCAGCTTCGGCCAATAACAGATCGGAACTGGTAGCACCTGGTTACGTAGGAATTAGGGTGAGGCTCTGAAGGGTTCGCCCAAGAAGGTATTGATTGCCTAACAGGGAAACAAGCAAGAGAAGATTCGGGGTTTTCGGATGTGAGATGTGTCAGGTTGCAGACTGAAGTTCGGTAGGGCTGCGAGAAATTGGGGCCTAGGTGGAAGAGACGCTCGGGCCAGAATGCCAAGACGAGATTGTTATTCAGATTCGGTTTAGCGTGTCACTAGTACGGCACTTATATCCGGCCCCGATTTAGCAATCACCGCAAGATACCCTGTATCAATGCCAAGAGGTGTGAATAGTTGTTAGAGGACTCTTGTGCAGGCCTAAATAGCCTGTCAAGTCCTTGGAAGCTATAAAATAAACTGTCCAGGCTCCTTTTTTGCTTCTCAAATTTTCATTATCATGTTTCCCTGAACTTTGTCCTCGTATTATCCATTTTGCTTCTCGGTGGCTGCCTCCTAATTAGTTTTTCAACATGACAGCATCTTTTGAACTTGGCCCTCCAACGAACGGCCCTGGCTCCCTTTTTCTCAAGTCCCAGTTTCGCACCTCTGTTCAATGGCCTCCTAAAGACACCAACCTTGACGGCAAGGTTGCCATCGTGACGGGTTCCACCAGCGGTCTCGGACTGGAATCATCTCGACAATTTCTATCTTACGGCCTATCCACCTTAATCCTAGCAGTACGATCGAAGGAGAAAGGCGAAAGAACCGCATCTATCTTGCACAACCAGTACCCAAAAGCCACAATTCAAGTTTGGTCTCTCGAGATGGAATCTTATGATTCAATCCAGGCATTCGCTCGGCGTGTGGAGACTGAACTTACCCGCCTCGACATTGCCATACTCAATGCGGGTGTTCAAGCAGCCGATTTCATCACAGTGCCTAGCACTGGCCACGAAAAGTTAGTTCAGGTCAACTATTTGTCTACTATGCTCCTAGCTATAGTGCTGTTACCCATCCTCAAGGCCAGGTCTCCCAAGGGCGAACCAGGCCGACTGACTATCGTCAACTCTGGCACAGCCAGAGGTGCTACCATTTCGGAGCCAAATGACGCACCGATACTAGTTTCATTAGACGACAAGACGCGGCCGTGGAAGCCTGTGGAACGTTACGCTGTCACAAAACTGCTGGCCCATCTGTTCATCATCAACCTGGTGCAGCATGTGGACCCTGACGATGTGATTGTTAACCTCGTCGACCCTGGGTTAGTCAAAGATACAGCCTTACAGAACTTTGCGCCCTTCATTGTTGTCGCTTTCTTTTACATCTTCAAGGCAATCTTTGGACGATCGCTCCCCGTCGGTGCGTCTACATACGTAGATGCTGTGGTAGTCAAAGGGAAGGAGTCGCATGGCTGCTTTGTATCAAACTGGAAGATATCACCGTGAGTCACTTCAGCAAGCACAAATTTCAAATCAAATTTCCTAGGAAAAGCCTTCTAGAAAACTGACGTGGCTCACCACTAGCTTCGCCGCTTTTGTCTTTACGAGTGAGGGAGAGATTGTTCGCGAGAAACTGTGGAAAGAAACGATGGCAGAGTTTGAGTTTGTTGGCGCTCGAAACATTTTGGATGGAATGAAGACGTGAATGATTTGCTGCTATCACGAATAGAAGCTTGACTCAATGAGGACCTGGGTCATTCCGTATTTTCAACATGTAGTGCTACGGATTATGGTATGATTTCTTGTTCACAGGGTGGTCTCCTCAATTGACAACGCCATTGTTATCTGGCTTTTCGCCATCCGAATTGAAATTTAAGCAGGTATGGAAGCGGTTGGAGCAAAGGAGGTTATAATATCGTCTTTCAAATCAGTAACTTGATAAACTATCTCAGGGCGCCAAAGTAAGCACTCTTTGCTTGGACCACACCGTTCTCCTTGTTAAACCCATTCTCTTTGGCGAATCCATTCTCCTTGGCCACCCCATTTCCGTTAAGCGAACCATTCTCCCTGAGCCTCCACTGCGCCATAGCAGATTTAGAAGCGCGGTAGTGTCTATCTAGTCCTTTGACAATTGCCCTAGCTACTGGTTCAACCTCATTAGGATCGACCCCAACCGAGATTCTCATATATGGGTCCTCATCTCGGATGAAAGGAGTTGATGGCCAAATACGAGTGACGGAGAAACCCAGGCCACCACCCTTTGTCATCGCAACGTCTTCTTCTTCTGCGGCTCTTAGGACTAGGTTGGTGAACATATCCAAGCTGGGCCGCTTGTTCATTCCCTCCCCGAAAAGTCGGATGGTGACCACGTTTCCGCCATGGCCCCAACCCATCTTACGCCAATGGGTAGGGAAGTTGAATTGAGCGATGGATGCGCTCGACTTGTCCAGGATATGGTAGAGTCTCTCCGCATTTGTGGTCAACCAGTGCATTCTGGATTGATGGATATTGTAGTCAATGGGTGGCAAGACATTTGCCTGGCGCGAGTAAAGAGTCGTTCCGGTGACTTGGCGGATGAGGCCAATGGAGTCATGGTATTCTTCTGGGTACACCATGAATCCACACATGACAATGTCCATACCCATCTGGATATACTTGTGGGCACTCTCATAATAAAGAACCTTGGGGTGGCTGGGCGAATTAAACCAGTCGTAAATCTGCATTCCGCCTGATATCAAGGTCCCGTCGATGATCAGATATCGGTCCGACCAGCCTGGTCTGCCCTCCAAGAGCTGAGCAAACTTCCTAATGTCAGTAGTCTCCAAGCCAACAGTGTTGGCCATGGGGTCGAGGTAAACAGCCCTAGCATTGTGTCTCTCCGCCGTCTCAATAATGTCCTCGGCGGCAAAGGTGGCTGAGTTGGTGACTTGTACATGTGAAATCAGCCGCAAGTGCTCGAAGCATTCGAAGTACAGATATGGCGAGATGACGATGGTATCGCCCGCGGTGAGTACCTTGCTCATCAAGAACTGATGCAGCACTGTAAAAGCAGCCACACCGCTAGACGTCAACAGCAACCTGAGCGGAATTTTCTCGTCGCCCAGGCCCAAAGCTTTCAGGAGCTGCGCCTCAAAATTCTTTGGGTCGGGAGCTCCGTATCGGTCATAATTGAGGCCATCCGACTGATGATAGGAGGGGTCGAACCACCACACGGTTCGTGATTGGTCGTATCCGGGACTGGCACGCTCAAAGAAAGACCCCAAGAAGGACTGCATTTGGATCAGAGCACGGTAGCGCTCCTCCATCTGCCAGGGGGTAAGGGCAAATGTTGACAGAGCTTGACTTTGGCCATTGCTCAGGTTCTGGGTGATGGCCAATTGCATCTCCAGCTCTGAAGTAAGACTGTCCAGACGGGCATATGTCTGTTGGAAGATGTTGATGCACCACTCATCGGTGCGGGCGTTTATCTCCACTTCAATACGCGCGCGATCATCGAACCGCTGCTTAATAAGAGCCGTAGCCTCTTTGAGGCGGGCTAATAGACGGGACCATGTCTCGACGATGGATAGCTTGGGTGTTTCATATGACTTGACATCTATGCGCCGTGCCAGTTGTCCGTTGTGACCGTTTTGCCCATTTGGGTAAGCCACTGCGATGGGGTAGGAAGCCATTGAGATGACCAGTGAGGAGGAAAGAGAACCAGGAAATAAGTAACCCAGACCCTAGGCGATGCTTAAGCCACCTAAGCTTCCTGGTTTTATAGTAAGAAGGGGATTTGTGTAAATAATAATGAGTTGGTAAAGCACGGCGTGACCTGCCCGCAATTCTTATATACGAAATTCTTACACGCGGGCAGGAAGTTAGCCTTGCAGGGATGTGTCGAGTCTAAACCGGCGGGGGAAACTCGAAGACTCTGGATCGACCAAAGCGATGAGATTCTTGGTTATCTTTTCTCTGTTATTACTAGCGGTGTAAGACTATGTACTGTACATTGAACCGTGGGGCAAAGAAACAGGTAAGAGGATCAGCCTGCATTGCAGCAATCCAACCGACCTTCCACAACAAGTATGGAAAGAGAAGTGCTCAGCGTAACACGTAGACAGTGTTGGAAATTGACAGCGTGGAGCACAGTTTGGGGCGTATTGGTAAAAAGCTTGCAAGCCTGGGGCCGCTGATTGATAACATGGCGTGTTCCTAGATCATCGAGCGAGTCGACAAGCCCGGTATAAATAAGTCTAGGATAGCATCGTATACGAGGACTGACACCTTATCTCACACCGCCGACGACAAAGTTTAAAACTTGACTTGATTCATTATCAAAGCATCATGCCTATCGCTACGAACGGGCAGAACGGGTTCAATGGGATCAATGGGCACAAGCTCAAGCTCCCTCGTCGAGGGCCACACATCCTAAACGTCCTCGAAAGACGTTACGATGCTCGATTCTACGAGTCAATTGCCGCCGTCATGGCCCTACGCACTTCATACTTAAGAAACAGACACATCTTTGTGCGGGGAGAGGACATGATTCCCATTCTGAGTGGCCTCGGAGCAAGAGAAGACGACTTTGCGTCCGTCAAGCAGATCAGCGACCTCACGGGACCAGACCCAACGCTCGACTACCGCTCGGTAACATACGGGCGGTACTGCATCGACCCCGAGACGCGCAGCATACGACGGCTCGAGGCACAGCCGTACACGCTAACGGTGCAAGAGGACTACAAGCGCCACGACTCTGGAATACCTCGGATGTTTGATGAGACTCCGACGGACATGCAGGGCAACACGGTGGTACAGGCCTTGATGCTCTTCAAGGCACTCATCTTCCAGGGCGTTCCTGTTACACCCCGCGACCGCTTGGACTATTCGTCCCCATCCTGGATCTGCACCGTCTTCAACGCACGCACGCACACGTCCAAGAACGAAGGCATCTTCGGCGAACCGGCACTCGAAGGCGTCCACTCTGACGGGTCCGACCACACCATGACGGTCTTTCTTGGAAGCAACAACATGCGTCCCGATAGCGCCGTTACATTCATGCACGACAACCAAGAGACGACTGGGGTGCAGCTCTGCGAGACAAACCCCGCCTTGATCCGGGGCCGGGTGCATCACCAACACTTCCTCGATACGTTGATGTTTGTGGATCACGACTTCAAGCACAGCGTCACGTCGCTGCACCAACAGGATGCGGCGCAGCCGGCAACTAGGGACATGCTGGTCGTCTTTACCCGACGGCCCAAGGTAGACGGGCATGTGTCGGGCTATGCGGATACTATGGAGCTCCACAGTACAGCGCCATTGCATCTGCCTATGTGGCTGCCTTGATGACAGGTGGTAGTGTAGTTTAGGATAATATGAAGGTGTGTTGTGATCTACCTACAGACGCAGGATAAGTGCAGAAATCACGCATCCAGTCAGAATCATATGCCTTGAAACTGATGCCAGGATGGGACTTTAGTCTGACCAATCACACGCAAAATTGAGCGTTCAAGTTTCACGAGGAATGAGAGAACTACCTTGAAGTAGGAAAGTCAGTAGACCAGTTAATTATCGATCTAGCTACTTGCAGCTCTCAGTTACGTGTCTGTGGGGCAGAAGCGAGAGGTCGTTGGGAATATTATCGGATATATTCATGCCGCGCGGGTAAACAAAGAGGTTTCTCGAGATAACAGCTTGGCCGATAAGTACTTTGCCACAAACATTCCGAATTGACCAATAATGAGTTGAGTCATGAGCTGAAGAACCACTCTTCAACCTTTGCAATCCCTGCAACCCTGTCCGTACGAGGCCCAATTGCGGTTGGTAATTGGCATATGACGTCGGCACTAAGTCGGCAGTAAGAAACACTCAGCAGCTGGGCGAGGTGCAGTTGAAGTGCAGAAGGAATGAATGGATACTCGCTAAATACCAAGAAGAGTTACCTTCTGTTTTAGGTAGGTCATTAATTCTTAGCAATTATCAATCCGATAAAGAGAGGGGCGTGCGTTGAGTCAGCGGGGAGCCTCCATCGACAAAGCCTCGGCAGATTTCAAATCTCGGCACCCGAAGGATTCATCTCCCGGAATGCTTGACCAGATGTCGGCTCGAAGCCGCGCCTATGATAGGCCTACGCGTGTCGATTTCGCGATCTGGTGCGTCGGTACGGAGAGGATCGGCGGAGGCGATGTCACCTTTGGTGTAACCTCCCCGTTCTGTCGCCATCAAGAATACTTCTAGACTTTTGTTGCACGCTACGCCGCCGGTGCAGCAGTCGTTGCATCAATCATTGCAGCAGTC
This sequence comes from Fusarium sp. JS1030, assembly GCA_000966855.1. NCBI lineage: Eukaryota > Fungi > Ascomycota > Sordariomycetes > Hypocreales > Nectriaceae > Fusarium > Fusarium sp. JS1030. The sequence continues at coordinate 381,374 of JWIW01000083.1, forward strand.
AGTGCTGATGAGGAAAGAGAGTAACAGAAGATCCCAGAGGGCCAAGTACAAAGGATCTTGGAGGATCAACTCGCATCGGGTTACGTGATGGATCAAGGCGATGACAAGCGATGGTACAAGAAGAATGGTTGTGGCCACGATCTTGGATACCTGACACGGGTTCTGATGCCCAAGACTTTTGACTGACTCGTGACGGTAGATTAACCCGTGGAAGAAGAAGCCATGGAATATTGATCAATGGTGGCTTTCTGAAACTCGGCCATTGAGAATGAGACATAGTATTATTTAGCTTCAAATATCTACCTACATAGAGAATATCTATTCTTATCAGCGGGGTTGAATTAATGTGGGGAGTCACAGCAGGAACTTATGTTTCTACACCAAACAGCTCAAGTGTGTCGTGATCTCAGGATTCCTTGACAGGAAATCTCTATACGGAAGGTCGACCACATATAAACGTAGACACGTCGCTCCAATGACATACTTGCTGTTGAAATTATGAGACGCAGCGTAATGAAATTCTACAATGGCTGACTGGACAGATCTTAGCCGGGCTGGCTTTGCCTGGACTATACATAATATTCGGCATATAGTCCTTAGCACTTTGACACTTGTGAGTAATAGCAGTCAACACTCGGTGACAGTTCGCTAATGAAGAGAGATCGCTTTTTACGGGGTGGGATCAACTATCTATAATGTCTTCTTCCATCCTTTGGCGAGATATCCTGGCCCTCGACTTCGAGCGGCGACTAAGATTCCATATCTAGCGGCAATGTGGACTGGCTTCCATCACCGTGCGATGCAAGAACTTCATGAAAAATACGGGCCTGTTGTACGAATCGCTCCCAACAATCTCTCATTCATCAATCCCCAAGCCTGGAAGGATATTTACTCCCACAAGAAGACACGAGCTCAAGAAATGATCAAAGACCCTGAATTCTACGTCAGGAACCCTGATGCACCCCACATCGTCAACGGAAACCATGAGGAACACGCTCGTTACCGGCGTCTCTACTCTCCTGGATTTTCAGCACGCTCCTTACGCGAGCAAGAACCATTGATTCAAAACTATGTCAATTTGTTCATCAAAGGCCTCGGTCGAGCTTGCGAGCATGGCGAAGCACCTGTGGACATGGTCCAGTGGTTCAACTTTGTCACATTTGATATTATTGGAGACCTGGCATTTGGAGAGCCGTTTGGATGTCTCGAAAACGGCGCGACTGAGTGGCTTCTCAAGTTGAACCAGATCGAGGAGGCTCAGATGCAGTATCGCGTCCTGCAGCATATCCCTCTGTTGAGTCGGTATGCCCGCCGGATCGTGGACACATTGGTCGCCTCAGATGCTGTTCGGGGTCAAGACGGGCATCGGAAGTTGACCTATGAGAAGGTTTCCCGTCGAGTCAATAACAACGCCTCCCGTCCAGACTTTATGGAACACATTTTGCGCCAACCGCCTGGTAAAGGTTTCACGTTTGGCGAGATGCTGAGTAACTCGGCCACTCTTCTTCAGGCAGGCAGCGAAACTACGGCTACGTTGCTGTCTGGAACCCTATTTCTGCTCCTTTTACACCCAGACAAGATGGAGAAGCTAGTGAAGGAACTAACTACTTCGTTTTCGAGCGATGACGAGATGACCATTGACAATACGGACCGTCTACCGTACCTTGCTGCTGTCCTCGAGGAGGGCTTGCGCTTGTATTCACCAGCTGTAGCACAATTTCCACGACAAGTCCCCAAAGGCGGAGCCACCATCGATGGCGGATACGTTCCCGGTGGGGTACGTATTCCTGATAATAGGCAGAATATCATATTGTTCAACTACAGAATTTTACTAACAATGACGATTGGATAGACCTCAGTAGGCGTTAATCATTACGCTGCCTATCACTCGGTCCTCAACTTTAGCCGGCCAAACGAGTTCATCCCAGAGCGATTCATCGACGTGGCAGAATTCCCGGACGACCGCCGAGAAGTTCTGCAGCCATTCAGCGTAGGCCCACGCAACTGCATAGGCAGAAGGTACGTAATGCTCTCGTCATGATTTGTTATAGCCGAGGCAGCTGACATAAACGCAAGCCTGGCATATGCCGAGGGGAGACTGATCCTAGGCCGGGCGCTGTGGAAATTCGACATGCGGTTAAGCGAAAAGGCACAGGACTGGATGGACGACCAGAAGGGATACGTGACGTGGCTAAGGCCGCCGATGGAGGTTTACATCAAGTTGCGCCATGGATGATCTCTGCGATGCAACGGTGGGGTATGGTATTACGGGCAGCCCGTATCTTGACATCGAGACCCTGTAAGCGCTATGCAAAGTCCCCATGCAATCCTGCGGCGGTTGTTGACGCTTCTGGAAGCTCGTAATGCGGAAACTCAATTCATGAAAAAACCCTCAGAGAGTGACGATTATGTGCGACCACTGTGACCCACCAAAGGATTGACAACCTGGGAGTTGTAGGAGCGGGCTTTGCCGTTCTGTAACATCAGCGCCCGCACTCGCTTACAGCTTCCCCGCTCCTCGTCAATAATTCTCTCTTACTTATCATATCAGCGTGTGTATCTCGTTCACCGCGCGCTAAGGCAAAGGCAGAGATCCCCGGCGGTGGCGGGCCGGGCCCGGGATGACCCCCGACCCCGGACTGGCGTCGAGGTTGTCCGACTCCGACGGGAGCCGCGCGGCCAAGACTTGATTCACGGCTAACCACCGGAACAAGAAGTCGACAGCGTCTGAGGCCACTACGCTGATAGGGCTGGCTCCGAAGGTTCAGCGCACGGGCGAACGAGACTAGCTGCATGTTGGCGGCGATGGCAGCCTGTTTCTCACTGCATTCGAAGTGGTCCGAAATGGCCCACAGCAGAGATACATGATTCGTCTTGCCTCTTGGGCCCCGCTTCATTGACTCAGACTTCGACAGGAACTGGACAATACGATAGCTTCTATGTGGTCGCGGGATGTGGCGCAACTTGTTTGACGAATCACAGTTCCAAGACCAGCAAAGACTCATTGAACAGCTGTCCTGTCGAAAAACAAGTTCGTATTTATCCTTTTCAAAACTTGCGCCATATAGTCCTTCAGTTCATATATACGAATCGCGTTCTTCGGAGCGAGTTGTGGGACCTGGCGCAAAGAATCTGTGACCAGCAGATGTCTATCGTGATCATAGCTTGGCTTTAGGATCACTCTCCTGCCACGCATCAACACCTCTAAATTCGAAATACTTGGTCCATTCCGGGTCTTCCAGTAACTGCTGCACGACTTCCGTCTCAAACGTGACCTGCACTTCCATTCCCTCGTCGTCTCCAGCTGGGCCCCTGTGTGGCGGGTAGACTACAGCCTGGCTCAAGGGCACGCCGCCAAACAAGTGCCTAAAAGCAGTGGGATTTGCAAAGCCAAAGTCGTAGTCGCAATAATTGGCATAGCGCCAGTCGCTGACCAGGATGGACATGGGCGGGAAGGAGTCAACATGAATTGATAGATCCTCTTTGTTCCGTATGCGGTCGAACTTCGCTATATGGCGAGCCAGCATCTCATGAGTGACGCTGTCAGTCATTTTCCGTATATAGCTTGCCAACTTAGACAACGGCACTTCTGAGATGACCTCGGCTAGAGTAAACTCTGGTAGTTTAGAATCGGCGCTGTTAATGTCGATTTGTAGGTTGCCCTGCATGCGCTCAGGCATTGGGGGGTTGGTAAACAACTTGGATATGCTGACGCCTTCAGCCCACAGCGGTTTATAGTCCATTCCAGGCTTGTAGAGAGGCTCCCGGATCCTGGAAAGGACTCGCCACATGAGGGCGACAACAGCATTGTATGTAGAAATCCGAGTGCCATCACTGGGCGTCGCAGCCTTTTTCAGCTCGGCATACTTGCTCTTGGGTAGATGGAACATCAGTGATTGTGAGTGCTTGTGCTGCATGTTGCGATGGGCCCGAGGAGGCGCTTCAACCTCTGGCTCCTTCGCAGCCGCCGGTCTGTCGGACGGTAAGAGACCAAAAGCGCCGCGATCCAGGCATAATGGATCGAAGGAGGGAAACTCGGTCTTGTTCAAAATAGCATAACAGTTCTCTGCCACCTGCTTCACAAAGCCGTTGAAGCCAGTAAGACCATTGCTGTAATGGTGGTCGTGCATGTTAAAGATGAGACCGCCTGGGATAAAGTTGAGTTTGAATGATGACATGGGAGGGTGGTTGTCGGGATGAGCTTCTGGCTTGTTGCCACAAGTCATCGGAAGAACGCTCAAAACGTCGATGTCGCCGAGTATAGGCGAGAGAAAGTCGGCTTTGGCGATCTCATCGAAAGACGGATAATTGTCCTCGGGCGTATCCAAATGCTGAATCACAAATTGGACAGTGCTTGTCCTCCTCTTGACGATGGAGTGGTGGCCATCTTCGTCCCTCTCGATTCTGCCAACAAGGTGTCGAACCTGGGCGAGGCTCCGCTCTAGGCCCTCTCTGATTAGTGCCGCAACTTTTCTATCAGGCGAGTTAACAAGACTTTTTCCAAGAGAAAAGTGGTATTCTAGCACTTACGGCTTCTCTGCCTCCTCCACCTTGAAAAAGAGGGCCGTGTTGGTAAATGTTGTTGTAGATAGGTAGTCGAGCGTGGAAAGTTTATATCGCTCCTCCTCTGGGTCATTCTCCCAACCCAGTGGGTAGATTTGGAACTCCTCGACCCTCGGCATTCCGACCTTCTCTGGCAGCGCGTGTGCAGTAAATACTTGGTGCGTCAGGAGGACGATGTGAATAGAAAGAGTTGAAAGGGACGTGGTCAGCTTTTAACGAGCACCAATGGTCTGTGCAGCGTAGGAAGACTCAGCAGGGATAGAATTGGTTGTGTCTTTATTCGCTGTGACATACCGTTTTATCAAAACGTAAGGAATCCTACATCAGGTACCGGGTACAAGCTAGCTTTCTCCTTCACCACACCTTACTCCAGATGTGGTAGGTGGATGACTACCCCTGCACGCACATGCAGTTTACAGTTAGGCGACGGAAGACCGACGTCCGGCGCGAACGAACCAATCCGATGCAATCTTTACAATCACCGCCGTTGCTGACTCAGCTTAGAAGTCAGTGTTGCCGTGAGCGTTGTATTGGCAAGGTTGGCATGACATCCTGGTCAAAATGAGGATCGAGCTTCAGTGGCCGCGGTATGTCGATCTTCCAGACCGCCAGAAAGCCAAAAGAATTTAGACACAAAGAAGGCAGAGAATATCTAGTGGAATGAATGAAATAACGGAAGAAGCACAGAATTGGAGGGAAGTAGGGAGTCAAAGGCGAGTCCGAAACCACCACCGGCCATACTCTCGCTATAGGGTAGTTGAATAATGCCGGAACTCTCGACTTAACCATGCAAACAATATGGCACCGTCCATCTATCATAAATTAGATAGTAGAGAATGAAGACGGAGTTTTTGTAGATAGGGGAAGCTCCACAAAATACAATATGTAAGGTAGAGAAAAGGGCGAACAGAGTTGGAGGTGGGTAGTGTTAATGAAGATCCAACATCTATACCACGATCTCCTCAGCCACGGATATGAATCGAATAGACAGCCAGTTAGAGGACACCGTAAGAAATCTCAGCCTGAGTTTTTAAGCGGTACAAGGCTTTTTATTCCTGGCTAAAGTTTACGGAGCCTAGTGGACGGCCACAACCAGCGCCAAGGGAAATTGACAGCCCAAAGCTATCGAGGTATTGGTTAACAAGAGCGACGTCAAGATCGCCAAGATGTTGAAGCTCAGGAACAAGGTTAATAACAAAATATAGATCGGCGGTGGTCTGAGTGATGGCAGTCGGTGGTGTGAGATCTCATAGCGCTGCATCAGGCTCACATCACGACTAATTACAACCTCAGCTGCAGCGTAGCAGGTAGACCACTTCATGTTTGTCGTTATGGCATCATGCATGTAATTCTGTAAGTTGGCGGCTTTGATCTGCTTCCTTCTTCTGTCATTCTTAAGCTTCTCCTGCCTGGCAAATTGTTTATTATGGCCAGGATGACCGTGACAATATTTCTATGAGCTGGATACTTGATTTACTCCCAAGGATCCATGACAAGCTTATGTCCGCTCACTTCCCCGCGTCCCATGATATCCAGCGCATGCTGGGTCTTGTCAAGACCCCCACTAACCAGCTGCGAAGGCGTAGGCACAATGACGCCGGAAGCAAGACCCTGGGGCACCAAAGTCTGATAGTACCACTTTCTTAAGTCCTCGTGCTTTGGGTCACTGAAGATCCAACTATAGGATTCAAATCTGCGCTCCACGTTATCCGGAATCTCTTTTGTTCCTGGAAAAACTGGAATAAGGGTGTTGTAAACTCCTCCGCCCACGCTGCTGAGATAATCGACTAGCAAGTTGGTGACTGGTGGGATGCCGACAGTATCAAAGATTCGGTGATATGGGCCATTAGCCTGCAAGTCTTGGACGATCTTCTCAGGGGATTGAGTGTGATCAATCACTGCGACAGAGCCCAAAGAGTCGACGTAGTCATGGTTCTTGGGTGATGACGTGGTGACGACTTGATAACCGGCAGCCCTGGCATATCTAATTGCGAGACCACCGCAAGAGCTTGACCCTCCATAGATGAGGACCTTCTTGCCCGTAGGGGACTTGGGCCCATTCAGACTCGGCTTATCTAAACCGAGAAAGTGAGAACAGGCAGCTGTGACGGTGCCAAGGTTGAGGACCGTCACGGCGCCAGACTCCAGGAAGTCACTAGACGGCAACTTGGAAGTGGTGTCGGTGCAAGCAAGAGCATATTGCTGGAAAGCACCAAACCTGTGGTCGTTCGCCTTGGTATTGGGACGAACAACGGCCACGTTGTCCCCAACTGCAAAGCCCTCGACGTCAGGGCCAACGCTTTCAACAACACCAGAGAATGATAGGCCAAGGATGTTGGGATAGGTCATGGGGTGGATTTCAATCCTGAGGCTGTGCATCAGTAAAGGTGGAACTGGCGCAATACAATAGACCACTCACTTCTGGACCTTGGACTCGATTGGACTGAAAGCGATAAACTTGACCTTGACCAATAGCTCCCCAGCTGCGGGAGCCGGAGTCTCCGCAGGGCCGACCCCTAGGGCAGCGAATTTGGTCTTGATCCAGGCGGCAGTATGGGTCGACATGTTGATGGTGTAAGCCGGGAAATGTAAAGAGGAATCAAGAAAACCGTACGATTGGGATCACCGAGATAGATGTTTTTACCACTCACAATTACAAGGTTCGGCTTTTCGGGTCCGACGATTCAAAACGCGACCAAAACCGCCGAAGGCGCGAGGCTGAGGCTGAGCAGTTCATGTAAGCTGGCCGCGGATTCATTCTCGGGAATCCCTTCGGGCATGTCGGGGATGTACATGGGCTGATGCTGACAGCCACAAGTCCCGATTAAACCGACGCAGAAATAGATTATTGAGCAGAGATAAAAGTTGAAATAGCATAAAACAGAGTGCATGATCTGTAGTTTGGCGGTTGGTTCATCACACAAGTCAATTCATCACTTAGTTGAGGCACCATCTTATCACAATGCACGTCAACGGTATCGAGACCACACAGCAGCCCAATGGCAACGGCGTCCATCTAAACGGTACCAAGACAAACGGTACGCATCAGAATGGCAATGGTGTCAATGGCACACAAAACGGAAACCACACAACTATTTCCCCAGAGCGTCTCGCAGATGCTGCAAAGCGAGGCATTGACCCCAAGGTCATGCGCTACCCCGAGACAGGCGTAAATGTCCTCATTGCAGGCGCCGGTCTTGGTGGCATAACTTGCGCGCTTGAGTGCTGGCGAAAGGGCCACAATGTTCGTGTCATTGACCGATCCCCTGGCCCTGTCTGGACGGGCGACAACGTCCAGATCCAGCCCAGCGCTATCCTACTCCTCCGCCACTGGCCTGAGATGGGCTACGAGATCGAGGACAACCAGTATGATGTTGCCATGTCCTACTTCAAGCAGACTGGCGAGCGCATCTGGGGCCCTGCGCCACCCATGTTCAACGACCCAGAGCATCTCCCTGGCCGAAGGGGCTTCCCTTCTGTCAACGCCCACAGCCGCATCAAGCTCTACCGTGCGTTCCTACGACAAGCTGAGCGCATCGGTCTGAAGGTTGAATGGGGCTGCAAGGTCGTCGAGTTCTGGGAGGACCTTGAGCAGGGTGCTGGAGGTGTCGTCCTAGAGAACGGCGAGAAGCGTACAGCTGATATCGTCGTCGCCGCTGATGGTCTCCGAACCAAGTCCAACACAATCGTGCCAGGCATGCCTAGTGAGCTCAAGACAAGCGGCAAGGCCATCTATCGAGCGGGGTTCCCTATTGAGCACGCTTTGAAGGACCCGACCGTGCGGGAGATGTGGAAGTTTGACCCTGAGGGGCAGCCTATCTGGCAATTCTGGCTTGGGTAAGTCTCTTGTCCCAAATCACGATGCATCATTGACTAATGAGGTTATAGAAACGGCGCCCATGCTATGATTGCCATGACACATGATCTAGCCTTCTGGAGCTTCATCCACTCAGTCAGTCACCTTATCCCATGATTACAGTGCGGATTATTACTAACACTCCGCTCCAGCACGAAGAGACGGCTACCGAGTCTTGGGTCCCCGACGTCGACCCTGCGGAGGTCGTCTCGGTCATGGAGAAGAACGCTGCCGTCCACCCCGCCGTTGCAGCCTTCATTCGCACAGCCCCAAAGGGTTCCGTGGTGAACTGGCAGCTCAAGTTCAGAGATCCCCACGAGCAGTGGACTTCCCCCGGGGGTCGTGTTGTCCAACTCGGCGACGCTGCCCATGCATTCCTACCCACCTCTGGCAACGGCGCAACCCAAGCCATTGAGGACGGCGTCACGCTAGCCACATGCCTCCAGCTTGCTGGTAAGGCACAGGCAGCCAACGCTACGAAGGCTTACAACAAGCTTCGCTTCCAGCGCGTCTCTTGCGGGCAAAAGATGGGCTTTGTCAACCAGCAGCTGAAGCAGCACACTGACTGGGAGGCCATTGATAAGAACCCTGCTCTTATTCGATCACGGTACCCCAAGTGGGTGTGGTCTCACGACCCCGAGGCTTACGCCTATGAGAAGTTTGCTGAGGCGCTGCACCATGTCTTGAGTGATGGTGAGGTGCCACTCATTAACACCAACTATCCCAAGGGTCACAAGTTTAGGAAGTGGACCATGAAGGAGGTCCAGGAGCAGATCAAGGCTGGACAAAAGCTTGAGGAGCTCCAAGATGGTGATTGGGCTTAGATTATCACGCATGGATAAGGGTGTCAAGATGTTTTTGCTTAAAGTACTGATTGTTTAAATATCCGAGCCTTTTTGCTTAACCTGTTTGAATCATGACTCATTTGTGACTTGTCTAGATAATCTCAATAACTGACTCTGTTCCCTTTGTCCAAACCCTCTCGTCGTTTTCTGCATCTAGACCTGTAGTCCGAAAGAGTCCGATTCTCTTATAAACACCCTTTGCCCCAGCCTCGGCGAGTAATAAGCCAACCTGTTCGTTCGCGTCTGTCCCGGCTAAATACCCCAGAGGTAGTGTAAGGATGTGTGGACCCCAACTGGGAGCGGGAGCAACCGGCCCCGCATCAAAATAAAGTCGCACTATGGCTGGCTCGCGAGAGCAAGGCAAGGCTCCTAGACTAGTGCACCACACATCATCGGTCGTATTAGTGAATTCAGAGCTGACAACTCTCAGAGACCCTCGTAGTCTGAGTCGTCCTTGAGCTCCGCTCGCATTATCCTGCGGCACGACAGGAAAGTCCTCGACATCAATGAAACTTGAAAGCCACCGGGTCACTTGGACGAATGCAGCATAATGACCATCTGACGCCGAAACTGATACCCAGGACCATGATGGGAAGTATTCCAGTTTAGTAGCACTGGGCCAATGACCAATGATGGCCCACACGAGCTGCTGAGGGAGGAGCCGTTCGACAGTCCCAGCAATGCATCGACCCAGACCAAGTTGCAAGAACCTATCCGTCAGCCCCTTAATGGCGACAATCCTGTCATGCTCGTATGTAAAGCGTAGCTGTGAGTACGTTGCAATAAAGGTCTCCCAAGTCTGAGCTAGCTTCCGTGGGTCATAATTGGCATGGAGCAGCTGGCGTAGATCATCAGGCACGTCGCGGGGATTATATGCAAACAGCCCTTGTACGTCGACCTCTGATGGCCCTGCCACGCAGCAGCATTCCCAAAACAGGCTGTTCTGAAACCAATGGAGAATCCTTCGCGAAAATAGGCGTTCCTGGAGCACCCAGCCCCGTTGATATAGCGAGCAGCCTCTGACGTGTGAGAATTCTGGGACTGGCAAGGCAAGGTAGGCGCCAAACCGGGCATCAAGAGGAGAAGAGCTTGGACTATTCTCCCCCTGCGCCGAATCGTCCCTCAATGAGGCTGGTAGATAACTGTACTGACCATGTTCGGTATTGATCATTGTTTTCCAACAATAGGCTTGGTCGGTAAAGTAGCCAAGACAGACAGGTGCTACCGGATATACTCGCGACGGCCTTTCGAGTAGAATACCATCCGAGGTGTCCTCTGAAGCTGAAGCGGAGATGGTGCAAAAGGCGTTGAAGTAATAACTACTCATTCTAGGGGCCTCCCTCTGCCAATCCATACCTCCTTCCCCGTTGGACCCCTGGACGATGCAGATGGCGTCAACAAAGAGATACTGGACTGACATGGCCCGAGTTATGGAAATAGCATCTTGAATCGTTTTTGGGAGAAGTTCAAAGTCTATCGATTGCCGTCGGCTTGTATAGTTGTCTTCAGTCGTTCGAGCAGTCCCGTTCCCCTTGCCCCAACAGTAGCTCAGAATCATGTACTCTTCGTCATTTGGGATGCTATCGAATTGGGACTCCACGAGGCGAAGGGACGGGTTCGCCCGAGAGCCGACGTAAAGTAGCCTTGTAGGATGCCACGAGCCGTCGCTCTTTAGACTTTGTTTTGGCTCGTTGCACCTCGCATGAGGCTTCCTATCTTTTCGCTCCTCGCAGTTTTCAACCCAGTGCAGGATAACATTGTCTACCAGATCTTTGAGATCTCTATCTGCGCTGGAAGGAGACCCAAGTCCTGCTAGTTGTTAAGTTGAAGTTGGGCAAATCGCCATCGTACGAGCTTACTTAGAATCTGACGCCCAGACGCTTCCTGAGCCTTGAGGCCTTTTCTCATTTGCTCAGAGCCCGATGTCAAGCAATACTCGTTGCCGACGCAAATCTTCAAGGTACCCAGGGTCTCCTCGGGTGGTTGATCAATGGAATCAATCACTATCCGTAGTTGTGTTGCAAGGCCACGCTGGAACTTGCATAGATGGATGGCCATATCATCCCCTTCGAGGATACCGTAAGGGTAGTGTATTTGCAACGCTGCCCATAGTAAACGGCAAAGGGGGCAGCCCGATCCGGCCGATGCTTCCAAGTCGGTTACCGAGTCGTAGTAAGGCTTGACGACGCGCTCGAAATCGGGGTCTTGTTCGGCGACTAGAGGCTGGCAAAATGCTTGGCGAATGGTATTGCATTGTTCGCAAATAGTTTGGGCTGCCGGCTGAATATCGCCTGCGCTGGAAACATTGGGGCCAGGGTAAGTCATTGTCGAAGGCGTGAAATAGTTTGCTGGAGTTGAGGATCAAGTCTCTGTGGAAAGACAACTGGTAGACTGGCTGAAGTTGCCCAGCGGCTGGCCACCAGCCTAGTAAACCCATTCCCGGTTTTTATCTGAGCGTGCAGTTGCATCGTGGATTGGGCCCGTATGCCTAACAGCCTGCTTGAACTGCCGTCCCGACTAGTCGCGCTAGTTGAGGATGATCAGCGGGCTTCGATCCTCTTTTGAGCTAATCAGAAGGCTGAGACACTAGATCAAGCGCTGCAGAATGCTGTCCTGGCTTGAAACTGCGCCTGTGGTTGGTTTAAAAAATACGGTGGTGAGGCCTAGACCTTCACGACGATAGGCGGTGGCGTGAATAGCCAAGGACGTCGGCGATTTCCAAAGGTAGGCAACGGGGTTTCGATAGATGTCGCGCATATCTTCTAGCTCAATATTTCAACCGCAGCTCTACCTGCCACAGAGTATTAATCCTTACCACCAACGGCGCGGAACTAATTGAGCATTACACACAGTCCAGTCCAAGCCATGGCGACGAGCGAGGCGAAAATGAGCGACAACGACAACTTTTGGCAACCCCCAGACTGGTTCATTCAGAACTGCGTCAAGATACAACCAGAAGTCAACAACCTCGCAGCGCGTGTTTCAATTCAGCAGCGCTCCGCCGACGCCCATTCCAGTTCAGCTGAGCATAGCACAAGCGTCTACGAGGTGTATCCTTATGTCTACGAGAGACTCTTGGCCGTTGCAATGGACCACAAGCAGCGTGATGGGGCCGTTTTCGTAAACCATGCCATAAACCTGTGGCTCCCTAACAAGCTTCACCCCGCAATCGACTTCTTTACGTCAACCGTGGCCAGCATCGCAAAGCATGTTGGGGCCGACATGATTGTTCTGAATAGCGAAGATGTTGAGGATCTTGCAGAACACATTGTTCTTCAGAAAGACCCCAACCACGGACCCCCAGGGAAATGTGAAACCTATCTCGACCTGCTTCCCGTCATGCCAGAGGAACCTGTCGCCAACCATGATGAACCAAAGACACCAGCTGATGAGCCAGTTGACACGACAGATAAGACATATTCAGCCGTCGTTCATGCGGTACTAAGCTCTCGACGTATTAAGTCCATGCAAGGAGGTGGTTATCAGCCGTCCCCCATAGGAGACACCGCTGAGTGTTCCTCACCTGCCGAAACAGAACGACCCATCATCGTTCTTATTCACCAATGGCCGAAAGAAGCACATCGATTCGGCGGCGCTTACTTCCCGTACAACTTTGTGGACAAGTTCCTTGATTTGTTGAGGTCTGCACCGCAGATGAAAGGTAGATTTCTGGCTATTAGAACTAGCAGCTGTACTCCTTACAACTTGGCCCAGCACATGAGGGAATTCACTGCCCCCGAGCACCTAGCATGCTTCCCAGTCCGGTCTCAAGTTCAAAAAGACCTTTTTCGGCAAGAAAAATCGCTAGTCTCCAACCGTCTGCGTATCAGGTTTCTGCAGAGGGGGTTGCGAAGGTTCTGCAGGCACAGGAACCGCAGCCAACCGGACTTTCTGCAACCGTACGCCGAGTGGGAGATTCCTATCGATGGCGCGGTGGCTGAGCTACTGAAAGGCCTCAAGATGGACGACCATGAAGAAACCTCTCGACTTGCTCAACAGGTCGTGTCCAGCAAGGGCCTCACATTGGAAAATCTGTTTGCCGCTCTTACCGAACTGTCACAAGAAGAAGAGTTGCTCCGCCAATGGCAGGAAAAGGAGGCTCCACAAGTAGAAGAGAAACCTTTGCTTCCCGACTTCCCACCACGCGTTCAACAGGTTGTAGATCGGGTCATCAAAGAGTACCAGTCAAGACCGATGTTTAGTCTACAACAGGACGACTTCAACCCTGAAAAAGAGATTCTCCAAACGTTGGTCAACACAAGTAAGATTCAGTTATCCCACAATTACCCAACTTTGTCACGGAAAGGGTAACTCATGATCTATCTCAGACACAATCAACGGCGGCTGGTCAGACATCGAAGTGGAGCCTGAGGTCAAATCCCGTATTCGACGCCTGGTTTTGCTCATGGAACGACGCTCCGAGCTTTCGGGAATACTAAAGAGTAGCGCCATGGGAGGCGCGCTACTCTATGGTCCTCCGGGAACAGGAAAAACATACCTTGCAAGGGTGATCGCCAAGGAGTCCTCATCCGTCATGCTAAGGGTCTCGGGTGCTGAAATGGGACACAAATGGGTAGGGCAAACGGAAAAGGTGATCCGAACTCTCTTCAAACTTGCCCGCGAACTCTATCCATGCATCATCTTTATCGACGAAGCAGACAGCTTGTTTCGCCGGCGTCAAGGGTCTGACCAGGGTTGGCAGCGCGGGCAGGTCAACCAGCTTCTGGGCGAATTTGGCGGGTTTAGCAAGGATGCGACATCCCCTCTGGTCCTGCTGGCCACCAACTTCCCACAGGATCTGGATCCAGCGGTTCTCCGTCGGGTCCCGAACAGGATCTTCCTTGGTCTTCCATCCACCGAGGCCCGGCAGGGAATACTAAACATTCACCTGCGGGAAGAAAAGCTGGACTCTGCTGTAGATGTCGAACAGCTTGCGAAAGACACGGAGGGCTACACGGGCTCGGACTTGGAGCATGTTTGCCAGCAAGTCGCATTGCTAGCTCTGGACGAGCTTGGTGATGACGGCCTCATGAACCAGGAGGGCGGGATATGCTTGAACATGTCACATTTCTCTCGTGTTCTCAAATCAACAAGCCCGTCGACTTCCCAGGAGGCTCTGTTGGGAATACTAAAGTTTGCTGCAGAGTTTGACACTGCTACAGTGAAGAACCTATCCGCGGTTAACTGTCCAGTTTGCAATCAACAAGGGTTGGGAAAGGAGACACCAGAAAAAACTGGCCCACGGAAGTCGGTAGCTTCTAAGATGAGGGACGCTAGGGATAAAACATCGATGGTCATTGAGTACGAGTCTACAGCGTAAAAGAAAGTGGTAAAAAAGAGATCATCATTCCATTCCGTAATCCCAATTGTCTCAAGCATGTCCATTAACTCCGTTGGTTCCGTTGACCGGCTCGACCTCATAAATACCCAGAGTCGCCTCAATGACAGAAAGCTCACTTCCTGCCGGCCTCTCGATAGCACGAATGCTCAACCGAGGGTCAGCCTTGGTCAAAAGCGCCCTCCACTCCTCAGTCTCGCGCTCCTTAGCATTGAAGGCCTGGATCATGGTGAGATCCTTCTGCCGCAAAGCAGCCTCAAAAGTCCTTGAGCCAGAACCTGGCTTGGGGAGGACCATGTCCATGATGAGAAGGCGACTCGACGGGCCCATGGCCTCGACGATGCCTCGAATAATCTTGATGGCATCGGCATCAGGCCAGTCGTGCAAGATTGTGCGCAAAAGATAGACATCTGCGTTCTTGACTGGCTGCGGAGTGAAGAAGTCGTATTCGACTATCTCTATACGGCTCCTCACGTCTTCAGCGAGCTCCACGACGCGGGCTCTGGCATTCTTGATGGGGTCTGGAAGATCTTCGACGACTAGCTTTAGCTTCGGGTATGATGAGGCAAGCATGGTTGCGGTGGAACCGCTACTACCACCGACCTAGCTAGTATTAGTATGTCTGAGATTAGGTTGCAAGGATGCTGACTTACATCGACGACAGTCGACTCTCCTAGTGACTTCCAGTCAAAAGCCTCAAGTAAATGCTCCACATTGGATCCAGTGTGAGACACTGCTCGGCTCTTCATGAAATCTTCAAAGCCCTTGCCGAGATCGGGTCGAGACTTGAGGTGCTGGAAGAAGGGCAAGTCGGTGTTGTGAACGAGGTTGTAGGCAGTCTCATTAGGAGCCGTGGTCTCGCCCCATTTCTCCGTAGCGTTTGCCAGCTGTGCCATAAGAGGGACGGTCTGGTTAAACATGTGCAGGAGCTGAACTCGCATGAGGGGATTCTCGACAAAGGACGCCGAGAGAGAGTTGTGGGACAGATTTCCATCCTTTGTCTCGCACAGGATGCCAGCAGTCATGGCCATACGAGCTACTGACCGAAGCGTCGACAGAGGGACCTTGGCCTTGGTAGCAACATCGGCATACGGCAAAGAGTCTGGAGGAAGGGGAATAGCGGAAAGAACATCAAAATGGCAGAGCCACCCAATGCAGTGATATTGCTGCTGTTGAACAACAAGTTCAGTGAGGAAAGAGTTGGGATCATGGACCAGGTGCTTGACCTGAGTCGCATGCTCGATAACGGCGTCTCTCTCAGTCTTGTTCATTGTGATGGTTGAAATCTTGTGCTTCTATGAAAGTTGATTGTGATAATTTCGCATTCGATCCGAGGTTCCAGCTTTTGCTTATGAATCGAACGCATCTTGTATCTTTTCCAAATGGCATCAAGTTTCAACTCGATTACAATAATATTACCAATTCAAGCTGCCTTGCCATTCCAGTGAGGCTGACGCCCTCGCGGGAATGTGTGTTTGCCGGGAAACCCGCCGCGCTGACCTCAGCCCTCGAGAGTTGCCGATAGTCCCCGGAGGAACCCCGTCAACCCCAACGGTGCCGTTTTCGGCAGGGCACATGTCACAATTCGGCACAAATCCGAAACTTGATTGTATCAAGTAATTCGTAAGGCTATGGGACTTGTCAATTGCTTCAGCCTGCGCGGCTGGGTAAGACGCGGAGGGCCGGGGAATCTAGGCTGCTCCGCCCTCCTTCGACCGGGGAAACACCAAACAATAATCACCGTTACCAAAAATACCCTCGCTATCGTATGGAAAAACGGACTTTCGGATAGATTGCTTGCTTACAGGCATTGTTGATGCCGCGGAGTGGACCGCGGGCATGATGCTGCGCCGTCGTCAAGCTGCGGGATAGGGAGATGATGGGAATATTCACAGGCAGCGAGATATCAAAGCATTGATGATAAAAGGATACATAATCTTTCATGAATCCTAACGTTTCTGAACCAGACAGACAAGCAACTCCTCAACCTTTCAACCACTCTTTTTAACATTTTCTTCAAGATTCAACACCTCTTGCAAAAATGGCCACCAACATGAAGCTCTACCTCTTCGGAGACCAGACATTCGACATCCAGCCCCATCTCCGAAATCTCCTTCAGAAGCGAGACCACCTCTTCCTCCAAGACTTTCTGACCAAAGCCTACAATGCCATCCGCGTTGAGATGTACAGGTTGCCCTTGAAGGTCAGAAATGACCTGCCTCGGTTTACCTGTCAGGAGGATCTTCTCCTGTGGGACCAGAGCGGCAAGCGATGTGTTGCTCTGGATATGGCCATGACTACTATGTACCACCTCGGTACCTTTATCAGGTAAGTTCCTCATGTTTGTGACTTTGTGTGGTTGCTGATACGTGAGCAGCCAAGCTGGTATTGATTCCTACGACGCACACAAGACAAGGGTCGTTGGTCTCTGCACAGGAGCTTTTGCGGCGGCCGCCGTGAGCTGCAGTAGCTTCACAGCAGACCTCATCCCAATGGCCGTCGACGCCGTCGTTGCAGCCTTCAGGACAGGGGTGCTTGTCACTGAAGTTGCCAAGAGGGTTGATCAGTCCCACGATCTCGATGACAGCTGGGCCATCCTGGTCCCCGGGACTAAGTCCGCCGAGGCGGTGCTCCAGTTCTGTGAAGAGAGCGTAAGCTGCCCTACCATTTCCAATCTCGTCAAGAATCATGCTAATTAGCTATGCTTAAGAACCTCCCCTTGACTAGCAGACCTTACATTAGCGCCTATGCTCCTAGTGGCGTTACTGTCAGTGGTCCTCCCAAGACCCTTGCTCAGCTTGTAGCATCGCCTAGCTTCAAGGGTCTTGTGTCTAAGAGTATCCCCATCCATGGTGCTTATCATGCCCCGCACCTGTACTCTCAGCTCGATGCCAAGTCCATCGTCTCGAACCTGTACAGCACGGCCACTCCTCTCTCTGAACAGATCCCTCTCCTCTCAAGCACAGGTATCACCCTGGAGGAGCGTAGCTTTGCAACCCTCCTAGAGGATGCAGTCGCTCAGGCCCTGATGCACCCGCTTCACTGGAGCTCCATCCTCAAGGATGTCCAGTCTTGTCTTCAGGAGGTCAACCCAGAGCAATTCACTGTCGTGCCTATCGGTTCGACTGCGGATAACCTCATCTACAATGCTCTGAAGCAGACTCCCCTCCGCTCTC
Organism: Fusarium sp. JS1030; assembly: GCA_000966855.1. NCBI lineage: Eukaryota > Fungi > Ascomycota > Sordariomycetes > Hypocreales > Nectriaceae > Fusarium > Fusarium sp. JS1030. The sequence goes on from JWIW01000083.1 coordinate 399,152, forward strand.
TGGTTCCCAGCACACCCGCTCAGAGCCGTCAGACTCCCGTTGAGCCTGCTCCAGAGTCTGGCTCCAAGAGGGCCAAGCTTGCCATTGTCGCCATGTCAGGCCGCTTCCCCGGAGCCAAGGACGATGAGGCTTACTGGGACCTTCTCTTCAAGGGTCTGGATGTCCACAAGCCTGTCCCTAGTCTTCGCTGGGACGCTCAGACTCACGTCGACCCTACTGGTACAGCCAAGAACACCAGTGCTTCGCCGTTTGGTTGCTGGCTCGACGATCCCGCCGAGTTTGACGCTCGCTTCTTTAACATCTCACCCCGTGAGGCTCCTCAAATCGACCCTGCTCAGCGACTCGCTTTGATGACTGCCTACGAGGCCATCGAACAAGCTGGTATTGTTCCCGATGCCACTCCTTCCACCCGCCCCGACCGTGTCGGCGTCTTTTACGGCGTCACTAGCAATGATTGGATGGAGACCAACAGTGCTCAAGCCATCGACACTTACTTCATCCCTGGTGGTAACCGTGCCTTCATCCCGGGCCGCATCAACTACTTCTTCAAGTTCAGCGGACCCAGCTACGCAGTTGATACTGCTTGCTCTTCCAGTCTGGCTGGTATCCATCTCGCTTGCAACTCTCTCTGGCGAGGAGATGTTGATACTGCCATCGCTGGTGGTACCAATGTCTTGACCAACCCTGACTTCACTGCTGGTCTTGACCGCGGTCACTTCCTGTCTCGAACTGGCAACTGCAAGACTTTTGATGATGGCGCTGATGGGTACTGTCGTGGTGAAGGTGTCGCTACCATTATCATTAAGCGTCTTGATGATGCGCTGGCTGAGAATGACCCTATCCTTGGTGTCATTCTTGGTGCCTACACCAACCACTCTGCCGAGTCTGAGTCCATCACTCGCCCTCACGTTGGAGCTCAGCGAGCAATCTTTAGCAAGATCCTCAGCGAGGCTGCAGTTGATCCCTACAGTGTCAGCTACGTCGAGATGCACGGAACGGGAACTCAAGCCGGTGACGCCGCCGAAATGTCCAGCGTTCTCGACACCTTTGCACCCCCCGTCACAGGCGGCAAACGAGCCCGATCCGACGAACAAGCCCTCTACATCGGCAGCGCAAAAGCAAATATCGGCCACGGTGAAGCTGCTTCTGGCGTATGTGGTGTCATCAAGGTCCTGCAGATGATGAAGAAGAACACGATTCCTCCTCACTGCGGTATCAAGACCAAGATCAACCACCGCTTCCCCACCGATCTATCTGAGCGCAACGTCCGTATCGCCATGGAGCCTACTGCCTGGGAAAAGAGAATCTCTACTCAGCCTAGACGTGTCTTTGTCAACAACTTTAGCGCTGCGGGTGGAAACTCGGCTTTGTTGCTTGAGGATGCTCCTCCCAAGGCTGATCGCGTCGCTGGTGGTGACTCTCGAGTCCAGTATCCTGTTGCTGTTACTGCCAAGAGCGGTGTTTCTCTGCAAGGCAACATGAGGTCTATGCTCAAGTTCCTCAAGGAGAACCGGGATGTTTCTCTTGGAGACCTCTCGTACACCAGCACTGCTCGTCGCATCCACCACCAGCACCGAGTTCTCCTCTCCGGTGCCACCGTTGACGACATCTGCACCAAGATCGAGACTGCTCTGCAGAACAACACTGGAGTGAACCGACCAAAGAGCGCTCCTAGCGTCGTCTTCACCTTCACAGGCCAGGGTGCCCAGTACCCCGGAATGGGCAAGCAGCTCTTTGAGGAGAACTCGTTCGTCCGCACTGAACTCCGCCAGCTAGATCAGATTGCGCAGAACTTGGGTTTTCCGTCTATGTTGCCCGTCATCCAGTCCGAGGAGCAGGATATCAGCAAGTTTGGTCCTTCTGTTGTCCAGCTCGCCAGTGTCTGTCTTCAGATTACTCTCAGCAAGCTTTGGGCTTCGTGGGATATCCACCCTGCTGCTGTTGTTGGACACAGCCTGGGCGAGTATGCTGCTCTCAACGTTGCTGGTGTTCTCTCGGACACAGACACCTTGTTCCTTGTTGGTAAGCGGGCTCAGCTACTTGAGCAAAAGTGCACTCGCGGTACTCACTCTATGCTTGTTGTCAAGGGGTCCCAGGATGAGATTGCCTCCGTCCTCAAGGGTCACGAGTATGAGACTGCTTGCAGCAACTCGCCAGTTGAGACTGTCCTGGCCGGCACCAACGAGCAAGTTGCCGGTCTCAAGGACATTCTCACCGCTGCCAGCATGAAGTCTACCCTTCTCAAGGTTCCCTTTGCCTTCCACTCGTCCCAGCTTGACCCCGTTCTGGAGGAATTTGAGCAGTTGGCTGCTGGAGTTACTTTCTCCAAGCCCAATGTACCAGTCCTTCGTCCTCTTGATGGCACGGTTGTGGATCACTCCGACGCTTTCGGTGCTGCGTACTTGGCTAAACACTCTCGCCAGCCCGTCAATATGCTGGAAGCTCTGTCGACTGCTTACCGCGACCGTGTCATCACTGACCGTTCTATCATCCTCGAGCTTGGTCCCCATCCCGCCATCACCGGCATGGTCAAGCCTGTTCTGGGTCAGCAGATGACATGCATCGCTTCCCTTCAGCGCGGCCGACAGCCCTGGGAGGTGCTCCTCGGCGCCTTGAAGGGTTTGTATGATGCTGGTGCCAACATCCGCTGGGCGGAATACCAGCGCGACTTCCAGGGCTCTCACTCTGTGGTCTCTCTTCCCGCCTACAGCTGGGACCTGAAGGACTACTGGATTCAGTACGTCAACGACTGGTCACTGCGCAAGGGTGATGCTCCTCTGGTCATCAACGCTTCCAAGCTCGAGAGCACCACCATCCACTCGGTCGTTGAGGAGAGCGGCGACTCCAAGAAGACGCACATGATCGTAGAGGCGGACATTGCACGCGCAGATCTGAGCCCACTTGTCCAAGGCCACGAGGTTGATGGCATTCCCCTCTGCACTCCCTCTGTGTACGCCGACATGGCCTTGACTCTGGGCAAGTATCTCTTGGATCGCTACCAGCCTCAGCAGAAGGCCAGGCTTGTCGATGTTTCGGACATGACCATCTCCAAGGCTCTGATCCTCAAGGATGATGCTGTCAAGCAGCCTCTCCAGGCTCATGTCGAAGCTGACTGGTCTTCCCAGTCCGCTGCGGTCAAGTACATGTCCTTTGATGTAAGTCACCTCAACCTGTCAGACAAAAACAGCAATACTAATCAGTGCATAGAACAAGGGCAATCTCCAGGAGCACTCTCGATGCGTTCTCCGGTTCAGAGATGGTAGCTACCAGAAGACCCTTCAGGATAGTGTTGTCGGAGTCAAGCAGAAGCTGCAAGCTCTCCGCACCGGAATTGCCACCGGCGAGACTGCGCGATTCAACCGTCCCATGGTGTACCGCGCCATCCGTCCCTTGGCCCGCTTCCACGACGACTACCGTGCCATTGACGAGATTGTGCTGAACAGCAACACCCTCGAGGCCTGCAGTAGTCTGAGCTTTGGCAGCGTCAAGCGCGACGGCAACTTCCACACCCATCCCGCTGTCATTGACTCTCTCACCCAGGCTTGCGGCTTTGCTATGAACTGCAATGATAGCACTGATCTGGATGTCGAGGTCTTCATGAACCACGGCTGGGGATCTCTGCAGCTGTATGAGCCTCTGGACTTTAACAAGGAGTATGTCACCTACACGCAGATGCGCGAGGGAGATGACAAGCTGTGGCATGGTGATGTCGTCATCCTTGACGGTGATCGAGTTGTCGCATTCTTCGGTTCCATTGCCATTCAGGGTGTCCCACGCAGGGTTCTCAAGGTCATCCTGTCTCTCGAGAGCGGCAAGAAAACCCAGCGACCTGCTCAAGACAAGCCACGAACTCTCGCTCCCTCTGCTCCCTCTGCCACCTTACCTTCAGCCCTTCAGAAGCCGACTATCCGTGTCGAGAAGACTCAGCCATCCAATGTCTCCAAGGCACTAGTGATCATTTCTGAGGAGAGTGGTATCGATGTCGCCGATCTGACCGACAATACCAACTTCAACGATGTGGGTATCGATTCTCTTCTCGGACTAACCATCTCAGCTCGCTTCAGGGAGGAACTCGACGTTGACCTTGACTTCAATGCCCTCTTCTTTGAGCATCCCACCGTCAAGGACCTCAAGGAGTTCTTGCAGGGCCCTGGCTATGATGACGGTAGCGCAACTTCGTCCTCGGCTGCCAGCGACTCGGGCTTGGAGTCGCCTCCCAGCGGTCTAACAACGGGTCTTGCTACTCCCTCTCCCGGTCTTGAGGAGGACTTTGCGAACCCCTTCGAGATTGAGTTCAGCCGTGCCCTGGAGATTATTTCCGAAGAGAGCGGAGTTGCTCAGGAGGATCTTGAGGACGATACCAACTTTGCTGACTGCGGTGTTGACTCGCTACTGTCTCTGGTCATTGCCAGTCGCTTCCAAGATACTTTTGGGCTGGATGTTCGCCATGAGCAGCTCTTCCTCGATTGCCAGACCGTTGGTGACCTGAAGGAGATGCTTATGAGGGAAATGGGAGGCAGCTCTGCTGTTCCCGAGGTCAAGCCTGTGGCCCTCCCAACCCCCGAGTTCCTTCAAGCTCCTACCATTAAAAAGACCCCCGTCCCCAACAGCAACAGCAACTCGGCCATTCTTGCTACTCGCCAGAAGGCCGTTGATGAACTTGTCCACAAGTACACCGCCGGTTTCTCCGTCCCTACTTCCAGCCCTTCAGCTGCTCTCCCCGCAGACAATAAAAAGGTCGTCCTCGTCACTGGTGCCTCTGGTGGTCTTGGGAGCCACCTCGTCTACTCCATCGCACAGCTAGAAGATGTCAAGACCGTTGTCTGTCTCAACCGCGAGAACAGAGACGAGGCCTACGCCCGCCAGTACAAGGCCATGAGGGAAAAGGGTATCCGCTTCCCCGAGAACCTCAAGCACAAGATCCGAGTCTTCCAGCAGGATACCTCCAAGCCCAAATTTGGACTTGACGCTAGTGAATACGAGAGCCTTGTCAGCTCCGTCACTCACCTGATCCACAATGCTTGGCCCATGAGTGCCAAGCGTCCTCTGTCTGGCTTTGAGTCTCAGTTCCAGGTCTTCCGCAACCTCGTCGACTTTGGCAACGATGTCGCCTCCCGCCGCCCTCAGAGCTTCAAGTTCAGCTTCCAGATGGTTTCTTCCATTGGAGTTGTTGGACAGTATGGTGTGAGCGCTGGTCAGACTGGGAAGATTACCGTGCCTGAGCAGAGGGCTACCATCGATTGCCTGCTCTCCAATGGCTACGCGGAAGCCAAGTGGGGATGCGAGCGAATGCTCGACGAGACTCTTCACAGGTACCCTGACCGATTCCGCGCCATGGTTGTCCGCCTAGGACAGATTGCTGGTTCCAAGACCAGTGGTTACTGGAACCCCATGGAGCATTTCGGTTTCCTCATCAAGTCCTCTCAGACACTGAATGCTCTGCCTGATGTCGATGGTCACCTCAACTGGACACCAGTCAACGACATCGCCGACACCCTCTCCGATCTTGTCCTCTCTGACCGCAAGCCCCACCCCTTCTACCACATCGACAACCCCGTCGGACAGCAGTGGCGCGACGTGAACGCCATCCTCTCCGACACGCTCCGCATTCCCACTATGTTGCCCTTCAAGGATTGGCTCCAGCGTGTGCGAGCCGCTCCCCAGCAGGATAACCCTGCCATCCTCCTTGCGGATTTCTTGGAGGACACCTATCTCCGAATGGCTTGTGGAGGTCTTGTCCTTGGTGTCAAGAACACGGTTGAGCACTCCAAGACTCTTGCTGCTGTCGGACCCGTGCCCGAGAACGTTGTTAGAAAGTATATCCACATCTGGAAGGAGATTGGGTTCCTCAAGACGACCGAGGAAGACAAGGCCGGCTTCGAGGCCGAGCGTCTGCGCCTTTGGGGCCCCAGGGTTTAGATGAGTAGGCGGGATATTAGATTGTTTCTTGTTTTTCTTATCATTTTATTTGACGGCACAGGCGTTGGGGTCTGGGCATAGTTTCATTTTGTCGAGCTTGAAAGCATAGATACATGTTTGATGGTTTATTTCCTTTGTTTTCACGGCTTTTGTTTTTGCATTACTCACTCATACTACCTATCTCAACTAGCCATGCTAGCTGCTTCTATATATCTGCAGTATTTTATACAATGTTATTTCCAACCCTCGCTCTATTCCTTGCGACTTGACTCTCAACAAATATCTGGCACTTGATTAGGCCAGGCTCTCGGTTGCACTGGATCCCAACGTGGCAGTAGTTTTCGTAGACGGCCCCAGTCGGGCTCCACTCCATCAAAGAAGTCAAGTAGAGAGTAACAGAACAAGACAGCCCCAGTACACAAAGTGGCTACCTGATCAAGATCTCCAAAAGACAGTCCGATATCCGGACATGTCGGGACAAGTGCTAATGTGCCAAAGTGGAAGATCAGGATACACCAGTACCCGAGAGCCCAAGCAAGTCTGGCTATCTGTAGTAGCATTTGGCTGCAGTGGCTCTTGATTCGCTCAAGTGCGCATGGGCTCCTTGAAGCCAGTGATCGAGCCACGCCCATGAACCCTTTGGCGATTCTGTAGAGAGATGGGAAGACGAAGAAGGACTTGTTCGGGGGAAGGGGGGCAAAGAAGAAGATGACGCAGACAAAAACCCTGGTCATCAAGTATAAAATGATGAGGACCAGGTTGAATTTGGGCCTGATCGCGAGCATGGCCGTTGTTCCGCCCGCGCCGCATCCTATGAAAGCAGCCCCCAAAAGCGAAAGCAAAGGATATCGCATAATCGGAGGCAGCATCGTGTCGCCTTCGGCCCATACAACCCCTGCTGCTAAGCCGCTAACGGGCAGGTAGTTGTCAATTACGAGAAAGGGCATATACAGATCTGCAATTTGTGTCTTGAGGCTGAGGCTCAGATCCCGATCGAGGGGGGTTTCATAGATCAAGTATCTGATGAGCCTGTCGGGCCTGAAATCGTCGATGGCACGAATAAAGGACCAGTTGTATGGTTTGGCATTCAGTTTGACCATCAGGTCACCGACAGCAAGAAGGGGATAAAGACCTAAACTGAGGAACTCGGCAAAGGCGAGGTTCTTGTTAACTGATCCCCTTGAGAAATGGGACAGGTAGGTGAGAACGGCGGAAAGCATTGTGAGGCGCCAGGCCAGCAGAGAGCCTGGTCCATAGAAGCCAGAGACTCCGTCGGCAAAGGCTTTATCGTCTTGTGTTGCGTCGTTCATCTTAGGGCTGTACCTGTTGTCGATTGAATGCCCTCCACTTTGACAATAACGACAGACAGCCACGGCACTGAGATACAGAATATAGAAAATGGAACAGCAAAAAGTGCAAATCAGGCTGCGCTAGGATTTTATCCAAGAACAGGCGTTGCTACTCAGCCCCGTCTCACCTGCAGGCTAAGCCACCGTGCTGCTGCAGACAGAGCAAGAGAGAAATACCGTAGCCACTCAATGAATTCGGATGGGGTCCAACGCCCATAAAACTTAGGGCAACTAGTTATCCTTATTGGCTGTAGCGTTTTCATAGATATAAGTGGAAAACTGAAGATGATGCCCCGTCCGGATTTATTGAGTGGCTACGGTACGCCTCGCGGACAGCCCCAGCTTCTTGTGCCTAGGTACCTAGGTACAAAAAACGTGAGAACATCCGACTGTGAATTGTAACAATCAAGTGCAAATAAGTATCATACAACCCATGTATACATTAGTCTAAGAATTTGCCCTCTATGACAGTTATAATCTACAACCCTCCCAGAAATACAATGGAAAATCCCGAAACCGTATCCATCTAGTTAGCCTCCAGTCTAAATCTCTGCACTGCTTGCACATCGAGCGGAAGTGCATTCTGTTTCGGACTTGTCGGCTATCCAGTCTCATCTATGGTCCAGATTTGTACCCAGATTCCTCAGTCAAGTAAACACCCTCAGTCTCCTGCACAGGCTGGAACTGTTGTATCTCGGAAGGATACCAGACGTAAGAGATGGCCATCGTGGCAGCCATCAGCACGGCATCAAAGATGTACAGCGTCCACTCGTTCTTCAATGGGTAAGCGTCGGCGCCCATGACGTATTCGATGATGCGGAAAATGCATCGGACCAGGATCAGAGCCGAAGTGGCGTATAGCATCATCATCATCCTCTCCCAGTCAAATGTGCCCGGAACGCTGGTCGCAGCAACAGTTCTCCAGTTTGCGCTGGAGCGTCTGTATCGCAGATGGAAGATGACAGCCGCAGCAACAAAGAGGCCGAAGAAGAGGATCTGGATAAACAGACCGCCGACAACAATGTTCTCACCGATCGTGGGGTCGTCACTGGCGGCCATCATGCCAGCTCCAGAGCTCTGGATCAAGAAGGAGAAGACGTCTCCCACAACGAAGAGGGTCGTGAGCCACTTTACACGGATTATGGAGCACATTTCGGCCTTGGGACCCAGGCCGCGCATGATCCGGCCGAGCGTCATGTAAATCGATGCTGCGAAGAGTGAAGGAGGGATGAGCAGGAAGACCGACTGAATGATGTAAGGCATGAGTTCAGCGGTCGCGTTATTTGCGGCAATTCGGCCAATGAAGCCCACGACTTCGACTGTTTCCAAGTCAGAGAAATTGAATAGAAGGCACACTTTGAGGGTAAAGTCACGGTATCCGCCAATAACGAATGAGATGCAGAACCACAGGCGACGTCGAAACATCTTCCACGTGTGCGCCAAGGACAGCACGAGAAATACAATGGTAAAAATGACAGCAGCTGCCATAGAAGGAACATAACTCCATAGGTAAAAGTCGCCTTTGTAAGGGAGGAGTTCTCCTCGGGGCACAAGGGAGAGCGAGTGATCCATTACGATGGGCGGCGGGGGGAAACGGCGTCGAAGGGAAACAAAGATAAAAGCGATTGTTGATGATCAAAAAAGCGAGTGTAGTTTAGAAAAAGCTGAAGGTATAAGGAAACTAAAGAAAGAAACCGGGATGCTAAAGAATCATGAGGTAGAGTTCTCTGATAGCAGTGAGCGTTGTTGAGCATTTAAATGAATTCTGCTTGACGCACAAAGAGTTACGGGGCCAGTTCAAAAATAGACATCGAGGTCTGAATCTGTAGAGCTTGACCACAATGAGCAACAATACGTGGAGGTCCGAGGAAAGATGGGGCGGGTTTGAGCAAATGCGGGCCAGCCTTACGATACACCACTTGCTACGCCAGGCCTGTATGGTGGATATCTTCTTTGTATCCCGAATGGGACATTTTGCGCGGATTCATGTCGACTACCGGTCCGTGTCAATGGTCAGGGACCTGTCTCAGTTGATTGGCCCCACAAAGGGGGCTATTCTATCCGCATCGTGTCAAGATACACGGACAAGTCAAGAGTTCGTAAACCCTGGGGCAGATCTACGGACAATCCGTGGCATCTCCGATTTGCCAATGAAGGGATCAGAGGCAACGAGCGGCGCTGACTCGGACATATTCTAACATCGCCAAGATAGGAGGCGAGTGGATAAACATGCATCGCCATTAGTACGAGATCAGATGGTTTCAAGTCAATCACGGCCAAAGAGGATCCTCAAAGTTGCCTCAGAGGGTGAGTATTTTCCCTCACCCCAACAGTTTCTCCAGCCGGCTAGATGATAAGATAGATGTAAGACTACGTGTGTGATCCTTAATCTTGAGATTCTTACTCACGCAATATCTAGAGAATAGAAGCCTAATTACCTAACATGATGCAAAGAAGTCCCCCGAGAGATACTGTGAAGTCGTCTAAACGTCACCAACTGTCCAAAAGCTGTCTCGTGTGAACCATGAACCTCGGGAGTGCCATCTCCGTGCTTGTGCTTTCAATTAGCTAAGTTATAGATAAAAGGAAAATAAGACTTCGTCGATTATAACCGCCAATGCCAAAGCAAATCCTATGCAAGTGTCGTTATTGGCAAGTCCTGTCCCGTTGTGTCGTGACCACCCCCTCTCGCCCCCCGTTCCAATACATCGAACTCGAATCCGCCCATACTAGTCACCCAGCACTTATGGCTTAGTGCTATTGTAGTTGCTCATCTCTGTGCTTTCATCAACCTCCAAAGTATCCATCTGTTCCAAATCCTGCGTCTTGCCGATGCTCGAAGGATAGTAAACATAGAAGATCGCCATAGCAGCAGCCATCAAAACTCCATCAAACACATATAGAGTCCATTCGTGTGAGAGAAGGTATGCATCAGCGCCCATGACATATTCGATGATTCGAAATACGCAACGGGCGAGGATCAAGACGGAAACAGCGTAGAGCATGTTCATCATCGATCTCCAGGGGACTTGACCATAGCTAGCCCCTTGGTCTCTCTTAAACACAGATGTCCAGGAGAAGTCGCTTTGAGGAGCCAGGTCTTGGTGGCGGTATCGCATCTGAAATGACACAGCTGCGGCGGCAAAGACGCCGAAAAACAGTATTTGGATAGCCAAGCCTGCCACAACAATGATTTCTCCCATCTTTGGGTCACTTCCTGCAGCCATGAAGCCAGCACCACCACCTTGGACGAGAAAGGCAAACACATCGCCGACGACAAAGATTGTAGTCAACCAGCGGACCTTTATAAAGAGACAGGACTTTGCTCTCGCGCCGAGATTCCGAATAACTCTACCGAGAGTCATATAGATGGATGCTGCGAAGAGAGACGGCGGGATAAGAAGGAACACTGATTGGATAACGTAGGGACCGAGTTGGTCGGTCGCTTTGTTCGCTGCTATACGTCCAACGTAACCGATCGCTTCAACTGCATTTTTAGTTAGCTTGTGTCGCAATGATCGGCTCTAAAGAACTTACGGTAGCCTCCGATCACAAATGGGAGGCAGAACCACATCCGTTTGCGATACATCTTCCAAGTGTGCAAAATTGAAAGCGCCAGAAATATAATGAGGAAGATGACTGCCGCAGGAATAGATGGCACGTAGCTCCAGAAGTAAAAGTCATCTTTGAAAGGGAGAAGCTCTCCTCTCTTGGAGAGCAGATGCAATGATTCCGTCGCCATGATGTCTCACTGACTGCTGCTCGTTTGTTGCAGAAATATCTAGATGAGATTGTCGAGGTGGTCTTAACCGCGATGCTAGGTTTGTGTATCAGGTTCGACGTTGAGGAAAAAGAAGAAGATGGAACCACAATTCATTATATATCAATTTCTAAATTCGTTGTTCTATCCCTCGTATTTTCTATTCTCGTCCTCTGTATCTCTGTGCATATTCGATCGGCTTGGCCGTTGCTGGTCCCGCCAACGAGATGGAGTTGCTGTGGGGGGCTCTAATTAAGCTCGCCGCAGGGTCCTCGGAAAATATTCAAAACCGTGACTTTACTCGAAAATATTACATTAACGGTTTAGTGCTCGCATTCACAAACAGATACGGTTTAGGACTTCCTGACTCAAGAACGAATCCGAGTATACGAACCCGATCCAGAGCCTCCAAACGCCGCCTCATAACTCCATCATCCCTCGCATCCCCGTGTTCTTGAGAAATCTGCCGCTCCTCTCTCTTATCCTCGCATTCCTGCAACCTTTTCTTGTTTTTACCTCAGTTTACTCGTATTTCTTCCCTTACACACATGGAGCCCGACCGACCTCGAAAGCCACGCCAGGGCCATCGCAAGTCTCGCAATGGATGCGCCGTCTGTAAGAAGCGTCACATCAAGTGCGACGAGCGACGCCCTAAATGCGGCAACTGCGAAATATCCGAGAGGCAGTGCTTCTATGCCTCTCCCAAGAAGGCAAAAGTCGGCGCTTCACCGTATGAGCAGGAACTTACAACCTCGTCGTGGCTCCAGACAGCTTCGGCTTCCTCAGATGAGGTGACGGTAGCATCACCGGACCTACACTCTCTCGAACCCGACGACTTGTTTACCTTTGAGCACCTGAATCTGTTGTACCATGTTCAGGAGAATTTGATGGACTGGATGATGGTGACGGAGCAGCTAAAGCCTCTTGCAAATGTCTACGTCACGGCAGCGCTAAAGACGCCATACCTCATGAACCAACTCCTCGCCCTATCGGCCATGCACCTACGCACCGTCGACAAAGCCAAGTCGGACTCGTACACACAAGCTGCCGCGCATCTCCGCCACCGAGCATTACGAGGCTTCAACAGAACCCTCAACGATACATCACCAGCCAACGCTACCTCGCAATTCTTCTTCGCCTCGCTGCTAGCCCTCCACTGCCTCGCCGAGACGGTGACGGGCTATCCCGACCAAGACTTTTCAACGACTTTGCGATGCACATTGGAATACTTTCGCCTCCACCGTGGAGCACGAGTAATGGGTGAGAGAGCATACCCGACGTTTGTGGACTCTCCAATATCTCAATGGCTGCTCTATGTATTCACAGAGGGGCGAGAGGAACAATCCACACCATCAGAAGAATGTTCTTCACTCTTTGCAATGCTCAATACATCCGATCTTAACGAAGAGTCGCGGAAGTCTTGCGAGGAAGCGGCACAAGCTTTTGATTTCGTAGTGCAGAAAGTTGAAGGTCCGAATGGCTGGGGTGTGCATGGCCTACTGGCATGGTCTAATTTGATACCACTACGTTTCTTGACGCTACTGGAGAAACAGATCCCAGAGGCTTTAGTTATTCTAGCACACTACGCTGTGCTAATGCATCGCTTTCGTGCGTTTTGGTGTTTAGGTGATGTTGGAGAACGGTTGGTTGATGGTATTACAAGCCTGTTGGCAACATATTGGGGGACCTGGCTTCCTAGTCTCGAAGTGGAATAGCACCGGCATTGTCGTATACCCTGAATCTAATCATCAATATCCAATGATGTCATGGAAATCTCTCGCTCTTCTTCATTTTCTGCAGGTCGGGCAGAAATGTAGGACAACCTATAAGTTTCTCATCAAGAACCAGTTTATCTAAGTAATATTACGGATTGAAACTACACCAATTAATCACGTACCGAGTTCAACTATGCGATGCAGATTTTGTTTGTAGTTTAAGAAAGTTAACTATTCTTCATAAGTGCGACTTCCTCTGCCATCAACTATGGAGTCAACAAGACACAACTTGATAAGGCGCAGAGCGATTCTAGTCACACATAATCTAGAGACTTACTAGGGATTTTTATAACTCACGCCTCTAAATTCCCCCATGAACGCTTCAATGCACCACAACCTAATAAAGTGACGATGTATGAATTTTCGGGTCACAACTGAGAATATCTAGGGTAGGTACCTGGTCGGATCAACGGGCAGAAAGACCGCGAACAACCTACAGTTCCCTCTCTACCGCTGAAAACCCGTAGACTATTATATACACCATCGTACGTCTATCAAATTGTTTCCTGGTTTGGAGCATGACTGCATGCATGCATTTTGGCTTCATAAGTGCAGTCCCTGGCTTCTCACCTTGTGAGCACTCAGCCCGTTGACGCGTCTTTCACATACGTCAGCTTACGACATTTCCACACAGCAGTCAGGTGCACCAAGGACATTCTGAAGGGCTGAAACAAAAATGCTCGACGCCAGCCAAGTCTAGTTAATTATCTTCATCGTACGGACATTAATAAATGACAGCCATATTCCTCGCGGCATAAAGCAGGACGCTAGTATCCAATTATTATTATATATACACCGCTGCTCACCTCACATTACCTTGCCCAGTCGCTTAAACGCCTTGAGCAGGAAGTGATTGGTGACGTGAATGCCAGCAGCCAGTCCAATGGCTCCCAGACCGAACCAGATAAACGGTCGGTCTCCGATCCACATGAGAGCCTGAGCGTCTGCGTGATGCCAAGAGCAAGCTTCGAGGTCGGTGATGTATGGGATTAATTCGGTCGCGTTGATGACCTGGAATGTCGGCGTGGGGAGCGAGGGCAGATCGAGGAGGTAATCCTTGATGGCCATGGTGATAAAGAGGGGTCCGGCGGTAATCATAATCGCGCCGTAGGGCTGGAAGCGAGCCCAGTATTTGGTAATATCATTATAGAGGACGAGTTTCTTGAGGGCGCGGGTAAAGAGGGGGTGGTGCGGGGATGAGATCATAAGGTCGTTGGAGACGCCCGTCGGCTTGGTCGACTTGAAGACTGCGTGGTGTGGCTCTCCGTCGGCTTCGAGCTGGTGCAGGGGAAAAGTCTCGTTGCAGATGGTGTCCATATCCAGATAAACACCGCCGTAGTGGTGGAGGAAAAAGTAGCGCATGGCATCGGCGCGGATGATGGGGTAGGCGTAGCCGTCGTAGATTTCCAGGTACTCAGGGTATTCGGCAGCGATAAAGTTGCGCGCCGACTCGTCGGTCCAGTGCTGCAGAGCCAAAAAGTCAGTAAATTATGCTACAGTATGCCCCTCACGCGGCCCGTTCCTCCAGCGACGCACCTTGTATTCCCAGTCGGCGTACACGTCCTTGCAGGACTGTTGCGCTGCCGCCCACTTCTCGGGCACTGTCGCGTTGGCCGTTGTCTGGTGCAGGATTCGCGGTATCGTCTGTCGGTCGGGATCGGGCTTGGGCGACGAGGGGTCGTCCACAGGGAACGTCAGCCGGGCGCCAAAGAGCTCCTCATTCCTGCGCAGCAGCGTAATGAGCGGCCCAAAGGCGTGCACCACGAGGATGACGATGAGCAGGTCGATGACCAAGAGACACACGGCGACTCTCCTCAGCCTCGGCAACCGCATGTACTTCTTGGGGAATCCGTACGTCGTCCCGAGGGAGACGGACCCCCACTCGGTGCGCTCTTCATCGTAGGCCTTGTCGCCGCTGGCACCTCCAGAGAGCGACCGGTAGCGAGCCTGCGGGGAGTTGGAGGAGGTTGTCATGCTGTGCAGAGGGACAGACTTGTCGTCGCTGGGGGCGGACATTCGGGGACTCTGCAGAGTGCGGGATGCGGTCGAGTTATTAGGTTGGCTCAGACAGCGCACGACATCAGACGACCTCCGGTGCCAAGGGGAGGGTTGTCACAGCCCACGCTCTAATAATAAAGAGAGTCGAAAGAGAGTGCGAACTAGGAAAGGGAAAAAACTCTTTCGGGCTGTGGCGGGTGCGTCAAGGTGTCCGACGGACCAGAGCGATAACGAGGAGCATGTGCGCGTACAACAGGACTCAGGAGAAGAGCGTTATATTACTGCATTAATCAATTGACGGTGTGATTGGCCAGCCCCGCTACTCCTGACTTGTCATTTTACGCGGAAAACAGGGATTCATCGCCCACGGCCGTCCTCTACCACGTCAGAGCTGAGATGAAGGCCGCGCTTGATTGGGTTCCCGCTGGAACGCAGGGGCTGTGTTGTGTCCCACTTCTGACGGTGTCGCTCCACGTCAGCCCCTGAGACGCTGTGAAAAAGTCAAACATTAATCTTAAGCGCAAGCACCTGGGCCCATCACGCATCCGCAATTGGCCCGTCCACCTCGAATCTTCCCCTCGAGGGCTAGTCAGGGACCGCAGTGACAAGATTTGATGCGGCGATTGGATGCGAGCCCTAGCCACACTTGCCTGACACGCGGCTGTGGCGGTGCACCGCAGCGGCATGCATCACGTGCGTAAGCTCCAGAGAGAGTTTAGGCGCTGCCGCTCGTCACGGCTTATCGCATTGTCCCGCTAACTCCCCTGTAATCTAAAGCTAAGGGAACGGACTGCCGAGAGCTCCGGATACTCTTTTCTTGTTGTGGCTCTGCCGGTCAGCCATTTCGTCCCTTCAAAACTTCATAACCTCTCCTCGAATTACGCGCCCCGAGACGAGACGTGCTCCCCCCGACTGCAACCTCTACCAACACGCCAGGTCGGGCATGCTAAGAAACCGGACACGCTCTCGCCATGTCGTCTGAACCGAATCTGGGGAAACCGCAGTTTGCGGGCCACGCTGTGGTAGAGCCCATTGTACGCCTCTCCCGCGCCCGCCGCTCCAACATGCTCGTTCTCGGGATGACGACTGACTAACTTGGGTGGTATAGGGCATCGTGTGTATCATGGCAGCAGCATGCTACGTCAACCGCCGCCGAGACTTTACCATCTTCCCCTCGTCCAACCAAGATCAGGGCCTGCTGGGTAACGCAAAGTTGGAGCCATGGGATGAGCCGGACTCGTCGTCATCGGACGGCTTCGACGACGACAGACTCTCCCCGCTCCCGGCCTCACCGACTACGACGACGCATCCTCCCAAGAAGCGAAGCTGCTGCGGCACCGTCGTCCACACGCCAAACTCGTCCCGTTTTGCGAACCACTTGCACAGTCGGTTCATCCAAAAGTTTCCCTTTTTGGTGGAGATGTTTTACTGGGTCGTCAACCTCCTGGCCTACGTCTCCGTCAAGGCCATCAGCGGCATGATCTTTTCCACCGACGGTGTCTGGCAGATGGCAGAGAACCACGGCATTGCCATTCTTGAGCTCGAACATAATAGTCCTCTTAGTTTCTTGTTCCCCTGGAAGGAGGTGGAAGTTCAAATGTTTTTCCGGAATGGGCACCAGGACATGTTGACGATCCTTAACCGGGCATACTCCTTGATCCACATCCCGGTTACTGTCAGGTTCGTTTCTCCATGACCCCCTTCTGAGCCCATCCTAACACGGACCTTAGCTTCCTTGCCTGGTACTACTATGCCGCGCCTACCCACGCCCAGTTCGCTGCTGCTCGTCGCATGATGTCGCTCTGCAACTTCTTCAGCTTCTTCGTCTTTACGACATACCCATGCATGCCCCCGCGTCTGCTCCCCGAGAAGTACGGCTTCTTCGATACGGTCCGCCGCGAGGACGCCGAGTCCATCTGGGCTACGGGCAAGTTCTTCAACCAGCTCGCCGCCTTCCCCTCGCTGCACTTCGGCTACGCCTTCTGCATTGGTACTGTTTTCATGTACCACTCGGGCTTGTTCCGCCGCCGCTTGGGCCGCCGCGAGAAGCGCATGTCCAAGATCCGTCAGGCCTTCTTCGCCATCCTGAGCATCATCTACCCGGCCTTTGTCCTGTTGATTATTGTATCGACGGCTAATCACTACTACCTGGATGCCATGGCCGCCACGGGTGTCGTAGCTATGGCTTGGTTGTGCAACCGCTGCTTGCTTACGCTGCTGCCCCTAGAGGACCTCTTCCTCTGGTGTGTGAAGTTGGAGAAGCCAGTTCCTACCACCGGTAACCGGGGAGGTTAGGGCTGTTAATTTTGGCCCCATATACTTTGGTGCATGTGCCACCCATATTCATGACGAATATTCCACTTATGGAGTAATATGTTAATATAATAGATATATACGAACCGCCATCTAATGAGTCAGTGGCATGACATCTACCTTCTATCTAAATATTTTACCAAATTTACCTAATTACTGGGATACATTTCGAGAAGAGCTTTGGCGGTGTGTCGCGATTTACCTTTGCTACCTGATCACACCCAATGTTGCTTTGACTTTTGACCAGCGCCATCATGTTACATGGCTTCAACATGTTGCGTTGCACCGCTATAATGGAGGATTACTAAATATGGAAAGCGATACCGAAAAATGGCGTCTTATGCCCTAAGTTAGTCTTGCGCTGCTCGGGCAGTTCTCCAATGCTCCCCGGACGAGATGGTGAGCAGCACTAGCCCCGAGCCAATCCAGACCATGGCTGAGGATATTGTGACGGTCCAACCAACGCCAACAGCCTCAATCAAGGGTAGGCAAGACGCAGTGGCGACGGCGGAGAACGAGTACCGCATGAGAAAGTAACTGGCTATCGAGAATGAGAAGAATATCCGAAAAGGGAAATCTCGGGGCGAATACGCACCAGATGCTTTCCCGCTCTTGTGTTGCATCACGTCCAAAATGTATGCATTCAGGCTAGGAAAAGCGCACATCTGAGCAAACCCCTGAACGAACATGCAAATGCCTGGGAGAGCCACGCCGCCGAAGTTACGGTCAACAGACCAGCCGTAGAGCAGAGTTGAACCAGGAAGGAGGATGCCCAGGGTGAGTATACTGCTCCGAAGTCGGTCCTCTTGAAGTCGAAAGCCTCTCCTCCTTATCCACGACTTGACGACATGGTCGACTAGGCGTCCACCTACTTGAGTACCGATAAGATATCCAGCGCCAGGTACCAGGTAAAGCAGTCCGGATTGAAGAGGGGTTGTGAGGTTTAATCGGGGGTTTAAGACGAATCGGATGGGTGTGAGCAGAGAGTACATGTTCCATGCCGTACTCGCGGAAGCTAAATTCTACTGACGCGTGAGCGGATGTAAACAACGAAGAAGAGCTGGGCAATTTACCACGCAGAGCAGGTTCTTTTGCCCAAGCAACTTGAAGACTGTCCAAGGACTAGACCACTCCCACAAGTTGGCAAAGCCATGGCGAAAGCCCTTTCCCCGCAGCTCTTTGTACCGAAGTTGTTGAAGAGTTTCATGAAGCACAAAGATGGCTTGCAGGAGGCCGAATCCAGCAAGCCCTGCCTGAAGCCAAAAGATTACACGCCAAGATGTATATGTAACGATGATGCCGCTTAGTAAAGGTCCAAATGCCGGACCTAGCATGCAGCCGCATGCAAACCAGCCCAGAGAGGTCCCACGCTGTACCTGCATCTTATTAGGTTAAACTTCAGCACTTGGAAAGGCACACACACAGGATGGTAAATATCTGAGATACAGCTAGGTCCGACAATTAGAAGAGCGGTTACTTGACATGCTGTCAATGCTCGGAACACAAAGAACGCTACCAAGTTGCGCGATAGTGCTGTGCCAATGGAAAAGACGAGAAAGAGGGTAGTGCTTCCCACATAAGCCTAGAGGTCATCGTACATCAGAAGAAGCAGTCTCAACGGCCTTATGCAACATTTACCGATTTTCGCCCAAAGACATCTGCCCAAGGGCCCCAAAAGCAGCACGATAGTCCGACAAAGACGAGGTACACCGCATTACTAATGTTGATAGCAGTGGGCGTCGTATGGAAAGTCTCTGCAATCTCTGGAACGGCAGCGAGAACGCTTGTCGTCGACATGGAAGCCAACAGGCCGCCAAAGGCGATAAAGGCCGTCATAGACCCCTTTTGAACATTGCTGAACCTGGAGTATACAGGAGCATAGGTCCTGTTGGATACCGTGTCGGAAGTGCCTTGGGCACGTCCGATGTTGGCTTCGAGCTGTATGCTGGGTTGTGTAACTACTGTAGTTGTCGACATTTTGAGCCAGTCTTGGAGAACAAAATAGCAGAGGTAGGCGTCACATATAAAGGGAAAGATTTCCTCCGATTTCGCCTTGTAGTAGGGTGCAAACTACACGTAGGGAATTGACTGTCTGACTAAGATCAGACTCGGCTTCGGCATTGCGCAGCTCCGAGACCGAGCTTCAGAACATGTTTTCCCTTGTCATCAACAACACCTGCCGAGAAAATCACCCAGGTCCAATCTTGCTCCATTGAACTTCATCTGTTCCCAAAACCTTTGACCCTCTTTTCCGGATTTCGAGCACAACTTCCAGGTGACGCACACCGAGTGGCGCACCTTCACTGTTTGCCATTATCCGAGCGGTCTTGATGGCACTCTTGATCTGCCTTCCATTGACCTTCCACTTTGAAAGATGGTCGAGGTCGGTGTCGTTGATATTGACAGATTCTGATGGTAGCCTGCCTAGGAAATTGGACCAAACCTGCCTTCGAGAATCTTGGCTAAGATTGTCGTAGGTCAGGATGATGTCGATGCGAGACTCAAAGGCTGAATCAATTTCTTCAGTTCTGTTTGTGGTGAGGATAAGAACGCCCTGGTAATACTCCAGAGTCGTCAAGAAAACTGGGGGGATATTAGCTGTGTTGAGCGTATATTCGTCTTCGAGAACTCACTTGACACCAGTTCATTTTGGGCGAGGTTATCACTAGACCGCTTTTCGAGAAACACGTCTGCCTCGTCAATGAGAAGAACGGCGTTGAAGTGTGAACATCGATCAAATGCCCTTTTCAAATAGCATTCGACTTTGTTCGCTTCGAGGCCCAGGTCACCGGCACCGACTCGGTACAATGGTTTCTTGAGCTCTTCAGCCACTGGAACGATGGTCAGATCTGTACAACGCCAATTTTGGAGAGCCATACCTGATTCGGCAGTCAAGGTCTTGCCGACTCCGGGGGGTCCTGCTAGAAGGAGTACCAACCCCTTTCCTGGATCCCAACCTGTTAGCAGGAGCGCCGAGGGAAACGGGGAGTTGCAGCCACATACCTTTTCCTTCTACAAAATCGTCGAATCCCTCATCTTTTTGTTTCACGGTATGTGAAACCAGAGCAAGAAGCAGGCGTTTCTCTTGCTCTTGGATGACAAGGTTTCCAAGAAGCTGTTCATTCCAAACCACGGGAGTAATATCGTTGACGGCAAACTTGTACCATTGCTTCGCTTTGAGAGCAAATCCCCTCACTTGCGGCACTGCTAGCAAGCACTGATCCTCAGTCAAGGTGGCTGTTTGCTGATTCTTCGTAGAGTCATCATCGATGACTCCTGGTGAATTCGTCTGTTGCTCTTCTCTCCCGCCATCCAGTTCTTTCACGTTCGGAACCGACAGATGTTGAAACCTGTAGAAAGCTTTAGCGTCGACGATGATGCGCTCCGATAGCTAGAACTCGTTAGCAATAGACCTCCCTCGTGAAATAAAAAACATACAAAGATCGTCTTTGGCTCCCATCCTGAATCATCAATAACCAGTCCATTGTAATTTGAGACACCTCTCCGACCACACAAGTCCTCGAAAGACCTTCCCCTCTCGATCAGACGCTTCTTGATCCGTTCTCTATCTGGGTGAGCTCTGAGAGGGAATACCGGAAGGTCAGTGACTTTGCGAAACCCCTCGAAGCTTTCAAGATCCCAGTGCTGCTCTCGGTACCCAAAGTGGCTCCCGTTCCAATCTAGCACATGGACCTTGACTCTGCATACGTACTCTCCCTGATATGTCTTCTCAATGTACGCATCCTGGAGAATTCCAGCTGACATCATACCATCTTTGAACGTTAGTAGGATCTCGCCGGGGACCAATGCAACTGGAACACTAGGAAAGGTGACATAGCCTGTCTGCCGAATCTCCTGCAGTGTTTGAAAAGGATCCTCCAGTTCTATTTCTAGAGCTTTTTGTAGAATACGAAGGTGTTCCTTTGACCTTTCGTTGTCTGTAACCGCCTCTGCTTGTAGGAAGCGTTCCCAACGATGCAAAAATGGTGTAAAAGGAGGGGCGAATTCGACGGTCGGGGCTGCAGTGTCAACGCGAGGATAGCCAGAGAGTACCTCTGCGAGACACCTCTTGAGCTCAGGACTCTGGATCTTAATTGAAGTCGTCTGGAGAGAAGCTCCATGGTAGTGAAGAATGGCAAAGGCCTTATTATCGTCCTGTTTGCACTGATTGCTTTCGACCTTGGCCGCAATCGGAACGTCGGTTGAGTAGACGGGGTTTCCAGTCTCTATACTCGTTTGCGTGATGTAGAGATGCCTTATTTCAGCCCTTGATCCAATCCCTTGCGCCTCATGGCTCTGTTTGGAACTAGGATGATTTGATAGACTGTCGCTGAGGGAGGACTCATCGGAAAACGTGGTGCTGTTGCTCGCCCCAGAGTTGACCTGCGGACTTTGTTTCGACTGACTTGCTTCTGCTTCGAGCGGCGTTCGAGAAGGCTGGGAGGCTTCTTGTGTATCGCTCCCTTCGATCTTGGGGATGGGCTTATCATCATCGTATGCCGCTGGCCATGTATCGTTGTCAAGTGCATCGATGAAGTCATCGAGATTCGGAAAGCTGATTACTTTGTTTGGCTGCATTTTGTGTGCGACCGTGTCTCGTAGGCGTCTCTGAGGTGTTTGCAATTGATAAGCGCGCAGCCAGAAAGGACTAGAGATTAAACAGATGAGTAGATGAGTTTGAGGCGGGAACTTATACTAACTAGAGGGTAGAGTTATCTCTAATGATTCATCCGGTCTGAGTCTTCCGTGCAAAAAGGCAGAATAAACTCTTGTGATTCACACGGTCTGAAGCTTTCTTGATGTAGCCAGGAAAACTCAAACCGTGCAATTGTGTTGGTATTCTGTCAAGATGGAAACAGAAACTGTTTGGTGTTAACTTGGGAGAAATTTGCCCTGAAGGGGCAGATAACTTCTCAAATAGAGCCTAAATGCAGCTAGGAGCTACCTTGCATGATCTTCATCCGGGCTTACCCGGGCACCTGATCGAGTATGATTGGAGATGGTGTCACCTTGGCGGCCTCTGCATGGGGCTGGCTGAGTTGAGGCCCATGTCGGCTTGCTTGGTGCATGCAGCCGTGCCTCAGCTCAAACGCATACCCAATGCCTCATTGGCGTACAATCCAGCGTTATCAGATCACAATATTTCACATGACGCTAGCTATTCCAAAACGGTTTCGTTGCTTTGTAACCTGTCACTTCGGTAGGAGATCCGGGACGGGATGTAACTTGGGTAGCTGAAAAAGAACCCTGCTCAGCTGACGATCACCTGGCCACCTTGATTTCGCGCTGTGCATTTGCAGAGTATTTGATAGCGCATCCAGTCATCCTCCATCAGAATCGTGGAATATCACCCAGCTTCCCTAGTTATAGAGGAGAGATAGATGGTATTAGATCTAGTCCTAACCACTGACCCATAAGGTACAGCACCGTACCCTTGATATACCAAGGACCGGGCGTGCCGGGTTGAACACGGTTAATTACTTCTCGAAAAAACACCAGTCTTGTTTCTTCTGTCACAATCATAACAAGAGTCCAAGCCAACGATTTCCTCCACTGGAATCATTTCATCGCCCTGGGCGGTTTCGCAGTCGCTGGCCTCAGGCGACTCTTGTCCCTGTTCTTCAACCAGTTCAAATTTATCGTCGAGAAAAGATTGAAGTCTCTCAGGCAGTACATCTATTGAGTAAATAAGAAAATGCAAGAAATTGAGCCAAAAAATGGTGCTTACGTGTTTTGACGCTCCCAGCAGACTGCCTCATCTCGTCCACAACAACGCGATCAACAGTATAGAGTGCGGAAATACGTCTGCGCCAATAACCCCAAATGAAGATCTCGAAAGCTCTTGGTGATGGATCTAGTGCTTCCACTTCTTGAATAAAATCCTGCATCAAATCTTCTAATAGGCGGGCATTGTCTTGTTCTCGCTCATCCGATCTGATTCTTCGCGCCTTCTCAGCGTCACAAGATAATATCAAGGCGACTGGTTCGCTAAAGGGAGGCGGGTCGAGGAATTTCTCGCGAGAGAGCTTGGGATCTTGATTAGTCAAGGGAAACATCAATTTTTTGTCGTTATTTCACACTCACTTCTGTTAAGTAACAACACGTATGTGTCATCTCTAGGGCTTCGAACGTTAGAAACCGCACAAGCTGAACAACAAGTTCGGATAGCCGTGGGGTGCCCACGCCCTCATCTTTCAAAGCATGATGGAAGAAATCATGCCGAAAGGGTTTCCATGCCCTTTTCTTTTGGCTGTATGCTTTGAGGAACGACTTGAGTGGTGAGCAGCCCTTAACCCCGGCGTTGCACCAACAAACACAATTATCCTTGACCCTGACCTGGGAGAGGTGGATGATCGCATCCCAGAGGGCATCAAACCCAAATTGTTCCCTGTTACATTGGGCGTACGTGGATATTGCCGCAACGTAGTGCCAGCCGGTGGCATGTATGTTAAGCCCAAGATTGTGCGGGTCGATAGGGGTTTGGTCAAAAAACCCTTCTTTTTGGATCCATTCCGTGGCTGCCCGGCGCTGTTGCTGATTCCAAGATTCGTGAGGCTCCTTCAACCAGAAAAAGCGTCGACACATGATGGGCGAAAGGCCTATGTTGTTATGTAACCGGTGACATAGAAACCCATGTTTGAATAAGATAGGGAAGTGGTAGCTGACAGTTCCGTGATCGTGGTAAATTGTAGTATACCACTTTGGCACTCTGAGTGCCGCAGGAATGGCGATACCAGCCTCGTCGAGAGCTTTACAAAGATGCGTAGCCCGGTCGTCTGGAACGTGATCTGAGGGAGAGAGATGCGGCAGTATCCCTAGCTTTTGTTGCGCGAATCTCAGTAACTCACGCCTTCTCTGAGCCAAGCGGAAAGCTATAATGTCGAAGCATGCCCGCGATGCCTCTTGAAGTGAAACGTATGCCTCGCCTTCA
Organism: Fusarium sp. JS1030; assembly: GCA_000966855.1. Taxonomy (NCBI): domain Eukaryota; kingdom Fungi; phylum Ascomycota; class Sordariomycetes; order Hypocreales; family Nectriaceae; genus Fusarium; species Fusarium sp. JS1030. The sequence goes on from JWIW01000083.1 coordinate 423,197, forward strand.
AAATCAAACTTACAGCCTGCCTCCATGAGAATGTCAACTGACTCAACACAATCGAATTCAATGGCCGTGTCGATTGGCGATGGGAGGACACCGCCGGATGGAGCCTCATCTATAAGCTCCCGAGCCTTGGTTGCGAGCAGTCTTCGTAGCCCTGAAGGCCAGGGTATACACAAATGGAGAGTAGTAAGACGAAAAGGGACCTCTAATGGTGCGATAGGATTGGACGAGATACATTCTTCGAGCTCGTCCATAGACCGCATCAAGAGGGCGTGGACTATAGGTGATATGTCCATTGCTGGCGCCGAGTATTAGCTCAAGGGCCTGGATCGAGGAAAAAGGTTAATCAAGTATTACCCAGGTATGATTCGGTTAAATAGCGCAGAAGAGCGTCATCCAAAAGATTGATAGATATCGATAATATCTCGTTCCAATTGAGACGGAATGTTTGTGCCACGTAAGACATTGACCGTGGACTAGCAGTCAGTGCCCAATTGGCCTGGCCAAGTTCGCAGAAGGCCTCGATTGGATGTAGAAGGGTAAATGTAGAGCTTTATTGGACAGAAACAACATCAGTTCTGACTCTTTGTCAACTTGACTAGGGCTCTTACATTTCTTCATCGTCAACACCGCCAGTCTGGACTAACATATCGATGAGTTTCAGACTCCTAGTAAGGATCAAATCATAATCAAGAGTGCTGAAACCACGACTCAATATTTTCACACAAGCGAGCTGTGCACAGTTAGAGATTGCCGTTAATTTAAGGTCTCGCGTGTCTTTTACCGTTGCGTGACTCAACCCATCTTCGTCACGATCAGTTGGCGACGCCTTGCCATCTCTGTACAGAGAAAGAATCGCACGTTCGTCCGACTCGATTGCCAAGATGATTTCATTATCAGACTTCGACCAAAGGATTAAATTCGACAACTCCTCCAACTCTCTCACTACTGGGCTGCTTGATTGAGGAACAAGGTTTTTGTAGCGCACCGAAATGCCTGGACTGCAGGTCCCAAGAGAGTAGTCGATACACGCCAGGCTGAATCGTGACGAAAGCCATGCTAGCTTCGTCGGAACTTGTGCCTTGATAATGCGTTGCGCTTGTGAGTCAATGCCGTAGTATTTGCAGCCTCGACTGTGATTTCCAAAGCTGTGATGCTCATATTCAAATTTGATATGCCAGAAGGCGAACGAGAATGCTGATGGACGGTATTCAAGCTCGCAGTTGCAGCCCGGAAGACGAGGAGATGGACCGAAAACACCACCCCCTAGTGTTGTAGACCTATTTAGCTGCCTAAGCCTGTGCGTGTTTTGACCCTGATAGGGTGCGATTTGCATTTTCTTGATAAAGGTTTTATCAGCGGATAGAATCTAGGGAATATGAAGATTGCATGACTTACGGTCCTTGAGACTAAAGTTGATTGTACGTCCATCTTCCCTGCTAATTCTGCAAACTCTTCCCCGAAATGGCGGTATTTGTATCCCCCTGAATCTGTGTCGTTGCCAGAAAGAATGAGTTTTCTGATATGTTCACCAAGATCTTGCACAAGTAATTGTGTTCGGGAAAGTCGCTGTTCCATATTGGTGAGTGTGCTTGTGACGTTACGGTCCAGTGATTGAAGCTGGTCTGAATTCTGTCGCATCAAGACCTGGAAACCTTGAAGTTCACCGCATTGGACTTTAGACAAGGCTCCAAGGTCTTTCATGCTTGCTTCGAGCGTGTTGACGGTGTCGCGAACTGCAACCCCCGAGTCTCTAGTGTTGTGGTTAGCAAATCACTCCCCAAAGTGCAAGGGATTGGTATCAATACAATAGTGTAAGCTCAATAGCCAGGTTCAAGTTGTCCAGAAGCTCCCGTAGCGACTGACGAAGAGAGTTCAGTTTCCCTTCACGGAAAGGATATATGAGTGCGCGTCTCGCATCATCCATCTTCCCCATTGTGCTTGTCGAAGCGTTTTGTGGACCCCGGATCTTGATGAGGAACTCTTGCAGCTCAAGAAGCTTCTTTTCGCTGTCCTCGAGACATCTTCGCAGGGCTATTGTCCCGGGGTGTTTCTCATCGATCTTGGGCAAGATGTCGTTCAAAGAGTAAAACATAGACACTAAAGTCTGGATTTCTCTGAGCCTTTCTCTGATTTCTTGGTTTCGGCCCTCAAGTGATTGTAGATAGGATACCAGCCCTTGGCAGACTTGTATGCCCAATGACGCGATGCCAACAGCGGTACCGGCTACCGAAAGCGGATCTGACATGATGGAGGTGTGAACAGAGCCAATATGGAAAGAATTCTGTGTCGGTTGAGACCTGCTAGCGAAAGGCAACGCACGAAGACCCTCGCAAAGGCAGTCAAGGCACCTTGGTAAGTCAACCTCGTTGTCAGCCTAAGTTGCTAGTCGAGGTGTCGGTCAGGATGTGGGGGTTTGAAATAGTAATGTAACGTGCGCAGCAGTGCTTGCCTCGTCATGATTGGGTACCTTAGTGTAAGACGGCTAGCTTCCCCTCTCTGTAGAGCTCTTGTCAGCCAACCACTGAGCTGACGTTGAGGCTCAACTTCTGCGGTATTTGATGCATCACTGCGTGGTGGGGCTCTAGAAGAGAGATGGATACCCTCAGACCCGTCGTTCAAGAAGATCATGGCGTAAATAGCCAGCAGCTGCGAGATGCAACGATGCCATTGCCTTGGAATACACCTGTCTGACTGTCTGCAGAAAGACTACACCAGCCCAATCTTTCCCAAAATGATATCTTTGGCCTCCACAGCTTCGCCGTCCATAATCCCATAGACGTAGCACTCTCCAACCAGCCGTAAATTACCATGCTCTGCGGGTCTCATCACAAATGGCACAACACAATTCTCTAGCACATATATACCATCTCCCTCCTTTGCCCTTTGGGGAAACAGTCCCAAATACCCCTTTTGGGTAATTCCTAATCTTCGATCCTTCAATGCTCGCTTCATCGCTGTACGCATCTCCTGAAATGCCTGGCCTGGAATCCGGTCCGACAGATTTTTAAGCTCCAATCTGCCCTTCCCCTTGGGTCGTGTCTGGCGGACCGAGTACGTCTGCCCTGGGAGGCTTGGTGATCTACCAGTTGATTCGTCCAGTAGAAGGCTGAAGATTTCGGCAAAGCTCTCCGGGCTCTTGAGCTGTCCATTACCGTCTTTCCCCGCGACGATAGTGTGCCAGAAGGCGGTGAATACCGCGTCGCCATGTAGACAACCTTGGAATTGTGAGGCAAAGTTGATGCAGTCGAGAAGAGTCTTATTGCTAGTTGCCGGGTCTTTGTATGAAAGCTCTGGGTCCGTAATCAAGTCGCCGATTTTGACAATGCTGTCGACGAGCACGCCCTGCACACAGAGTTCGCCCCTATCTCGTGACTCGATATCATGCAAGACCTTGCCTCTATGTCGCCCATAAGCAGTGTAGATACCCTGTGCCCACGAGGCGGCGAGTGGAATCATCCGGCTGTCCACCCTCCAGTCCGGGACCCAAGAAGGTAGGCCCGGAGATTCGTGGTCTACATAGGCCAGGACCGGTCCAACTCGGTAGGCAACATCTCCCATATACCGGCTCGCTAGATCTCGGTATAGATTAGCTGCAGTACAGTCCTCACTGTAACTAACGTTCACAGCGGCTCTGTCTCTAATACTACACACCCCTAGGAGCCCGTAGACTCTGTCCCTCGGATCATAACACTGCGCATTACGTGTTTGGCACAATAGAGAAAAGATGCTCGAGTGAGAAGGAAACCCCATGCAGACGGCATTTCTCATTACACCGAGATTCCGGACCCTCTCACAGATGTCCAGTTCCCTAGCGCCTTTATCTGAAAATTCAGTATCCAGCCATCGAGAGATCCCTCCATATAGAAGATGAAGGCAAGCATCTTCAAGGACCTCCCAAAGAAGAATACCTTTGCCGCAAGCGACCCAGAGTGTTCCCACATATGGCAGAAGGGTCTCTTGGATGATCCAGACTCTTGAAAACCAGTCCCGAGAGAGCAACTTCCACAGTTCCTCCCACGATTTACAATGGGAAGGTGGAAGACCTAGTCCCTCGAAGGTTGTCGGTTTCACTTCTGCAAACGCGAACTGCAGACACGGGCTTATCCTGTCGAGGAGTTGCATGGCGGTATCTGAACCAGTAGTGCCCTCGCCCAGCCAGATGACCGTGGTTAGAGCTCGGGCATAGATTCTCTCCATGAGAGGAATTTGTTGTGTTTTTTCTGTGGTATCATCTTGATTGATACAAATCTGGTCGACCCACATGACGATTGAACGATCAGGCTGGCGAAGTTGCCTGAGTGCCGCTGCGAGAGACTTGGTGATTTTCTTGTCATGCCCATCGCACACAATGCTAGCTTCGAATACCTGCGGACCCCAGCAGTAACTAAGTGCAGTATAGCACACCGGCGTTACAAGGTCATCCATGGAAACGACCCATCTATACGGCCGGTCGGTGCTCACAAGCTCTGCTGAGCAATGATGAAGAGTGCCTTGCAGTTTATCATCCCCCGTGCCTGGATTGATCCGAAGGACTCTGATCTCGTATGGATCGCGAATAGGTCTGTAGAGTTGCCTACTGCTTGACTGAGGTGCTGAAGCGACAACTTTGGTGGATGCCCATTGGCGAATCGTCGAGAGTTGTGCGCCCCATTCCTCTGGATTTGTCCTCAACATCCTCGAGCTGATGTCGCCAACCTGAGCGCACTCAAAAGTCTCGTCTCGGCCCGCATCTCTGATTCCGATTCCATGATAAAGGAGCTCGGCATCGTCCATGTCGCTATAGTGTATTGTACCGCCCATGTTGAACCTTGCCAAACACAATCAGGCTCTGCAATGCAATGTCAGCCTCAGCCTCGATCTTATGGAAAATTCTGGGCTCATGTGACTTGACACGCGCCGACTTTTGATCCGACACCTTGCAGTTTCTAGCTACCTAAACCTGCAACATCTAGAGCCTGGTTTGTTGATCGCTGGCTTGGCATCTTTCTGGTTTCCTGGGTATTCTGAGACGAAACTCAAGCGACATGTGACCGCTCCTATTGTTATTTCGCTCCTGGGCTCAAATTCGGCTACTCATCAGCCCAGCTCAGCCCCCTCTCACCTTGTATGAGCCTGCATCAGTCTGCGTAAGCCTTATGATTGAGCAGCACCCATTTTTTGGTCTTAACCTGTCTGGGGTCTCAACCCGTTGACCCCTTCTACGAGCGTCATGGCTCTAATGAACTGCTGCGGCTGTTATTCACTCCTTACCCTAATGACTTTAAGCCAGTGAAAGGCATTTCTGTCTGATCCAAGTAATTAGGTTCCATTATCGACTATGGACACGGAGATCGTCGCCCCGTCTCTGATTCAGCGCTTGTCTCCTTACAACGCCTTCAACTCCCTTGATCTGCCTGGACTCACTTAACTAGAGAATCCTACTAAGAATGCTATGACGTATAAGAGTGTTTTCAGATTAGGCCTCGCATCGAGGAATGTGACTGAGAGGCGACAGGATAGCCGAATGCGTCCATCGGAGCCTCAATTAACTCCTGCCTGATTGGGCGATCGGAGTAACGGCCGATACCTACTTGATTAAGCAAGTGGTCGAATAAGCGCGTTTTAGAGAGAAGTTGAATAAGCTAGACAAGGCAAGGATCAGAGGGGCTTCCAGGGCAATGGCTGGATGGATGAACTTTTTTTGTAGATTCATGTGGGTCTCTAGGTAGAGGAAGATTGCTATGACGGCAGCGCTAGGCTGGGGGTTCTCGGGTGGCTACCAGCTTGGAAATATTAGTATTTAAGCTTATTCCGCTCTACATGTTGCTTGTTTCCCTTTGACTATTGCCTGTGTGGGGAAGCATGAGGAAAGGAGGGAAATGATTGGCCTGCGCAATGGCTGCATGATGCCACGTCTTACAAGGATGCGATATAGGACAGAGTCTTGGATTGAGTAGGGACTTTTTGTCTCTTCCCTTCCTTGGTTTTGGTACTTCCTGGATGATGCGAATGACAGGGGAAGAGGAATGCTAACGGTGACGTATAAGGCAGTGATCGACCTCCTTCAACATACATATACACTCGCTAGTCGCCCTCCTTTGGCATGATATCACATCCTTTTTTAACAGCGAACTCGTCTTTAAAAGGATCATAATGCCACGCCTAGTACAGGTACTCCTTGCAGCCGGGGCAACTCTTATTGGTCTCACCTCTGCACAATGCAATCTCACTCCCGAGGCCAATATCTCTACCACTGACGGCGTGAAGTTCAAACTCCTGCGCACCGGTCTGCAGCGGCCTCGACACCTTGTTGTCGACACCGAGGGCAATCTTCTGATCGCCGAGGCTGGCAACAAGGGTGTGAGGAGGGTTGTCCTCGATGATGGTGAGGACCTCGATGTTTGCATTGACTCTGATGACGCCTTGATTTCTGATGCGAATGTACGTCTTTTTTCAATCCACCGTTCAGCGTCTGGGAAATTAATAACAATCCTGTGCGTATATAGCTGAACCATGGCATTGCTCTCACCGCCGATGGTAAAACCATTCTTGTTTCTAGCCCCAGCGAGGTATACGCCTATGCCTACGATTCCTCCAAAGGCAGCGTCGGCTCTCGTCGAACTGTTATCACGGGTATGGATGGCTCTGCGACTCACTCTACTCGCACCCTGACGATCCCTCTTGCTGGCAATCCCAACTTGCTGCTCGTGGCTGGCGGATCCGATGGTAATTTGGACGCCGAAACTGTGGACAAAGATGTTGTTCGTAGCCAGGTGAGAGTCTTCAAAATCGATGAAATATTGGCGGCGGATGCACCTCTGGAGTATGGCGAGGCGTCGTTACTTGGCTGGGGTCTTCGTAACAGTGTTGGCTGGGCAGAGGACCCTTCTACAGGACATATCGTAAGCAAAGCCTTTCCTTTTCAGCCAGGACTTTGGCCTTGTTGGCAAACTTGTGTAACTGACCTGGTGTGTAGTGGTCCGTTGAGAACTCAGTCGACAATCTTTGGCGCGGTGACGTCGATGTCCACAACAGTAATCCTGGCGAGGAACTCAACTTCCATGGCCTTCCTGATGACACCTCCAGCGCCCAGTACGGTGCCAACTACGGATATCCTGGATGCTTCTCTATCTACGACACCTCCGTCATCAAGGACTACCCAGGCGGAGCAAATGTGGGCAAGCAGATGGCCGCTACGCCGCAGGGAGAGGAGGATTTGGGATTCACAGATGAGGAATGCCAAGAGAAAAAAGCGCCTAGGATTACGTTCGGTTCACACCTCGCGCCATTGGACATCAAGTTTCGAGATGGTAGCGCGGCATATATTGCATTCCATGGAAGCTGGTAGGTACCCCAGGTGTGATTTCTCCTGTTGCACGAGTGTTGGCTAACCATGGGCTTTGATTTTAGGAACCGCAATCCTGGTGATGGCTACCGTCTTAGCAAGGTGGACTTTGCCAACGGCGAACCAGTGTCAGCATCTGACGACCCTAAAGCTGAAGTGCCACTGATGTGGAACAAGGACAATACCAAGTGCCCTTCAGGCTGTTTTAGGCCGGCGGGCCTGGCGTTTGACAAGGCGGGAAGGCTGTTTATGACAAGTGATTCGACGGGAGAGCTATATGTTTTAACCGGTGTTTAAGGGCTCGTATCCCTAGAAAGACATGAAGTAAATAAACTATATTTGGGTTAAATAATCTGCAGACAGTAGTGTAGGCTAGGGAGCGAGGCAGGCCTCAGGACTTCCGGTTGAAGAGGACAACGCCTTTACGCTGCGTGTCACTATGTTGTAGGTGGTCATGGACAACGGCGGGAGGGTGGCGATGGCGTGCCCAGGGTCGTCGATTGAAGAGACTAGTTGGCCGAGCTGGATGGCTCCCGGGGTCTCGCCTTGGGCAGCGGGGAACGACAAGAAGTCGGGCGGGAGGAAATAGGTTTTGCCCATGATTGGGTTGGGACGGTAAGCTGGGATGGAGAGCCGTGTAGGTGCGGGTGGGTGTTTACGACCGTTCTGGCTCCTAATCAGCAAATGGCACGAATGCTAGGGCACTCCCGGCGGGGCTCAGCTGGCTCCTTGGGGCTAAGGTTGTAGACTGAGACTCCCTGGTATGGGAAGTTGAAAGATCAGAGTTCTGGGAATCCTCACATCGTCTCTTGGCTAGTGGCTGGCAATCTCGCTCTGAGTAGGTTTGCTACCGGGCTACAGAGAACACCTGTCTTAATCCCTCACTGGCCTCTTAGGTCGGGTGCTGACATATCCGTAAACCTCTTCCTGATTGGGTACGAGTTTGCCAAAGAATGATTGGAATGTTCTCCTGCAGTTGATGTTGACGTGGCGTCTACCCCCGCCAGGCTGTACAACCAGCATAGCCACATGAGGCAGAATTGGCTTATTGCACTGCCTTGGTAATCCAGGTAAAACAGCAACAATGGTATGATCCATGTGAAAGCCTGACTATTTGCCCTCTAGAAAGCTAAGAACGTGCCTTGGTTAAGTCGATCATTAATCAGTACCTTCCAACCATTTTGGTTTGCCCCTTGTTCTGATTGTCGCTTCGTTGCACTTGATCTACTCCCCGTTTGCGAAATAGTTATTGCCCAGCTCTAAAGCAAGATGACGACACATATAGATCCAATCTGCAGGACAGAACAGAGGTGCCATCAATATCGTCGCCTTCCATGGAACATAGAAGCTTGGGGCCTATTGTCCAACCTCAAGAACCTTGAAAACGAACACTCTCACAACAAAGAAGAAAGTCAGCGTCTACCTCCTATACTTTCTCCGGGACCTTCGTGGGACGGCCTTGAGTGGGCCTACGACGCCTTGCGTTCGGAATATGTACTTGAAATGCCCAGAAATGAAGACAACAAGACCGACTCCATAAACCGCGACCGTATCATCCTGTTGGGATTTGGTGAGCCTTGACGCAGGCAAAGAGATAGACAAGTTTCAAGACGGCTCGGTGACAGTGCCTGTGTAAGCACTGGCCTGGAAGACTTTGTTCTTCTCCTTGGCTATCCGGCCATACCGCCTAGCTCAGCAAAGGAGTCCGCGATAGAATCCTCCAAGCTGATTGTATCAATATCAAGTTTGAAAATTGCCAGCATAAGATGCACCGTTGTTAAACTCGTCAGGCGGAACACGTAGGCACAGACTCGATTTGGGAAACTTCGCGGAGTTAACCAAAGATGGTTTGTGAGCAATCTCCGGAAGTAGACCGCAGATAGTCACCCGAGAGTTTCTGAATATTGCCGTCTTGTGTTCAAAATGCCGGCGATTGCATCCGTCACAGTTTGATAGGCGCCGATGCTACTTAGAAGGATCGGTGCTAGGAGGAATAGTCCCGGGAGAAGGTACTCGCCTTACAGCCCGGCGTATGCCCCTCCAGCAAGGATAGAGGCCAACGCCAGGAACGCGTATTTGGGGTATTATTGCATCGCTAGAAATTGATGAAGTTAAAGATGTAGAAAGTGATAATTGGTGTGTTAGTAAAACCATGCTAGAGAAGTCAAATGCTTCTATGTCCTTGTCTACAATGCGATGTTAAATGTCGTCTAACATCCGGTCCCATCTGGATGTTGCGCTGTCTTTAACGCATCTAAACCTACACTCGATTTCATTATTTCTGTATTCTCGAGGCTCGAACTCATTATCGTCGTGGCTGAGTATTGCTTCAATACATGCCCCTTTTCAAACAAAGGTAGGATGCAAACTGAGTCTCCGGCGTGACGTGGCCGGAGCCTACAAGCCACCCCACGGAATTCCGCGGACTTCCCTGGAGTTTTAATGGTGGTGGGCCGAGTCCATAGATTGCATCAAGGTTCAGGATCCCATAAGGCGATCTCCTGTCGTAGCTTTCGGCTGATCCCTTATAAGGCTGTTCTTTGGCCTACGTTAGTGCTGATGCCGTTGGGCTGGGTTAAGTGCCGGCAGGGGGCTGGGCACCCTGATTGGCTGCTTCGGTAAGTTATTTCCTGGTTGGTGACTTGGAATGCAGCCCTAGCAGAATAACGTTACACCAAAAGAGTTGGACCTGGCTGGGTTTCAGGGGGCTGGAGGTCTTAGGTGCAATGCGGATGCAGCATTTCACATGACCTTGGAGCTGTCAACGCTCGGCTTTATGCGACCAGGTCGTGTATTTGGAACGACCTGAAGACGGAGGCAGGAATACGGACCAGCACGGGGTAGAAGCAGCGAGCGAAGTGGAATTTGGGAGTTTAGGATGTAGCTAGATAAGGAACAGTGACCGCTCACACTTGCAATACCACTGCGCGCCAATCGCAAATGGAGGTTCCGGCCACCGAAGACTCAATCATAAACACAATCCAACAGCCCTATGCAGAGACTAAATCAACTTCTACGCTATAATGTCACTGTAAAAGTCGGGATCTCACGGGGTAAGCGTCTTAGCTAGCTGGGATTTTAGGCAGCCGAATTACATGGGGGTAGCGGTAGGTAGTACTGCATCGCCCTATTAATACCTAATCTGGACTACCGCCGGCACGTTGATGGTCCAACTGGGCCTCGCAGCATGGCTGGTGTGCTGATACGGCATTGCCTCAGCCCAGTTTCATATTCTTGGGGAACCTTTTGTGCTACGCTAGATTACGTCTCCTCATAGCATGGCCCAGCAGAGCTATCCTATCATGTGGCCCGAAAGGCACGGGTCTTGTTGAATCCTCAGCTGGGCAGGCATTGTAAGGGTCCTGTCGATCCGCCGATGACCCGAGGACCCTCGGTGGCTTGGATATGGGTATACCTTCATAGAACGGCTCCAAGATGCCAATCATTTCCAATACAGCACCTTTCAACTCTCTGGTACTTGCCTTTGGGAAACCCTTCCCCAATAGGATGATTCTGCTCTAAAGCGTCGGGTTGCCACAGCGCTTTTTTCGGATTATTCATCACACGCTACAATCCCCACTGCGCCTTCAAGGTCATCACCGCAGTGTACGGAGCATTCAATGTTGTTGGTGGAAATAAAATGCGATCCTAGGAACCCGACGATCTACAGAGTATTAGCTGCCAGGATACGCTATACGAGATTTATTCCTTAGCAGTAGACGCTAAAATCCGACAGGGGATCACCCATGAGATACTTGCAGCATACAAGCCTTTAAGCGAGGAAACTACATTGTAAGGGTTCAAGGGCAGATTTATGGTACCGAAACGTGAGGGTGTAATCCAACTTCCCCTCCTCAATAAATCACCCAGCTTTATGCACTGTGTACTAGCGGTCAGGGCGGTGCATTAAGTAAGTACCTTCTCTTTGCAGTCGACTATAGGGACTATCTCAAACTCCCAGTGTGGCCCCTTGTGATGGGGGAGGGGTGTGGCGGCAGTCTTCGCTTTGTTTTCCTCCGGATTCAGCACTCCTAGGTGCAACAAAGACTCGTGGTTTGGACAATCAAGATCGACATGTCTATTAAACGCGGCTGCGACGGTAAGCGATTGAATTAGCTTTCTGGCCGACGATTTCGCCGGTAGTTTGCTTACCTGGCTAACCGAAGGATTCACCCCTGGATCGTCGGCTGCGGTGAAGTAGTACGTGTAGTAGTACGTGAAGTAGTACGCAATCAATCAGGCTCAATTTAGCTGAGAAGACGATTGAGATGAGTATATAAACCAGCAATGCATCTGCATCAAAGGAGCTCATCATCAACATCTCTACAATCATCTCAACAACAAACAGTCTTTCCATCACCAAATCACCCCCACCTCCACCAATCAACATGAAGTTCCTCGCTATCCTCTCCGTCGCCATGGCTTCCATTGCCTACGCCAACCCCGTCGAAGGCCCAGTTGCCCTCGCTTTGGCCGAAGCAAAGCGTCACGTTGCTGAGGGCAAGCCTATTCACGCTCTGGACAAGCGCGTCGGATGTATCACTAGCTGCACTGTGAGTTGCCTCGATAATCTTCCATATGCCAGCGCTGATGCAAATTGTGTATACAGGCCCTCGGACTTTGCTGCCAGGACGACGTCAGATGTGTTAACTGCTAAAGAACCATATCAAACTGGAGTGAAAGTCCTATTTCTCACAGCAAGAGGAGGATGAGAGTTCTGTCCGTTGTATGGAGTTCCTCGAAGGGTTTAAGCTCGGCCGGCAGAACGGGTATAGACGATATAGCTAGACAGCTGATCAATCTGAGCTCTTTATTGATTTGACTAACTTCTCTTTCAAATCTGTGGATGGAATATTTTATCAACTTTATTAATACAGCACAGAATCTATCTAGTGACTCGTGGATGCAGCGGTATGTCCCCGATCTGTTCCATTTTCTTCTCCAGCTTCACCGTCATGTCCCTAACCACCTGCCGATATTTCTCGTCATGATAAACGTTGAGCAACTCAAGAGGATCATCAACGCAGTCAAATAACTCCCATTCCTTTTCTGAACCCCCTGGCCTAGCCCCCTCAATGCCGAGATCCTCGTTATACCAGTAAATCAGCTTATATCTCTGATCACGGACGCCGTAATGCGCGTAAGCATTATGCACGGCATCGTTATGCATCCAATACCGATGAAAAGCCAGCTGCTGCCAGTCCTTTGGCGTTTGACCATGCAGGAGCTCCTTGAATGTTGTGCCCTGCATATAACTTGGGACCTGCAAACCAGCCAGGTCACAGAAAGTCGGGGCAAAGTCAACATTGCAAATAATATCGTCGCATACAGACCCGGGCTTGATTCCCTTTGGGTAGCGTATCAAGAATGGCATTTGGAAGCTCTCCTCGTACATGAACCGTTTGTCGCACCATCCGTGCTCGCCGAGAAAGAAGCCCTGGTCTGATGTGTAAACCACAACGGTGTTCTCTGCAATGCCTTCTTGGTCAAGCCAATCTAACATACGACCCACGTTTTCGTCGATGCTGTGGATTGTGCGTAGATAGCGCTGCATATACCGTTGAAACTTGAACTCGGCTAGTTCTGCCTTGGATGTGAAGGTAAAGACTTCGCCAGTGGCCTTGTCCCTTAGCGTTAGGCTGGTGACGTCGTCGGGCTGTGGTATCTGTGACGGTATGAGTATTCTCCTCGAGGCCTCCACTGAATTAAAGGATCCATGTGTACCTTGCGACCTTTCCAAGTCCAGTGGTCGAAAAGCTTCTCGCCTGCTAACTCTCGTGGCCCTTCGGGCTCTACCAAGCCTAGGTCGAAATAGGTTAGGTCCTCGGCGACTCTCATCTTGACTGCCGCAGCTGCCCGAGCCCTGTTTTTGTAGTCATCCGTAAAGGTGTCGGGCACTTTGACTGGGTCAGTGTACAGGTCTGAATGTTTATAGTGGTGTTCCCAGGAGCGGTGCGGTGCCTTGTGGTGACACATCAGGAAGAACGGGCGATTAGGATCTCTCTTCTTCATCCAGTCGATGCTTTTATCTGTGATGATGTCTGTGGCATATCCAGGTATACGGGACATTCCATCGGGTTCAATGAACTGAGGATCCCAGTACTCCCCTTGCCCAGGTATCACGCTCCAGTAGTCGAAGCCTGTAGGGCAATGCGTAGGTCCCTCGCCAAGATGCCATTTGCCGACCATGGCAGTCTGATAGTCTCCATGGGCGCGCAGTTGCTTGGCAATGTTAGGCAATCTGTTGTTGATCTTTGACTCAAGAGTCAAGACGCCGTTTGTGTGATTGTGCGTTCCTGTTAGGATGGCTGCCCTTGACGGCGTGCAGATGCTATTTGTCACATAGCAGTGGTTGAATCGCATGCCTTCGGCGCCAATGCGGTCGATGTTCGGTGTTGAGTTGATGCCGTGACCGTAGCATGATATTGACTTGGAGGCATGATCATCGGCCATGATGAAGACGATGTTGGGGTGTTGGGGCGCCATTTTGGTAGTGAACAGCTTGGTCAAGATAATGAGATGAAGGAACGAGTAAACCTATTGATGGCCTTGGTTTGATCTGGATCGTAGTGTGTGAAGACAGCTTGGCTGATAAATAATAGTCAAGTATCCATATTCACACCATGAGTCCGGGGAATAGCGGACTTCATCCCTTATTCGTGTGATTCGGGGAGTAGCGGCATGCCGCAGCCCAAGGCCAGTCAACTCGCTAAAGAGCAATTCCTGATAGTGATTGGGCGTAACGCGATCGGGGAGTAGCGGTAACAGAATTAATGTTGCTACCTGGTTCAATCCTTCGTCCCTTGCCCTTGTTTGGGCCACCGGGAGTCGGCGAACGAAAGGAGGAGTTCCCCTCAGATACCCATGTTTTTCCCCACGGGGCTCCGGGTGTCGGTAATCCGGGGGAAGCGAGGCCAGCGATCACGGCTTCAACGTCGGTAAATAAACCAACTTAAGCTTGTTTATAAAGTCCTTGTACAAACGGGGCAGTCAAGAGCTATTTCGACTTATGCGTATTCCCTTCTGACCACCTAAACAACTACCCACGATGGATCATGACAAGCGCGACGACGTCGAGATGCGCCATCAAGAAATGATCGACGATGACCCAAAGGCCGACACCGTCATTGGCAATCAGGTCGACGCGCATCTCTCTCTGAAGGACGCTTTGCGCTACTACAAGAGAGCCATCGTCTGGTCGATCATCATCTCCAACGCTTCCATCATGGAGTCGTACGACCTCATCCTCCTCAAGTCCTTCTACGCCTACCCAGCTTTCAACAAGGCGTTTGGAGAGCAGCTTCCAGACGGAACATGGTCGATCCCATCAAGGTGGCAGGTCGGGCTGGCCATGAGCACCAACGTTGGCATGATGTTGGGCAGCTTCATCAACGGGTGGATCTCGGACAAGTATCCTCCACTCAGGGTCATGACCTGCTGTCACATCTTTGTCACGGGATTCGTCTTCATAACCTTCTTCGCCAAGAGTGTCGAAGTCTTGCTGGTTGGCCTGTTTCTTTTGTAAGTTGGCATCCGTCAAGTTCCCTGGAAAACCTGCTAACGCACCGCCTCACCAGGTCCATTCCATGCGGATTCTTCCTCACCTCGGCATCGACCTACGTAGCAGAAGTCTCACCGACAGCTATAAAAGGATACCTGACTACATATATCAACCTCTGCTGGGTCATTGGACACTTGATTGCGGCAGGTGTTCTCGCTGGTATGATCAACGTTGAGGGTGAATGGTCCTACCGGATCCCATTCGCTATTCAATGGCTATGGCCACTCCCACTGGCTGTCGCGTGCATGTTTGCTCCAGAGTCACCATGGTGGCTCGCTCGAAAGGATCGTCTGACCGAAGCTGAAGCATCGCTACGAAGACTTTGCTCAGCACCAGAAGAGATCATCAACCCGCGACAAACTTTGGCCATGATTAGCGAAACACTCCGAATAGAGAGGGAGACCTTGAGAATTCAAGGAGGTTATGCCGACTGCTTCAAGAGCACTAATCTTCGCCGGACAGAGATTGCAATGGTTAGCTGGGGTTGTCAGATTCTTCCTGGCTTCATCATTCAAAATTATAGCACATACTTCTTCACGCTTGCGGGGCTGCCACCAGGCAACGCCTTCAAGATGTCTGCTGGTGAGTCAATTATTGCATCCCTGGCCCACGAAGTTCATACTCTAACAAACTCACTTCTGCAGGGAACTATTCCATCGCCTTTGTCGGGACGGTGCTCTCGTGGATAATGATAACACGCTACGGTCGTCGAACCATCTACATCGCAGGCCTCACAGCGATGCTCCCCATCATGTTCACCATCGGCTTCCTGGATCTTGCACCAACGAAATCCAGCGTAAGATGGGCCCAGGCGGCCATCCTTCTCGTATGGTTTTTTATCTACAGCTTGTCAATTGGCCCCATCCCATTCGCAATCGGAACAGAGGTTGGAGCAGTACGACTGCGGACCAAGACCATCTCGCTTAGCCGAAACACGTGGTACCTTCTCAACATCATCAACACCATCGTAGCTCCATACATGCTTAACCCAGCCAACGCCAACTTGAAGGGAAAGGCTGCCTTTCTGCCAGGGTCGTTGACGGTGTGCATGTGGATCTGGGCGTTCTTCCGGCTTCCCGAGACCAAGGGTCTTACTCCTGAGACGCTGGATCATCTCTTTGGAAACCGTGTCCCCACCAGAAGGTTTCAGGAGGAGGCAAAGAAGTACCAATGAGCACATTATAATTGCTTTGGAAGGTACAGCCGTGGGATATCGCTCTTTGGGAACTTGTTGGATCTACTTTAGAGGTAAATCAAGGCAACGTGTGATGTAACGGACTGCATACTTTACTTAACAACTAAACCTTGGCATTCGTACTTAGATGCGCAAAGGGTGTTATATAAACATGTTTTTAGCATCTTCCTGTTATGCCTTGACTCAAAAAATCCAACCAGTCAAACAAGGAAGTTCAAGTTCAAGTCTTGCCCCCACAGTATTGTTCTAAGCCAGCGCCGTTTTCCGACCTTGTGTCGCTAGATCAGCGCCCCTCCCACCATACACCGCTGGTAGCGCGTGTTGTAAGCCAGGAACAGAATTTGACTTTAGCTCTTTGGCGAGCGCCTTGCCCTTTGACAACAAGTGAAACTTCTTTGCAGTCTGCGAGTCATCAAACATCTTCAAGATGGAGCGGAACGATAAGTAGTTCCATCAGAGCCACACGCCATCTGATAAAGCTTCGAGATCGTCAGCTCACACTCCGGAAGTGGAATGTGGTTATGTAGTCAGCTTACTCGTCCGTGTCACTCAATGTTTCTTCTATTCGTTGGGAGATGGTCGTGTAAGTGTTCCACACGATGATCCCCTCGCGGGTGGGGCCGTGCCCAGCCCCAAGAGGTAGGTAGGGGGTGATGAAGCCGAGGTCGCCGTACCTAGCATGTGGAAATACCTTTTTCATCAAATTCGGAGGCCCCATTTCGGAACGCCATTATAAGCTCAGCAACAATTGATTCTTGGCCTCGTTGGGATCGCCCTGTTTGGCGTTAAGGAACTTTTGAAAAACGGGTTGAGACGGTATACGAGAACCGGATCATTCAAGCACAACTGTTTAAATCTGCTAGTATTTATCATTTTCACAATCAATCTTTCCGTTTAACACACCAAACCTACAATGAGGTCATATACACGCTTCTTCCAATTAACGGTCAAGCAGGACAGTCTCGGAGACACCGGCAAAAGACCCCATACCAAGAGAAGGGTCCCGATCCACAACCAACCCAGCGACGACCTGTCAAACGGTAAGGCTGCCTCTCGCTAAAGCAGGTGTCAGCCCAGACATTGTGAAATGTGGCACCGCAAGTTTCGATAAGCTAATACGTACAGCTGAGACAAAGCTGAGATTGAGTGCCTGGTCGGTCCGAAAGTAGATTTGCCCCGTTCGTAGGGCGTGGTCCTCGGCCCAGGCTTCTGATTCGCCGGGGCGTAAATGCAGCCCAGCCCGTTCCCGCAACTAATCTCTCGTATCTGCAAACGACAAATGTTTAATTGTTTACGTTTCGGCCTATGGAATGACAGAATCTGTAAATCAACTCCATCAGAATGTTGTGATTTATACCCTCAGCTTGGCCGCCCAACTGCAAACGGGCGCCTATCCGTCAAGTTTACACATCGGCCATCATTTTCTACCTTTGGCAATTTCTCGGTACAACATTGTTTCTACTTTCATCACACTCGTTTTTGACGTAATGCATCCGCCGTTGTGGTTGGTGGCAACGTTGGCCCTGCCTTTGTACGCTGGCGCATCGGCATCTCGTAGCCACGACACTGAACATGTGATCTCTGAACCGCAAATCAGTCCTGAACTCAGCATACGGGCCCTTCCAGACGCTCCCAGTGGCGGGTACGCACCAAAAGTAGTCGACTGCCCCAAAGAGCGCCCTACCGTACGCGTGGCCGACGAACTATCCGAACATGAGACGTCATGGCTATCCGAGCGCAGAAACAAGACTATCAGTGGTCTGAGTGAGCTCCTCCAGCGCGCCGATATCTCTGGCTTCGATGCCAAAGCCTTCATCAACAAAAACCGCAAAAATAGTACTACCATCCCCAACATCGGCATTGCAGTATCTGGTGGTGGCTACCGCGCCCTTATGAACGGCGCTGGCTTCTTGTCGGCTGCGGACTCCCGTAATGGTAATGACAGTGCCGTCAGCGGTCTGTTGCAGGCGTCGACTTATCTTGCCGGCCTTTCCGGTGGTGGCTGGCTTGTTGGTTCCATGTTTGCCAACAACTTTTCTACCATTCCTGACCTACAACACGGCCAAGATGGTACAGCTCTGTGGCGCTTCGATCGCTCCATCTTCAAGGGACCAAAGGAGGACGGTATCGGGGCTCTGAATACTGCTGACTACTGGACCAAGATCTTGAGCGACGTTACCAGTAAAGGCGATGGTTGGGACACGTCACTTACAGACTTCTGGGGCCGTGCCCTGTCATATCAGCTTGTGGGAGATGCTCAAGGTGGTCAAGCTTTTACTTTCTCCTCGATCCAGGATTCATCGCACTTCAAGGATGCTGAAACCCCGTTTCCTATCCTCGTCGCCGACGGCCGTGCCCCCGGAGACAAGATTGTGTCTCTGAATGCTACCGTTTTCGAATTCAATCCCTACGAGCTCGGAACGTGGGATCCCACCACATACGGGTTTGCTCCCCTCCGCTGGCTTGCCTCAAACTTCACCAAAGGCTCCATATCTCGCGACGGCGAATGTGTCCGGGGATTCGACCAATTTGGCTTCGTCATGGGCACTTCCTCGTCCCTCTTCAACCAGTTCTTACTTGCAAACGTCACCGCCAAAGGCGAGGAGTCTGACCTCCCATCTTTCATTACGGAAGCCGTGGAAAAGGTCCTCAAGGCGCTCGACAAGGCAGAAAACGATATCGCCCAGTACTCTCCCAACCCTTTCTTGGGCTGGAACCCCTCCGCCAACCCCAATGCCAAGGATTTCCAGCTTTCTCTTGTTGATGGTGGCGAAGACTTGCAAAACATTCCTCTCCATCCTTTAATCCAACCCATGCGTGGCTTGGACGTCATTTTTGCTGTTGATTCATCGGCCGACACAGGCAACAGCTGGCCTAATGGTACCGCTCTTCGCGCTACATATGAACGCTCTCTGGAAGACATTGGCAACGGCACGCTATTTCCCGCCATTCCCTCTGCTGAGACATTCATTAACAATCGCCTCAATCAGCGCCCAACTTTCTTTGGTTGTGACGCCAAGAACTTCACTCTCTCCAAGGGACAGGTCGTTCCGCCTCTGGTGGTGTACCTTCCCAATGCACCTTATACCACATTCAGCAACGTTTCCACATTCAAGGCCTCGTATCCTATCCCGCAACGCGATGCCATCATCAGAAACGGATACAATTCCGCTACCCAAGGCAACGCGACGCTCGACAAAGAGTGGCCCACTTGCGTTGCTTGCGCGATTATGAGTAGAAGCTGGTGGAAACAGGGAGTTTCTGTTCCAGATGCGTGCACTCGTTGCTTCGATCGGTATTGCTGGGATGGCAAGACCAATGACACTCGTGTAGAAACTTATGAACCCAAGATTATCATCAAGGAAGACTATTCGGCTGAGGATAGTGGAAGCAATAGGTTGCTTTACGGGCAATATTTGCTCTTCTCCCTTGTGGCTACTTTGGCTATCTTCCTCTAAGTCTTTCTTTTTATGACGACTGGTCTTTATGCAATTACCTAACCTTTCCTGCTGCACTGTATTACAGTATATAGTTTTCTATAATAGCCTATATATTATTTAAATCTTAGTACTTTTTCTTTTACTTCTTACTTGCAATCTTAAGCTATTCAACCTCTAGAATATGTATATTAATAGCCTTAATTATAGTAGGGACAATCTCTCTACTTACTACAAAGAGTAGGGAGGGAGATTGCAAGCCCTATAAGAAGAGGCCAGATAATACGCAGTGGCAGGCGCAGTCGCGCAACAACTTTCAGATGGTTCTCGCGTTAGAGGAGAGCGACAAAGAAGAAGATAAAGAAGACGCCTGATGGGATCCAGTAATGAGGTCTGGTTACATACGCGAAACTAAGACGGGAGGAGTTATTACCCGTTGGCTCATGTGGGGCTAGCGCCCCAGGCGAACCAACCTAGCAAGCTAGGTTGGGCACAAAATCGTGAGACAAGCACAAAATCGTGAGACATCGGAAGGGCCCGGTTTTTGGTGTGATTTTCAACAATTTGGATATTCCGGCATTCATAACGCGTCGAAAAATTCAAATAAACAGCGGAATCAATAGTTTGAGGCTTTCCGCAATGATAGATTGACTATTGACTATCTGAAGGGTGTAGAAGTGACCGTTTCAGCACCCAGCCTTGCCTTCTTAGCCGGACGACTTCTCATGTAAATGACGATGTATTTGCGTCTTCTATAACCCTACGGCTGGATTCTGCAACTATTATTTCCTCCCTAATGAGATCGTGAAGTGAATCGTGAAGTTGAGCGTGATGTTGAAAGGGGCAGGGCATAGAGAGACTGGGCAAAGGAGAGGATGATGATAACTCGTAATTAGTAAGGCAAGGCGGCGATGAGGGCATCTCCACGTCATCAAGGTTTGCCAACTCGATAACAGAGAGTATTTCTTCTTCTTCTTCTTCTTCTCCTTCATCTCTTCCTTCTTCATCGCTTTCTTCATCGGAATTCGGCCGCGTGAGTTGGAAAGTAACACTATCATCGCTCCCAGGGAGAGCAGACCAATCTACCGCGTTAAGCGGCTTCCCTGCGAAGTTGGCGTTGCGAATAGAGTCTCTAACTTCTTCCGGTAAATATGTATCTATTATAAAGCCATCAGTCTTCTCATTCAGCAACTCAGTCATCTTAGAGCGTTGAGTATCCATAGAAAGGTAATCTTTATCCTTCCCGGTGTGTTCAAGCCATTTCTTAAACTGCAGCTTCTTTGGAACGCCGTTCACGATGACTTCCTTGTTATCTCGCCACTGTGATTTTAAGCGCTCGATTTCTCGGATCGTGATACTGCGTGCGGCACGGAGTTGACATTTTCCTTCCTTTGCGCGGGTCTCTGCGATGAAGGCTTCTTGCTGATTCCGGATTTCTTCAAGACTCACGTTATGAATATATTCCCCCACGGGCCGCGCCTTCTTTCCTCTCTTTCTCTTGTTATACTGCTTCTCAATACGACTTCGCCGATCGTCAGCATATCGCTTAATCGTATCCTCAAGCAGAATAGCTTCGCTAACGATGTTGCGGATGTGTTTGAGACCGGCGCGCGTAGGAGAACTGAGGAGATCGTGATATCGCTCTCCAACGCGTTTAGCAGTATCAGAAGCGGCGGAAAATCGCCCTTCCGGAGGCAAGAGAGAGGCATAAGTAGGATCAACTGCTTGCTTTGCTTTGAGCTGCTTCTTTAGCAGATAAGAGACCACAGGTTGATCTGTAGGTGGGAAAATCCCTGACTTTTCGAAGCCCGAGATGATGTGAGCACGCGTGAACCCTTCATTGAAGATTTCCTGTTATTTGCCCGAATCAGCACACATTTTGTGGAAGAAAAATAATCACGGACTCACCATAAAGGCACCGGCGAAGTCACGGCGATTGAAAGAGAGATTTCCCTGCCGCAACGACTCGCGAAGCTTCTTTTGATGCGCATTCTTCATCCACTGGAAGACTCCAACATCCATCGGCTGCATCTTATGCGTTGAATGAGGAAGCAAGAAGGCAACGAGGATATCAAATTTGATGCAGTATTCGCGGAAGGCAAAGGCGCCGTGCCCTTTGAAGCCGTCGATAACGAGAAGCCGCCAAATCTTCTCCTCCGGGGTCTTTTCCTTTGGAGGAACGTCAAATGAAATGTGAGGTTGAAGCGGCTTCCTGAGATGCTCATCACATCCGAAATGCTCTTCAAATGATAACTGACGACTCTGAACAGTAGCAGACTTCTCCCAAGAATGCCGGTTGAACTCCTTTGCCCACTCAACCGTGATATCTCCATTCGAGAACGCAGATTCTGACTGTGCAAAGCGCATATTCGGATCACCGTCGATATACGCCCACTCTAAGGAAGGAAAAGACTTGAAGATAAGCCAAGGAGGAACCGTATCTCCTGCAGCATTTCCAGTACCAATAACTGAGCAGCTTTCTCGGTCTGCAGGGCAGAGGACCTGCGCAGGATTCTTCTTCTTGGTGCGTACGATGAGGCATTCCACTCGCTCTCGCAGTATTCCTACTCTAACTCCCGCCTGGTCAGCATTCCAGGTCTCTGAGGCGCCGATTTGCAAGGTCGTGATGACTTCAGCGAGTCGTCTATACCACTCCTTCACATCATCAATGCCGGCCATTTCCCACGCTTCACGAGACTTCTCTATCGTCTTAAGAATCGATTTTTCGAGTTCAGGATGATCCTCACGGAAGCGGCGATACCACATTCTGCTAACGGGCTTCGCATCAGGATTTCTGCGGCGGATCAGCTCGTTAGCTGCATCTTCGACTTCGACTTTGCAAGCAGGAAGTCCTGATCTTTCCATCCATATCACGAAAGCGACGATGGCTTCCTCTTCTTCCTCTGTCAGGACCTTCGGCCGGCCAGCGAACCCAAAGGAAATATCGTTCAAATCAGCGGAATTTGCAACTTCTAGCTTCTTCACGATACGTTGAATAGTTGCACGAGAGGAGCCGTGATAAAGTCCCTCAGCAGCACGAAGAGTAAGTGGCTTCTTGCTGCGCGCGGAAGCATCACGAGATAAGCCCTTTTGGTGCCGGACACGAGAAAGAACAACCGCCTGAGCAGCTTTTAAATTGGCTTGAGAGGGCATAATAAAGTTGGACAAAAATCGGACTGTTTTCACTGATTTCTGTCTTGATTTCAGGTGTTTTCACAGGATAAATGTGTGACGCGGCCAGGTGTGGGGTCTGTCTCACGATTTTGTGCTTGTCTCACGATTTTGTGCCCAACCTAGCTTGCTAGGTTGGTTCGCCTGGGGCGCTAGCCCCACATGAGCCAACGGGTAGCGTTTGGGGTTAGAGGAATTATCAATTTTTAGGTTTAATAGAAAAGTTTGTCAGCATGACTTGAAAAGTTAAACGAAAGTAAACTAAAGGTTTGTCGGCATTAAGGGCGAAGAAGAAGATCTATAGTTAAATTTAAGTTAATTAAAGTAAGAAGTCAATCCGCAATGAGTTATATAATAGGTTATGTAAACTAGCAGTTATAATTTTAATGGCAATTTCAATAGTATAAATAGTATTTGTACATATATAGGTTTATACTTAATACCTTATAGTTATATCTCCCGTGTTATGTCAAGCAGTGTACTAAAGAAAGACAGGATATGTAGACTAAAAGGAAGACAGATGAAAAGAATAAAAGGGTTCTTTAGAAGGAAATAGAGGTGTTTTTCAGGCAGCCCGGTAATATCAGGGGCTTGTGGTTTGCGAGCGTGGAAGGTTTGGTGGACATTTCGTGATTTGATATGTGCCGGTCAGTCCAGCCTATCATTCCTGTCGCCCGACTTGATCGTCGATCTAGGCGCACTGAAGGTCGATGCCGGTTCCAACGAGGTTTGCAACCGCAGGGGGGAAGAGGAACGTAGATACAGCCTTGGCCACAATTTCGATTGCACCGCAGGCGCCCTTTTCCTCCTTGGTATCAGATCGGAAAGCAATCCTCAAAGAATTAGCCGTGACAGCGCCATTCTTTGTGATAGAGACGTTCATAAGAGACGGGACTCTGTGTCCCTTGGTAAGGGTGCGGCATCGAGAGTTTGGCCCATCAGGGCAACGGCACGAGTTTGTGGCGCCACATCCATTGGGACCAACAGCAGGGCAGTTGGTAGAAATGGTCTCGGCGCAGCAGTCTTTCCAGATGTTGTATGAATGCTCATCGGCCAATCGCCGAAGCGATTCCCACGCTGCTTCAACCAGGGCGTCCCGGTATTCGTGATGGTTGCCAGAGACATCATCCCAGCGTCCCTCAATCGTGAGGGTCACAGAGTGGTCTGTGTGGCCGTTGAAATGGCAAGGCTTGTTCTGGGTTGCAATGGCTGGAGGGCCAACCGTGACAGCCTCCTTGTTTCCGGCGGCTGCGTAAATTGCCTGCCAGGTATTCTTGAAAAGATCGAGGTCTCCGACGTCAATCAAGTCATCGCTGCTCCTGACATGGACGTTAAAGCCAAGGACAACCGGAGCCAAAGCGGCAAGCATAGGAATAGCAGTGGTGAGCTTCATGATCTGTCAAGATTGTTAGTTTTAGACGGGTTTGGTATTGATGGAAACTTGCGTTTATCTGAGGTGCGAAAAGTTTTGATGGAGGAAGTTTGTTGTGATGGAGCAGATGGCTTTTTGTGAAAGGGCTCTGGAGTAAAAAGATTGAGAAGGTTGATGTCGATGAAGTTGTCCAGGACGAGGCGATTGCACCGATCTTTATAGAAAAAGGGGAGGTTCTTCGAGGCAGTGTCTTGCGTCACAAATTTTGATATACTTTGCTGGATTACGAGACTACTCTTCCCCCAGCATCGTCTTTACCGGCAATACAATGTCCAATACAATATCTTGCAATACAAATCTGCCGAGAATACGAGATGAACCAACGCTCTAAACTGCATCAAAACTAGATCTGAGAATAAAGTTTATTCCTGCGGTCGAATTTCATGCCAATTCAGGTCGTGAAGCTATTCTCTCTTCTTGGCCCCCCTGCCGAATACACGGCAAGCTCCGACCCAGCTGCGTGGTTCTCTTAGCTTCTAACCGTCTTTGGAGATGATGGTTCGAGCTAGTCCTCAATTACACAGGTCCGTTAGGTTGCGCCAGATGCTAGACGACTAGACTAGCTTACCTCCTCCACCGAAAATACGAGCAACCGACGTAGTGTGAACTCTATACCACCTCATAGTTTCGCCGTTCCTATCTCTAAATTACTATTACCTGAAACAGACCTAGCCGCTGTGGTCTCGAATCAGGATGGTCGAGATTAGGTTCAATTCCCAAGGGGGGGCAGGCTCACTCCTCGGGCTATGATCGTGCCGAGTTGACGCATATTGGCACCCCTGTACCGAGGTTTCCGTTCATGCGCGGAGTAAGCTGTCGAGGTTTTGAGGCCTGTGAGTTTATGCTTTGAGCCTAGCTATCCGTCAACGGCCACCCCGAAGATAAGTTGCCATGATTTACGAGGGTGTAGCTGATAAGTCTGAAGGGGAAAATGACGAAAAAGTAAATGGAATAATCAGAAGATTGAGCCAAAATAACGAGAAGATAAATGTCTTTCATTCGACCTTTATTTAACCTTCATTCAAGTGTACGTGAAAGAGAATTGTACATCTCGCCAAATTCCAATACTTTGGAATCTCTGTTTCTCCACTTTTACCCGTGAAACCGTCGTTTGGGTCGAATGACTGGCTCTGGAGTTCAGTGTAGAAGCTAAGAAGTGTTCGGATTTCACCGGGAGGTTCGGTTGAAGCTGTCGAGCTAGACATGTTAGAAATGGAAGAAATATCACTCACTCAATTAAACCAAGACTCTCCAAATCTCACATTATAGAATGATATAATAAAAAAAAAACATTCCTCTTATTGAGGTTTGAATATTTTTAGATGTATCTATATAAAAGAGATTAACGTACATGATAAGCAAGTGGGACAGACAAGCAAGTGGGACACTTTTCCTTACCCCTAAGATTAAAAACTATTATAAAAACACCACAGACCATTTGATCAATTAAAACTACTCACTATACTCTTCCCCAGACGTCTCAATCACTACCTGACAGGTCCTTGCATTATGCCCGGGCTTGCCGCATACACCACAGCGCCGAACACCCGGTCCGACCGACCTCCCTCGACCACCACTCCTCGACGATTCGGCCGCTACCTGCGCATCTACATCCATTTGATCAATTGCTTGCCTTCCTTCCTCTACCGTCATTACTCCTCTTTTCTGCAGCCGGGTTCTTTTTGCCCTCCGGCGCCGACTTAGTATCACATTTGCCTCCCGAAGGTCTTTGTTCTCAGCAGCTAGTAAGGCAACCCGATGCATAACTGCCTTTGTCCCCTTCTCAAGAGACCTCAGGGCTTCAAGGATTGACTCTGGAGAGCTGCTTTGATGCCTTCTAATCCGTCTTTCAAGGTATTCAGACTGAGATTGGGCCTCAAGCACAGTCTTTGGGGTCTTTGAAGCCCAAGGGGTCGATGGTTCAGCTGCCTCCTCAACCGGCGTTGGCGTCCGTAGCTGCACATCAAGCTTTGAGACCACAGTTTCTGGGTCAAGAGGAACAAGGCCAGCTCCTTTGAATGCCCCCCTGATATTTCTTTCTGTCATAGTGGCCTCATGTGCGGCGTAGAAGGCCGGAAAGAACTCAGTCTTCGAAACGTGGGTAATAGAGCATCTGATCAAATGCTCTATTTCTCGACCATAAGATTGCTTTAGCACATTAAAGCACCCGACATCAAGGGGCTGGAGTAGATGAGAGGAATGAGGTGGCATACAAAGCCGGATGATCTTCTTTTCCTCACAATATCTCTCAAATTCGATAGAGTGGTGACTTTCGTGGCCATCAAGGATCAGAAGACGATAGGAACCAACTGATCGGTTGCTTGTACACCGGTCAAAGTGCTTTAGCCACTCGAGACCAGTCTCATTGTCGGTCCAGCCATTATGGGTCGTTGCAATTGCCCAATCGCCCGGGAGGTTGCTATCTTGGTACCAATTGGCGAGGTGATATTGGCCCGCACCGATGATGAACGGCTGGATCGCCCAGCCTTCCGCATTGATCGCCTGAATCACCGTAATCCATTCCCGGTTTCCAGGCTGCACTGATTTCGGCTTTGAACGCCTTTCTGCACCTGTGACAACCATTCCGCTTGCAATCATACCCATAAGAAAGCCAGTCTCGTCAAAGTTATAGATATCATCTGATCGGATGCCGTACTTCGCGATTGTGTTCGCTACAAGCCGAAACCAATCGCGGATAATCGTTGGATCTTCGCACTTAGCTCTCTGGTAGTCATATTTGCGAAAAAACCGCGTCTTAAGGTCTGGGTGCCGCTTCACGAAGTTATGAGCCCAACGCTGGCCAACTGGTGGCGCGTCGCGGTCGGCAAGCAATTGATCAGCCATATCTTTCACACCACGAAGCCGGGGGGAAAATCCTCGCGAATCTAGGTCAAGAATAAAGTGAATAAGTATCTGTTCCTCTAGATCAGATAGCCGACGTGATTTCTGGATAGTATCGCGTCGAGATTGGATGCCTTGCTGCCGGCGCCAGAGCTTCATACGACGAATATCATATATCTCTGCAGCGCGCCGGAGGCTTAGTTTTGGGTCATTTTGAAGGGCTTGAAGGGCAAGAAGAATTCTAGCCTCAGTATTTGAGCTAGACATCTTTTTTGGTGATGAATCAATTGATCAAATGGAGATGATGTAGGTTGAGGGATTTTTGTCCCACTTGCTTGTCTGTCCCACTTGCTTATCATGTACGTTATATGATCTCTGTTATTTAGAACGCTTTTGCTACCCTGTAGTCGACGTGGCTGACAGGGCAAGTGGCTGGTACGGCGAGTGGCTGGTTTGGCTTGGGCATCATTGCGTTTGTTGCAATGGCACGTGACCTAAGCTCGCGTTCTTCAATGTTATTTGCGCCGCATCCCCAGCCACTTAAGCGAGCGTTGGTTCTGGTTGTCGGATCTTTTTCGTAACCATTCTTCTACGAAAGCGGGCTTTTCACCAAAAAGAACCCGGTTATAAAGCTGGATTCCGTATCCGAAACCCAATCCCCATTCACGCTTGGAGTGGGCACCACCAATAGCTATTCAAGGTAAGCCCGACAGTAGTTCCGGTGATTGATGGCATGAACATGGTGCAAACAAACATGATGGTCGTCGTCACCACGTTTATGGACAGGGCGGTCACGATCATCCATTTGTACCTCCCCGTCTATGAGGCCGCCAGACAGACTACCACAAACGCCGGCCAGGATGAAGGGTGTCAGTAAAACACCAACCTGAGAGGAAGCGAGTCCCTGTGCTACCTGCAGGAAGATGGGCACCGAGTGGATGGCACAACGGCACTGTGCGACGTTGAACAAGTTTGCTATGTGTGCTCCGATCAGCTTACGGTTGAACATGACGTGTACCGGAGCGAATGGATGCCTCGCTAACGACGTCTCGACGACAACGAAGAGCATTGTAGACAGAGGGCATGCGGCAGCTAGGGCAGCCATGGTGTACGGGCCGCTCCGTGCTACGTTGCTTCCACGGTCAAGGCCGAACAAAAGGTCTGTGGCGGCCGTTACGAGGCAAAGTGCGTCTAGGAAGTCGACTTTCTTGGCCTTGTAGCACATTCGCGTGTCGTCAGATGTAACAGTCTCCTCGGGCCCTCGGCGATGATGGAGGCAGCAACGAAAGCGGCGGCAGCAAGGGGACCTGGCCAAGGAAGGCCGAGCGCCGGCCAACCGAATCGATGATTATGCCGCCGAGTGGGCCTCCGATGGATGCACCAACGCAAAAGAACAAGTTCAGATAGCCTTGATACTTGCCTCTTTCTCGGATCGTCGGAGGTCAGGACGGTAGTTATAACCGACATGCCGGGCACCTTATTGTGAGTTTCGTAAGCACACGGTAGACAGATCTGCCCTCGGCTCCTCCACCAACTCCCTGGAGGGCCTGCCCAGCAATCAGAGTAGCCATGTTAGCCGTAACGCCACACAGGACGCATCCGAGACCGGATCTGACATACATGGCTGGCAAGCACGATTTGCGTCCACATATATCACTAAGCGTGCAGCGTGTGCTTTCACGGCTTATCTATCTGCTCACAACACTCAGAGCTTGACCTAGTCAAGACAAAGCAAGCAACTGCCGTAAGCATCACATGTACCTGAATGTCAAATGTGCTCTTTATTGATGTGGAAGCTCGCCTGGGCTAGTAAAAGTAGGTAGTAACTGGATGTCGCTAGGATTTCAGCCCTTTGCATTACCAACCAACAGCAATGTTTCACAGCATAATACGAGGATCAGAGACACAAAATCCCAGTTTGAGAATCTTACCGGCCACCGGCGATCAGCCATAGACCAACAACCAAGCACCACGTGGTGGAATGGTGGCTAAGAATCACTCTCCTATGGGTATATAAGACTTTACGATGGTCTCCGTTGCATAATAAATAATACCATAAGCTTCTCATTTTATTTACTAAATCACACCTCAAACACAGACCCTCCATACAGTCACAATGAAGACCGCCTTCTTGGCCGTTATTGCCCTGGCATTCACTGCCGTCCCCGGTGGTGCCGCTAATCCCGCCAGTCTGCCAATGGGAATTGATATTTCCGAGCGTGATGGAGTGCTTGAAGTCCGTGAGGTTGTATGTTACACCAACTATACCCATCTGAGCGAGCCGTGACTCTGATAATACCAACCAATAGGCCCGTGGGAAAGTTGGAATGCAATGTAGGGAGTGTGTTCATCTTGGTGGCCGCTGTACAATTGGTGATGGAAGCTGTTATGCCTCTGAGCATGCAAGTTGCACTTGGTGTGGCAATCACTGCAAATCTATCTGTGTTGGGGATGGACAGAGCTGTCAGCAGTGGTGTCTTTAAGCACATACGTCTTGTGGTTCAGCCGAAGAGCATGATTATAACACTCATTTAGGAAACAAGGTAGTCTCAACAGGGGTCTAGCTGCGTTATATAACACTCACTCAGAGCGGCAATCAATAAGATTGATATTTGGGATGCATTTTTAATAGGCCTTGCAAGTAGTTTTGTTACCAACTATACCCCATCGCATCCTCATCTCTCCTTGCCACGTTACAAGGCCGAAAACCCCGGAGATGGTATCCCCGGCCGCAAGGCGGTTACTTTCAGGCGGTGGATGAAAGAATTCGTTCCAGACATTGCAGAACGTGAATGGGCCGAGACCAAGCTATGCTGGTATGTTGCGCTGCCCGTTCATTCGTCATGCCCTGCAGAGTACTCTTGCGCTGTGTTATTCCAGATTGCTGATATTCTCATCAATAGGGATTCAAACACACTTGACAACGACTTCATGATCACGCCTGCACCAACTCAGAAAAACATGAGCCTTGCTATTGGGGGCTCAGGCCATGGCTTTGAGTTTCTCCCAACTATTGGCAAGTATATCGTTGATATGTTGGAGGAAACCCTTACTGACGAAGCTGTACGTAAATGGAGGTGGACCGGGCGCTGTTAGGTCAGGACCAAACTTGTTACCTATACCTGTAGATAACTTAAATAACTTACTAAGTGAAAAGCTAGTAGTAAAGTTATAATTAGTAACTTAGGTTAAATATTTCTTTACATTTAATATGTATTTTATAAATGATACAGGAGCGCGCCAGCAAAGTGGAAACTGGTCACATCAGGCCGGAGTAATACTCAGCCCTTGGCAGTGATCGGCCTCTATTTTGAAGTCTGAATTGACACCTCCATCGTATCCGAGCCATTCACAGCCACGTCCGTCCACCATTGTGTACGCATTGTTTCCGTCATACCTCCGGCACTTGAGGTGCTGAGTCCGAGGCGGGGGCCGAAAAGAGTTGCATTGCGGCAGGGGCTGAAGCGTAAGAGATTCTCGGACAAAAGTCCGAAGGAGCCTATCAGACCCTTGACGATATTTCTGATATGATCCGACATCGTATTCTGGCGATACTCCGATCAAAACGGAAGTCGGGGAAATACGCAAATTGTCAGCGTCAACGTCATACATTGACAGAGGGATTCCCGACTCAAACCTTGATAGGGTGCTAAGAAGCATCAGCCCAACGTGCGGCACAGAGATCCTCCTTGTCTATCAGATGCAGGTCAGATATTTGGCCGAATGGTTTACAAAGTCCCTTTTGTGCAATTGGTCAACGTGGTTTTTGCCCCCAAGATATTTCAAGCTGAAGTTATAGAAGGATTTTATGCTCCTGCAGATTTCGCATCGAGAGAGTCGATCAACCGCCAGTCCACTATTCGGTGCTCTGCGACGGCCGCCTAGGCTTATGGATATTCGTCATAAACTTCTAAACACGGTAATGAGCTCAATGTGGCTATGGCGACGATGAACTCTCACCTACCACGTAATGAGCGAAGAGATCACCAAAGTCTCGGACTCACTGCTCAACATTGGTGATGATCGACTCGTGATAGTCTATGTCAAAGATGACAATACTCTACGTTGGAAAGAATTCCTGAGCGACTCTAGGTATAAATAGAGAGCCATCATCAATCTCTTGAGGTTCGATATCAAACCAAGCACAGAATCAACAGAGCAGCTACAAAACAAGCTTTCCAACATCCAAGACCATTCATCACCAACCCACACTCTACAAAATATTCATCATGCATTTCCTCACTACCATCATCATCGCCGCCTGCTCCGTGGCTGCTGCCCCAGGAGCTGCCCCTGAAGTCGTTGGCATGTCACGACGATCCAACATCCTCGAAGCCCGCAATGCCTGTGGCGTTGACGGAGTTGTCAACGGACAGTGCGGTGAAGTCTGGGACTTTAATGACTGCACCGGCCATATTGTTCATCACATCAAGCCCGATGTTCGTAGCACAGCACCCCTTATTACTGTGATGATACTAACCAGATATTCCAGTGCACGCAAACCTGCATCAAGGTTACAGACACCGGAATCGCAAGCGTCCGTGCTATGGGCGACGGAACCTACGGCACCACCTGCTACCTTTATGATGATGAAAACTGCACCAGCGAGATTGGCAAGACGGGCAATGCTATTACCTCGACTGACAAGAAGTGCGCGAGCGCTCCCGAGGGCAAGACCATCAAGAGCTGGAAGTGCACTTTCAAGTGCCACACCTAACGACATGCTACTGTCCTCTTCTTCGAATGATGCGAGGGTAACTTGTGAGAAACGACAAGGTATGGAAGCGATTGGTCCTTGCAGTGGACAGTAGTCGCTGGATTCCCCGCTTGTATCATGTACCTATCTCTCTTTTCCTTTGACTTTCGCTACCTACATGGGTCGACACCCAACGATCGCTTACGGCAATGGCAACGCATGTAAACTAAAACTATCTATCTAGCATCTTGACGATGCATGACCGTGGCTCTGTATCTGTTGATAGTCCAACTATATAAACCTTCAGCTGACTCTCCCGATTAATCCTGGTGAACATGTTCCCATTTTCGGTTATCGGATGCTGCCAGGCCTCGCTTAGTTTTGACACTTCCTAACTCCGATCTGACTAAGCCCTAGCAATTGTAAGAACCCGAGGCGTATAAGAGCACGCCAGCCCCCAACATGAGAGTTCAGCTTTCATCCTTCCCACTGTCAGTCATTTCACGCAGAAATTCTCCCAAGACTCATAGAAAAGTCGTCTTCTCAGCAAACAGCCTGCTGCGGTCATCAAGATAGTACAGAAAACAGCTCACTATCGAAGCCCACCGTAATGAGTTTACCGTTACTCAAAAGATATCTGCCAATCTCGGTTGCACTGCTGCTCTACTACGGCAGTGCGTCACGATTCAGCCACGGCGCGACGTCTACAGCCAGTTTTTATCAATATCAGAATGAGCGCCGGCTCGATGATGGCTCGACCGAAGCCCGTCTCATTCCCGTTTTCGACTTCATCCTTGCAACAGCCATCCTACGACCGGGAATAACGCGGACGATCGGGACTTGCTCTGTTGCAGCCACTATCGGCATCGTTGCTGTCCACCGTGCAATAAATGGGCTGCCTTGCCAAGGAGATGTTATCCAAGCCATCTGGACAGGTGCGGCAGCGATTGTCAGGTTTATCTAAAGGCGCATGGGGTCGTCCTATATAAATCAAGAAAACGGATCTGGGAGTTGAGAGCATCACAGCCCTACTTTTGGAGTCTAAGCAATCAGTTAGACGCTTCTAGTGGTAAAATGAACACATTGCAATGGAATGGGCTTCTCAAATTGTGCCGATCGTTGTTCGCGCTCTATTGACCAATCGCAACCAATAACGGCTGAGCAAGATATTGGATCTCTAACACAACTATCTAAGCCTAAACAAATAAGGCCTCCTCAAGAGTATCAACAGTCTCACGCTTATCCTTGGCGCCGCATCGTGCATAAGGGTTATCGCAAAGAATGCAGCACCGCTTAGACGGCCACTGGGAGACGTTCTCACTGCGCTTGCTGCTATGGCATGTCGATCCTCCCGGGCCCTTGCCACTACAGTTGCTGCACGGGTTCATGCAATTGATGCAGCAGCGCTTTTCGTTTCCAAAGACGGCCTCTCCTTCGGTGTCGACGGCTTCGCGTTTGTCATTGCTGCCGCATCGGGCGTATTGGTTGTCGCAGTTGATGCAGCAGCGTTTGCTAAGCCAGCGAAACTAGGAGCAGTATTTGATTGAGTGACTATTCTTGTCGAGACTGTCAAGTTACATGCTGGATCAAGCTTACATCGTGTCCATCACGGGCTTGGAGACCAGAGCTAGCCTCGCCGGGAGAAGCCAGAGCAGGGGTCAAGGCCAGTAGACCGAGAATGCCGATGGAGAGTCTCATTATCGTAGAGTTTGGATAGACAGAAGTACAAGTGACGAACCAAGGACTTGTTGACTGCACCCAGAGTCTTGGCCACCTGGCAAATATTTATACTTGCCCGTTGCACGTGTCTCGGGCAAGGCGGCGGCGGAACTTGCCAAGAACACCGAGGTTCCGAAGTGATCGATCCACGATCATCGTCACTAGCCCACCGATGTCGCCAATAATCAGGCTCGGGCGAGCTTTTGGTGTGTCAAGGCTCGATCCTAGAAGCCGCTGAAACACCATTCCACCAATCGATCAGGGGGGGCTGATTGATCAGATAAGATAAAAATACGAGGGGCTCCACATCGTGCGACGTCAGTCCACATCTTCTCGCGGCAATTCGCAGTTCGGACCGAATTCGAACTATTGAGATCCTTTCGGGGTCTATCAGAACGAGATAGGAGGTGGTGGCACAGGAATCACGATCACGATGTCCTCGGGATGTAAGAACAGAGCCCTCACGGCTTGAAATCTTGCCCACTAGACTTGGCTAGGCCTGCCACTCTAGACACTATATTGGATGGCAGAGCTTGCAGGTAATGAGCCGACATGAAACAATCCCTGCTTATTCTATGTATAAACGACATAAATAGCTCCTCTCCCTACGTTATCCCCCACGCACTGGGGTTCTAGAAAATCCATAGACGGAGGGTTCCCCCGGATGCGGTATATTCTACCCGATCCGAGCTAATGGCATGGCGGTATGGGCAGGTGTCATTGCTACTTTCTCGTAATTCTTTTACAGCCCTTGTTAATACTGGCACTAACTCAAGGTACATGGTCGGCACCACGCTCGTGTTTCCTATTGCGCTCGAGGCGATTTCCTGGCGTCTTTACTTCGTACTTGGAGCCTGGGACTTCCTGGAGTCTATCTTTGTAACTTTCTTCTGGGTTGAGACCAAGGGGCTGTCCTTAGAGGAGATTGACCGGCTCTTTGAAGGTGACAGACCTGTCGATCAACCAAGTTCTGAGACCCGCCGCAACAACACATTATTATTAACGGTCAGGACATAAAGAGCGATTTGACTACCTATTCAATTAAGCAGACTGAGAACAAGATGTAGTTTAATATTATCCAGTCTTTCTCTCTATATCGACTCTAGGGGAGTAGAGTAGTGACTGGTTAGGATCGTGGGAAGGGAACTTGAGATATTGGCTCTGCGCGGTCATTGTTATGATGTGAGACAAGGACGAGCGATAGGAGCCTTGACGATGCTTTGAGATATTTTGTAGAACAAGTTTTATAGAATGAATGAAGTACTGAATACATAGATATAGACTTTTCAATCTTACGTTTCTGCTTGCATTGGCAACTCTACCATCTCCCACTTTGTACGGCTTCGTCCCCTGAGCCTAGCAATCTGGTGGCTTGCGCTTGCAACTGTTGTTTGCATTTGCTAAGTATTCGGGCCGTGTACGCGTCAAGCGCTATTCCCTTTTTGTGAAATAGTTAATTGCAAGCGCCGACCCCTCAAAAATGTCACCGCCGTCAACGTCACTGTGGTTCCTGCTATGGGCCTAGATTTCCTGATTGCAGAGTCGATTAAAGAGCGGAGAGGTTGACGACTGTTCTTTAACTATATACCGTATTGATTACTGCGTGGTAATTGATGTCATAACTGATTTTTCTACACCAAGCCTTAACACTAGAAACCAATCTGCTTTTCCGATCAAGATGGAGTGTTTGAACGGACAGACTGCCTTTATTGTTCGTCCTCCTTCTCCTCACGCATCTGTAGTGCGCTAATGATGGGCAGACGGGAGCCTCTATGGGCATTGGTGAGGCTATTGCTGTTACGCTGGCTGAGCACGGCATCAATCTTGCTCTGGTGTCTCGAAGCAAGGTCAGCAAACCCATCCTTTTCACAACCTCTGCTTGTGCGCTAATCAGTCTTGTTGATGCAGGACAAGCTCGAGACGGTACGAAATAATATCATCTCCAAGTTCCCCAACATCAAGGTTGGGGTCTACCCAGTGGATCTTCAGCATCAAGCCGACGTCGAGAAGGCTGTCAAGGTAGCTGTATCCGAGATTGGCCAGATTGATATCCTTATCAACAATGTCAGTACACTCTATCCAGGGAAACATGCTTCGCGAGTTGTTTGATAACGATTTATCAGGCTGGCCTCGCTCTCGGCGCCCCCGGACGGTTCTGGGAACTCCCCATCGATCAAGTCGCCCAGATGTCCGGCACCAACATCAACGGTGTCATGTTTACCACGCACGCTGTGTTAAACCACTCCATGTGGCAACGAAAGAAGGGGACCATCATCAACATCTCGTCCGTCACTGGGCTAGAGTGCCCCCCATTCAACGGCGAGGCAGTTTACCACGCCTCCAAGGCTTTCCTCGAGGGTTTCACCAACAGTCTCCGTCTGGAGACAGCCGGTTCGGATATCAGGGTTCTAGTGCTGCGACCTGGTTGTGTCGAGACGCATTTCCATCTCCAGAGGGTCAAGTATGACCAAGGTGCTATGGATGAGTTCTTCCAGGGATATGAACCGTTGCTTGCTGAAGACCTTGCGCAATCGGTACTGTACATGTTGAGCTTGCCTAGCCGCATCTCCATCAAGGCTCTCGATTGTGTTCCTACGGCGCAACGTTCTTTAACCCGGTTTGATCGCGAATGGAATTCTCGTCGAGAATAGATTGCGTAATTTGAAAGATGAGATTCAATTTATTAAACAATATTCGTGGATAGAACGGCCTATCAATACCAATTATGGAACCAACGTCAAAGCGGGAAGCAGCGTTTTTATCAACTTCAGCTGTACTATTCTCGACACTTGCATCGTCTCAATTGGTTCCAGGACTCTTATCAACCCCAATGTGTCTTTCTACGGCGGTACTCACCCTCTCGACCTGGAGCTAGGCAATGGCACCAATAGCCCAGTGGTCTCCCAATCCCGGTGGTGAGGATTGTTGGATCGCTGGGAATGTCACTATCCTTCCAGGCGTGACAATAGGTGACGGATGTACTGTGGGAGCGGCAAGCGTCGTTACAAGGGCGGAGTCCAGGGCTACCGTCAGATCAATCAAATCAGATTAGGACCTAAATCTGATCTGAACTGATTATTTGCCCTCTGTATCTGATCTGATCTGATTGATTGATTGATATCTGATACGTAGCAGCTCACTTGAAGCTATCCCCGGCCTCTGGATCCTGCTCTTGGGTCCTGACTAACCTTGTTACTCAAGCATAGGCCCCCGAGAGTAACACACCCTCCCCTAACCCAGTTCTTCAGTAGTTGGACCGACTCAATGCTCGATCCAAGCAGAGAATGTCGCTGTGAGGTGACTGTAAGCTTCGCAAGACTGAATGCTCTCTCACAGTCAGTTGCCATGGCTGGAATAGCAAGGACATCCAATGCAAATCTGCTCAAACGCGGGAAAGCATTGCTATGATCAATCCACCACCGAATCGGGTCATCCACCTGCTCCGGCTCAAGCCTGTAGTATCGTTCAAGCTCACTGCCTGTTGCTGAGAGCTTGGGCTGCCGACTTTTCACCCACTGCTCAAACCTACTTTGCTCAGGTTGGGCCGTCAGTGGGGGCGTGGCGAAGATCCCCTCAGAGGCATCATCATCGTCTTTCGAGTACCAACGCTCAAAGTAGGCTTTGATGCCGTCCTTTGCATCCCGAAGCCATTGTAGCTGCTCTGGAGAAGTCCAATTGGTCTCGAGCCACCGGAGGCCAAGGTCCGGGTTCAAAACAACAGACCCTGCAAACAGAGGCGACCGCCCGAGGAGAGTGTAGTACTCGTTCAGCTTGATCCAGGCACTGTTTATGCTTGCCCTAATACTGGCGCGCTCCTGGCCTTCCATACTAGTAATATTACTCACCGATCGAGCATCATCCTGCAGGTAGTCCTCTCGAGAATGTACAGGAAGGGCATCTTCATTAAACTGTGGGCTAGCAGGTGGATGAGCTGGAAGAGCCGTTTCACGGCGGCGGCGCAACGGCGCAATTTCGTATCCCTGGAGTCGCGATGGTAGTCGTGACTGCCGTGAGGGTCGCTCTCGGGTTTGTCCGACTGTCGGTGGCCGCGCAAGTGTTGATTTCACACCCGTGGCCGGTCCGGCCTCCTCCCCCTGGGTCATACATCTTCCTTCCGCAGCTGGGCCAGCGGGTTCATCCTCGTAGAGAGCCTTCCAGCCTTCGAGGTGTTCCAAGACAAACTCCATTCCTGTCATGACTTCCCAGAGCCGGCCATGGCCTCCGCTCGTACCCCATCCCTGTGTTCTCATCGTCATACTGTAGATTGGTTCCAAGATATGACTAACTTCCCTGAGGACCTTCCAGTCATCAGAAGTCAGGATATCAGCCGTAGGAACCCTTCTTGAGGCGTCTGCTTCTAGCCCCAACTCTTGGATGAAGCTGTTGAGCTCAGACTGCTTGATCAAGGCACGCTTAATCATCATATAGGTTGAGTTCCATCTCGTAGCGTTGTTCTGTATGACTTCAAGCTCGGCCGTTGATTCTTCTGCAAGCTTGTATATGTCTGCCTCCTCCTGCTCCCTTGCATGTGCTTTGAATGCTTCGGTGCGTTGCGGAGAGGCTCGGATGAACCGAACGATATTATGCAGTTTCCCAACCGGACCCTTCGCTCGCCAGTGTTCGAGGTCTTCTTCAACCTGCTCCAGCATGCCATAAGCATCAGATTGAAGTTCGAAAGAAGCTGCATCGTCACCATAGAGGAAAGCTCGTGCAACAAGGTTTAGAATATGTCCGAAACATCGCATCCTTCGTGCCTCCGTATCCGCTCTCGTGATCGAGGCATCGAGAGTTGCGTATAGGCTTCGCAAGCAAACATCGTTGCTGGCCGCATTATCACAGATTGAGACGCCGAGCTTGCAATCTATACCCCACTCATAGACGACATTCCTTATGGTGTAAGCGATGTTCTCACCCGCGTGAGAACCGATCTGCCTCCTGAAAGCAAGCAGCCGGCTTTGGTATGAGTGTCTCCGATCAATAAAGTGACCGAAGATCGAAATAAAAGCTAGTCTGTTTGGAGAGGTCCAGAGATCGAAGCTGAGATGTATCTGGGTAACAGCCTCAGTGAGTTCCTCCTTGACAGCTGCTTTCTTTGAAGAGAGTATGTCCTCTAGATCTTTCTTGGTTGCAGTTCGACCCCAGGGCACCTGAGCATAAAGTTCAGTGTCCAGCTGACGGAACAGCTCCTGTAGATAGGAACTCTCGAAAGTAGTAAAGGGGAGATTGGAATCAACAATATAGCCAACGGAGAGCTCTTTTATCCGTGCTATCTTCGCTCGGGGAAGAACGAGGGAAGAAGAAGCCGGCCGCTTCTTGGATGCGCTCCTTTGAAGATCGAGAACCGACGAATCGCCAGATGAACCCGGTTCGAAGGTCTCAGTGATTCCATGAGCTCTGAAAACGTCAGTGATAGCCTGGAAGTGGGAAAGACCACTAACTTGTACAGATGAGCCAATGCCGAGGATGTCGACTGAGCATTGAAAAATCGCGGTGTGCCCTTATCATCGCAGAGCCGACAACACCAGATATCCCCGCTAGATGTATTGTCTTTTCTCAACTCTGCCAGGAACCAGCCATGGTTTCCAATCCAGCTCCGCCTGCCCCTGCTCTTTTTCTTATCCAACAGGCTTGCGATAACAAAACGTCGTTGGCCCCAAATAATCTTGTAAAGGTCGTCCACGGAAGAATCGGTAGTTGAGGCTGAAGCCAAAGCTGCATCATACTGCTTGCCGATGCACTTGGATCGGGACCCTAGACGAGGAAATGCGGGTGGTGGCGGCGATGACGATGGGCTACTAGCAAGGCTACCTTTTAAAGTGGTCTCCGACATTGTATGCTGTAATTAGTAGGAGCTTCGACAGGTCGAAATCAATCAGCCAAGATACGTTTCCGAACAGCCCAGGGCGGTGGGTGTTGACTTCTCTGGTTAAGGCCGTGTCGTACCGGATAGAGACGCAGGAAAAAGGAGTAACTAATTTGCCTTCGTCGGACCTGGGCAGGCCGGGGTTCGGAACCGACCAATCAGCTTGACTGGCCCCTGTAACACTGCTGCTTCTTGGGAACGCCCTTACTCTGCGGAGCTGGAACATATAGATGATCCGGTGACTCTAGGGTAACCACTCTCCTTGCAAGAGATATCAGATATATCAGACGTACGGACGCCCGTATCTGAATTGGTTGATCTGGGAGAATTCCATATCTGGTTTGAATTGATTGAATTGATTGATATATCTGATTGTTAATCTGATCTGACGGCAGCGCTGGCGGAGTCGTCCATGCCATTTCCCTGTATGTAGTCGGGTAGGCGTCATTGACCTCGCATAGGATGTACCCGCCTATGATGTTGTAGCCGGAAACTCTGCCAAGATTCTGCGGAGATTTGAACCCAAGTCCAAGGCCAAGCCAGACAAGGAGCAACAGTAGGCGAGAAGAGAAAGACACGAGCATACAAAAAGAATAAAAAGAGGAGGACCCGAAGGCATAGTAATAGAAGCTCAGTTCCTCTATCATCTCGCACATCTCATTCTCCCATGCGCGGCCAGTATTTTTCCAACACGAGACGATCATGAAAGGACGTCACCGATCCGGGCTCTGGCATCAGATTGATCGCACTCGTGACGAAGTCCGAAATCCGGTTGAGCCCGCGAACTCCACCACGGACGCGGCCTTCTCGGTCTTCCTCTCTAACATCCATGTAACATACCTAACATAATCACTTGGCTAGAGGACCTATCCATCTCTTTCGCAGTTGTTTGCTGTCATGAGATGGTTGCGTAGAAGATTGCACAATCCTCCAATTCGTTCTAACCAGGGTTAAAGGCAAGGTCACGCCACAATGCATGGGTCTTCCCCTACCAACTGATTCGGGCGCATATCACATTTCAGATTCTATTCCGACGATTTTAATCGCTCTTTCGGGGGTTCTTGAGGCGTTTACAAGCTTGTGGAGTGCGTCGCACCATCTCCCCTTGGCCATCAGACCCCAGCTCTCATCAGATAATTCTATCTCTAAATCCTCCAGTGCTCGGAAACCTTTAAAAGCAGCCACAAATGACTCCGGAGGGTATTTCAGTATAAGATCGTCCTTCTCCCATGCCATATTACTTTTCGGTTTGTTCTCTCCGGTTGCTTGGTAGGTACGGGGCCTCGTCGTTTTTCGGACTCGGAGCCTCAGAGCCTGTAGGCCATCGGAAAACAGCTGACAAAACTCATTCCATGTACCAGTGCCACCATTTTGAAGCTGTAGAACTGATACATCCAGTCGCATGTATCGCAAAATTTCCCGCTGCCATGATCGCAAATTCTTGGCGAAAGCCAGTGCTGCAGACAAGCCAGGTGAAAACCAGTCCACGAACACAAACTCATTCTCTAAGAATGAAATGGTCCTCGACTCTAGGTATATCTGTTTGCTTGTTACCAACAGCGAAGATGGAATCCGGCAGACGGGTCTGCGTCGGCATGCAAGTTGACGGCTTTGTTTTAACTCGACTGACGGGGCAGCTAACCCATCGTCGTCATGGACGGCATTGTCTAGATCGAATTTCATGCAGATGGTTTTGGTACAGAATTCTTTCCAAGTTGGATTAGGATATGCGTCGTCGAGCTGCGCATGCTGGACCTCATGGTCAAGATGTACCCATCGGTAGATTGCGAGTCGTATTTCTAAAGGGAGGTTCAGAAAAGCAGAGTTTTGTCCAACCACAGGTTGTTCAAATTGAGACATACTTTCAGATGTAAAAAGATATTTAGATGATATTATTAAAAAAGAAGAAACAAGACGAAGAAGAAAGGCGAAAGGGTGGTTATATCAGCGTTCTCGACTCTACGGAATTCGGCATAGGGAACTTGTCCGCTCTAGCAGTCCGTAAACTTGGGGCCCACATCTGGCTATTCAGCTCTCTCTAGACTAGCCTGAAACCCGCTCCAGGCTGTCGACCAATCCCTCCTCCAAACCCGGTTTGGATATGCACTAAGAGAACCCTTAAGGCCTACATGTGATTATTCGGCTCTATTTAGAATAGCCTAAAGCAGGCAGCGATTAATTTCATCTGGCGTACACTAAGCGGGAGCCAGAGCTTCTCTATTGTCGAAATGTCCACGGGCTAGGCATGATATCATGCCCATTGGTTCTTGTTTAGATCATGAATACCTGACTGTTGAGTCTTTGTCTTTATCTAATCTCTGCGTCTATTCTTCTCAGACCGTTGCTCTAAATCTACCTAATTCTATATGTCTATTGGAGCGCCTCTATTCGGTGTCATCAACAGTTCGTGCTCAGCCATTACTCTCGTTCAATCCGTTGTATTCGTGTCGCCCTATGTCCAGGTCTTCTTTTTACCCTTATGCAAAGCTCGAGGGAGCTTCTTCTTCGTGGGGTTCCTTCTAACGTTTATTTCAATCCAGTGAAGCTATGTCTAGATTTATTTAAGGTCCTCTCCTGTCGCTAGGTTTAAATATATCTTTTTAAACCCTTTTTACTTTAATAAGTTAGTACGTTTATTTTTATAAATAAATACTTATTCTTTTTATAGCTTTTTTTATAAGTAGCAACTATAATAAAGACAGTTCGCACGGACCTCTTGGTGGCCCGAGCTTAAGTAAGGAGGGCGCAAAAGGAAGAACCATTTATTCCTCAAAGGATATTTTTACACCCCTAACCCACACATAACACTACCGCGCAGCTCGCAAGAGACAATTCAGTCAAGCTTTTGCGATGGCGCATGCTATACGATTCCATCGCAAATCTCGGACTGGCTGCGCTGGATGCAAGCTACGACGCGTCAAGGCAAGTCAGATGGTCACCCTAGTCCTGACCGAGACTAACATGCCATCATGTCAAGTGTGATGAGGTCAAGCCACAGTGTGCTGGCTGCGCCCGGAGAAGGGAAGAGTGCGTGTATGTCTCTTCGAGCCGTGGAGCGACATCCCAGACCCAAGGTAGCCCTGCTGCGGATGCTGCCGCTACCTCCTCCGAAACACAAAGCGCCGAGCCGTTGTTGGCCACACCGGCTCTGGATGAGACAGCCACAGGGTCCAACTATGGCGCGAAGCACCTACTCGACCTCCGCATGATGCACCACTATTGTATCTCTACGGCCGAGAGCTTTGCCGCCGAATTCTCACTGGATGTCGCCTCAATATTGAAGGTCGAACTTCCGCGCCTCGCCTACCAGCATGAGTTTCTGATGGACGCCATCCTCCTCGTGGCCATGGTCCATCTCGGCTACACAGAACCAGAGCTCCTTCAGACCCTTCCCATCTACCTCTATCGAGACCAAGCATTACGCACCCTGCGCCAAGCCATTGGCAGCATAACCGACTCAAACATCGCGGCCGTGAGAGGCGCCTCCGTCTTACTTGCCACCGTCTCTTTCGCAACAGACCGCGTGTCTCAGCAATCCGGCCTGTGGCTGACCAACTGGCTAACGCTTGCCCACGGGCGGCGGAACATTTACCTACAGCCAACTGTCCCGGAGGGACAGGCGCAGAAGCTATCTGGTGCCAGCTTATACGGATCCTTCCGTGATGTACCAGAATCAGATCGTATTGCCAGCGGCATCCTACGCGCAATACAAAGGGATCGAGGCATACACAATGACGAGATGTGCTTTGACACCCTCCACAGAGCCGCGACAGAGGTGACCCGACTCATCTCCGCCTTGGAGTCTCCCCGCGATCAGCGATGGATTGCAAAGCAGATCAAAGCATGGGCCTTTGATGTGATAGAGCCCAGGTTTCTGGAGCTGGTCCGGCAAGAGAGACCGTGTGCATTGGTGATCCTCGTGCACTTCCTAGCCTTGTTCGGCTTGCTGCCTCGCACATGGGTGTACGATGGGCTCGTCAGCCACGATATGAAGATCATGGCGGATAAG
The DNA here is from genome assembly GCA_000966855.1 of Fusarium sp. JS1030. Classification (NCBI taxonomy): domain Eukaryota; kingdom Fungi; phylum Ascomycota; class Sordariomycetes; order Hypocreales; family Nectriaceae; genus Fusarium; species Fusarium sp. JS1030. Next base: position 466,445 of record JWIW01000083.1, read on the forward strand.
TTGGGCCCAGAGTGGGAAGACTGCATAGTATTGCCAAAAATGGTGTTGCACGTTGAAGGTCGTGATGCGTTGACTGAGTTGTTGTTGAGCTGTCTATGATGCTTTTGGCGTGGTATTAATGGTTGATGAGTTAACAAATCTATAGAAACAAGGGAAAATAGGAAAAACAAAGGAAAGAGACAAAGAAACAAAAAATGTCAGGCCCTTCCCCTCCCAGCGCATCTCTGACGACCCCATATTCTAAAAATCTATATCATGAGCGTATGCAATCCCGCGCCCTGTCGCTTCCCCTTTTTCGTTGTTGGTTATCTCTCACAGCTCCTCTCCCTCCAGCGAGTTCATGTCCTTGGGGGCCCGGATGTACTCAGACGGGTGAAGATAAAGCAGAGCTGCCATGACACCAAACATCAAGAGAGAGTCGCAGATGTAGATGTAAGCTTCGCTGGTCATCATGGGTGAATCGTGATCTCCAGTAAACTCAACGAAGCGGAAAACAGAACGGACGAATATCAAGGCGCTGGTCAAGAACAGGACGTGCATCACTCCTCTCCATCCACCTTTGCTGCTGCACGCATCCAGTCTGTAGGCTGTCGGCGTCGGGTTCGCGTCCAGTCGTCGATAGAAGAGGGCGGCGGAGAAGACGAACAGGCCGAAGAAGATGAGCTGGATAGCCAAGCCGACCAGGATGATGGCTTTGCCCAAGCTAAAGTTGCTCGAGAGCATCCCTGAACCGGCGATTTGGATGATGAAGGATAAGATGTCTCCGCCGACAAAGATCTTGGTCAACCAAGTTGGCCGCACCGGCAAGTAGGCCTCTGCGCGGACGAGGACCACCAGTCGACCTAGGACCATGTAGATGGACGCTGCCAAGAGAGCGGGTGCGACAAGAATGGCAAGAGTCTGGATAATGAAGAACGTGAGGTTTTCGAGGTCCTTGCTGCCCAGATAACGTGTTGCATAGCCGGCAATCTCGACTGTCGAAGTGGTTAGTGGGAGAAGCGAATGTAGAGGGGGGACATACGGGCACCACCAATGACAAGGGGGATAAAGTACCAAGTTCTGCGAGTAAAGAGAAGAACTGCATGCCAAAGAGTAGCGACAGTGAAGAGAAGCAGAAAAATAATGGCAGCCGCAGGGCTAGGGTCGTAGGTCCAGGGGTTGTTGGCCATTGTGAGGAGGCTGAGAGAGGGTTGCGGTGCCAAGGAAGGATGAGGGGTAAAAGGCCAAGGAAAGATAGTCGAGAATAAGGAAAAATCAAACCAATGGAACGGCTTACCTTAAATATGTAAACCATGAGGGCACTGGGGGGTTATTATGTGGATGTTAGAGGCCGCTGGATGAATTCGCACTTCGCACTCCGCTTATCGCACTTCGCATCTCGCATTTCGCATAGGTGGATCCCGTAATCACTCATTCCATTGGCTTAGCTCAGAGGGATTGTTGTACAAGTGGATCTCGGATAAAAGCGAGGGGCGATCAATGAAGCACCAACCCTAGAGGGGATAGATGAAATGCAGGAGTTTTGCCTACGGTGGATATCCGTATCATCGGCGACTATTAATAGGGGGATTTCGGTTATGAAGATACGAGAACTAAAAGAGGAAAAGAGGAGACGTCTTAGAAAGATGCCACTCTTGAAAGGCCAGAGGCCGCAACAGACCAGGTCCCAGATTTGAAGTGCACTCTGAGGACTAACGCCCACCTGACCACCATCAACACCACTTTAAAGACTTGATCAACGCTCATATAATGGTGAACTTAGTACTGAGCTCAATGCCTCGGCCATCACCACCCCCCACAAAACACCCAAGCCCGACTCCGTCAACAGCCATCAAGCCAGGTTCCGCACACGCCAAGCGCCGTGCTGTCCGGTTACAAGGCAAGCGACACAAGGATAAAGGCGACAGAGGGCTTCATACAAGAATGAAACACGATGGCAGAGATGGAATGCCAAGAAAGAGACAGCATACCCCTCGGAAGAGCGCCGTGACGGAATCACATTCGCGCGAGGATGAAGCAAAACCGTCGCCTACATCCCCGGATATCGACAACTTGAAATCCATCGCCAGTTCAGACTGCCTTTGCTGCAAGGGCTTCGACTATAGCGCTCCCAACTTTCTTTGTTTTGCGCCAGAACAGCCAACGTTTATGGCCCATGGCCTCGGTATCATCCGTCACGCCCAGTCCGGGATGGTCCTCTTGAATATGTGCAGCGACGCCGCAAGGTTGGTCATCATCAACATAGCCATCCGAAACGCCCTTGATTTTCCGTACCTGATCGACCAGGTATTCGCAATATCCGCCGATCACCTAGGTATCCTACATCCAGACCAGGCCCTCGATTACCAACGTTCAGCCCTGGAGCTCCAAACTCGCGGTTTGAGTACGCTTAACCGCGAGGCTCGGGGCATGACGCAAGAGATAGTTGAGAAGGATCTTATTCCCCGACTCCTCCATTCTTTTATCTTGAGCCTCCATGTGCTCTACCTCACCTTTAGGCGAGACCGCAACACCTACGACATGTTTATTGAACACTTTATCCAGGCCGTCCATCTCCACCAAGGAATTCAGACTCTAGCCGGCCTGAACTATCGCCTTGCTGTTGATTCGCCGCTGGGCCCCTTTTTGGCCATGGTTCATGACGCTGGCGTCTCTGAACCCACTGGCACAGAGTGCACTAGGCTTGTCGAATTCATTGACTCATCCGATGCTGGCATCACGACAATTTCCAGCTGCAAAGATGCCGCTCGGAAACTCCAATGGGCCTTTGACATTCACGCTACTTTGACGGGAGAGCAACGTGCCCTAACAGCGGTCGTCTACCCGGCTCTGTTGACTAAGGAGTATGTCACTGCTCTCCGGAAATGTCGCTTAGAAGCCCTCGTGACCCTGGCACATTATGGCATCCTTCTCCACTTGTGTCGTCATGTTTGGATCTTTGGTGACTCTGGAGCGTTTCTAATCAGACTTGTTGCTCATCGTCTAGGGCCCTCGTGGCATGGGGCACTGAGATGGCCTTTGGAGGTCGTGGGGTCAGAGCCATGTCCAACTTGAAGATGAATTCATGGTGACAAAAGTGGGCAACATATAAGCAAGAAAGGGAGAATTGGCGTTTGGTTTTAACTAATAGGTAACTTCATCTCAACTTACATAGAAGAAAGGAGAGAGGGCTCCAAACCCTTGAGATACAGCTAGTGAGCTCCGGCCCGCCTCAAAGCTCCATTCGCCAAAATCTGTCATGCATTTCTTTCCGCTTTAACATAGTGCACGTACGCCTTTCACCTGCTGCATGCTCACACGTCAATACTTAAAACTCGTCAAGTCTTCCATGTCGATGAGACCGAACTTTCGTGGTTTCGTGTCCTTATGTTCTCTGGCGACGCGCTCTTCAAACATGGCTCTCCAGATTCCACGAGGCCTTTGGCATCTAAAACGTACTATAACTATAAAGGTACGCAGCTAAGGTTTATCAATATCGTTGACATACTACAGGTTTACAGACTAAGTCTTAAATAACTGTCATGACAGAACGGCTTAGATGTGACTACCCTATAGCTCTCTTGAGAAAAATATTTTTGAGCGAAGCTGAAGCACTTGTGCAGAACGGAAAAGACCTGTGACCTTGTTTGTAGAATATGTATTGCCATTAAGGGGGGAAAACATTTTCACCATTTTTGGTGCTGCAACAGGGCTGATTTGAAGTGCAGTATCCCTTGACTTCCCTCAAACTCGCTAGCCAAATCACGATGAAAGGCGTCTCTCGATGCACAAGAACAATAGCAACCAAGTCCGTCGACAGTTTCCGTCGAGAGAGACCCTCAACCTCCTGTGGTCAGTAGTTCCTTGATGAGAAGTAGGATGGTCAAGATAGCGTGGTTGGACATAAGTCACGTTTTTCTCCCCGGCGGGCCGCTGACGATAGCCCGAGACTATCGACGTTGATGGCCTTAGCTCGCCCCTTCTACCAATCACGCGCTGCGCAAACCGTGTGTCTAGCCACGCCTCGAACCGTCACTAGCGCATCCGTTCAGCGGGGAAGACAGCCGGGTGTGACCCCGTGCGTTCTGGCGCGCTTTCTGAGCTCTGTGGCGTCGCCTCAGAGGCCGTCGTCAGTTTTGCCCACTTCCCTTAAAACCTCGGGCATGCCTCAATGCGGGATATAACAAACGGCGAGACCCATTCTCTGGCGCGAACTTGTGCAAGCGATTGGTCAGATAGCAGTCGGTCATGCAGAGAACAGGTGACAATGCTACGCTGGGCTCCCAATCAGACCCTGACCGCGGAGCCCACGCATCAGGGCTCCCCTGCCACTTTCGCTTCCGACATTTAAAAAGAGTGAGACCCGGCAGCACGGCCAGGCCCTGTCGTTTTCTCGCCCTCCTTCATCCTATTTCATCCTCTCGCATCAGAAACAATGCCCCAAAGCAGCAGTCCAAAAAGCAGGTCGCCCAGGTCGCCACGGTCGCCTTCCAGTGCCGGAGCCGCCACCAATGAGCCGACCATCGAGGTGGACGAGGCCATCGAGGAGGAGGACGAGAATGATCCCACTCTTGGGTCCGACGCCGAGAGCTCCACAGCTTCGATCACGTCGAGTATCCTGCACTACCGCACCATCAACGGCAGGACGTACCACAGCGAGAGAGGAAATGCCGCGTACTGGGGCTCCAACGACGAGCCGCAGAGTGAGGCCATGGACATTGCGTGAGATTTACCCCTCCAGTTTGGGGCCCCCCTGCTTGTCACATTTCTGACGCCCCATCAGCCACCACATGTGGACACTTGCCCTAGATGGAGAACTGCACCAGGCGCCTCTTAAGGACGATATCCAGGTGGGTAGACGCCTCAAACACATCTAAGATCCCATCACAGGACTGATATCTTGTTTCTTACAGAAAGCTCTTGATATTGGATGCGGAACTGGTGCGGAAACCCCTTCCTCTCATGCATACCATCTTACTAATCCTCACCACCAACAGGTATCTGGGCAATGTATGTTGGCTCAAGCCTCAGCGGTTAATATTTCTTGGCTAACCAATCAGTGACTTTGCCGACAAATTCCCCGGCTGCGAAGTCATCGGTACCGATGTCTCCCCAATTCAGCCCCCTTGGGTCCCCCCGAACCTGAAATTGTGAGCCGTCATTTACAACTCGACTAACTTTGAACTATTGCTGACCCGAGCACTAGCGAAATTGAAGACTGTAACCAAGAGTGGACCTTCCCCCTCGAGAGTTTTGACTATATCCACGTCCGTTATCTAATCGGCTGCGTCCCTGATTGGACAGAGCTCTTCAAGCAAGCCTACCGCGCTCTCAAGCCTGGCGGTATTCTTGAGAGCTTCGAGGTCTCTCCCACAATAGAAAGTGACGATGACACTGTCACGCCAGACTCAGCCATGGCCAAATGGGGCACCATCTTTATCCAGGCTTCCGAGAAGATCGGCAACACCTTCACCGTCATCGCCGACGATATCCAGAGTCCATCGATGCAGAAGGCTGGATTCACTGACATCCATGAGTGGAATGGAAAGGTACTGTCCGACATGTCGAGTCTAATGAATACATACTAACGCTGTATAAAGTGCCCGTTGAACCCATGGCCCAAGGACCCCAAGCTCAAGGAGATCGGCCAATTTGGAGAGCTCTTCTCAACGCAGGATACCGAGGGTTTCGTGCTCTTTGTCGCCAACACCTTGGGCTGGTCGCCTGAGGAGGTGCATGTCTATATTGCCCACTTCCGCCGTGAGATCCGAAACCGAAAGTTCCACCCTTATATCCGCATGAGGAACGTCTGGGCCCGAAAGCCTCTGACCGAGGAGGAGACCGAGACTGCCCCAGCTACTACTCAGGCTTAGGTCAGACCAGCATAGGATGAACATACGTCTGCATGGACCGAAATTTTAGCGATCTTATGATTATGACAGAGCATCTAGCAGCATTGATTTCAATTCGTCATATACACACCTAGCCGTAGCTCGAATTACGGGGAAATATTAAAGTATTTTTTATTACAGTCCTAGAAGGGTCGCCCAGGTCACAAATTGGGTCATCGTCTGGTTATCTATTTGAACGTACTCCCGTATGTGAGGACGGGAGTCGGCTGGCAGTACCGACGTTCGGAAGTGCTTGCCGTCAATCAAGTCTCCACAAATACAGCCCCCGGAACTGCTTGCCCACCGTTGTGCCTGAGATAAGACAGCAGTGGTGGCCACGCTCTCTGGTTGTGGCAGTGACCAATTAACGACTTATAAATACTAATACTCTACCGTTCTTGACAAGTATCATTCACTTCAGATCCTTCCCAACATCATATCTCAGGGTATCCTTTGCACTCCATCGTTTGCTTTCTCAATCAACCAACATGAGGTCTGAGGTCGTACCACTCCAACGTACCACAAATGACGACGGCACAAAACCCGTTGGCCGGTTCCTCATCATTGGTGAGGCAACTGGGGAAATCGTCTTCACAAATGTCCCCATCAGCTTCATGATGGGTGTGCACCGCGAGACTGGCATAGTCATGGATGAGCACCACCCCCTCCTCGGAACTCCGCTGAAGGGCAAAGTCTTCGTCCTCCCCCGAGGCCGAGGATCTTGTGGTGGCAGCGGAGTCATTATGGAGCTTCTCCGCCTCGGAACAGCGCCCGCGGCCTTGATATTCCGATCTCTGGAGGAAATCTTAACGTTGGGGGTATTAGTTGCTGATGCTATGTTCTCCAAGTCAATCCCTATCGTCCTCGTAGAGGATGACCGAGTCTGGGAGAAGCTGGCAAGTGGCGGGTCCGCTGAGATCACCAAACACGGCATGAAGATCAAGGATGAATTCTTCCCCCTTGGCCGACCTTACGAAAAAAGCGTCACAACTACAGCCGACGACGAGAAAGTGTTGCGAGGTGAAGGCTGCAGTCGCGCTAGCCAGATCGCCATGGAGCTGATAGTCGAATTCGCTTCCATTCAAGGCGCCCAATCCCTCATCGACGTCTCTCAAGTCCACATCGATGCTTGTTGCTATGCGGGCAAAATTAGCCTCCTCGTTCCCCAGCGGCTGCTGGAGCTCGGGGGCAAAGTCGTTGTGCCTTCGACCTGTAACTCGCTCGACGTGGATCGGCAACGGTGGAGAGCACTTGGATGTGACCCAGAACTCTCAATGTTTTCTTCCAAAATTGGCGACACTTATCTGGCTATGGGAGCTATAATGAGCTTTACCTGTGCCCCGTACTTGCTTGACAGCAAGCCAAAAGAGGGAGACCAAGTCGGTTGGGGTGAATCAAATGCCGTCGTTTTTGCGAATAGCGTTCTTGGAGCTCGCACTCAAAAGTATCCCGACTACCTGGACGTTATGATTGCCTTGACTGGCCGGGCGCCAGCCATGGGCTGTCACTTGGATGAGGGCCGCCAACCGCAGATCTCCATTCAAGTGCCTAAACTAACGGACTTTGACGAATCGATCTTCCCGCTGTTGGGCTATCACATTGGAGCCATCGTAGGTGGACAAATACCGATCATCTATGGTCTAGAAACGAGCAACCCTCGTGTTGCAGACCTTAAGGCTTTCGGTGCTGGGTTTGCGACGACCTCTTCAGCACCCATGTTCCATATCAAAGGCGTCACACCAGAAGCCGCAACAGTTCAAGTGGGAGAGGACTTGGAGGACGTAATAATTGGCGTTGACGACCTCAGGAGGTCCTGGAGACAACTCAACACTGCTGTGGACGACACAGTTGGCATCATCGCGCTGGGAAACCCACATTTCGCGTTTGAGGAATTCGCACAGCTTGTCAAACTCATCGAAGGTCGGTCCAGGCATCTAAATGTTGAAATTGTGATCACTCTTGGTCGATTTGTCTATCAGAAGGCGAAGGATGCAGGCTACCTTGAGATAGTTGAAAGGTTTGGCGCCAAATTCATCACCGACACGTGTTGGTGCATGCTGGAGGAACCTGTTATCCCGCGTCGGCTCTGTAACATTATGACCAACTCGGCCAAGTATGCTCACTACGGCCCGGGCGTAACTGGCAAAAAGCTTCATTTTGGGTCTATGGCCGGATGTGTTGAGGCAGCATGCACTGGAAGGCGACCGTCGGATGACGCGACTCCGTCGTGGCTTTTTGAACAGCAGCAGTAGAGCAAAATAGTACCTAGTCTAGTCCTCGATTCTAACTCTTCTACCTGAATCAGGCTTCACCAAAGTAGTGCAGTTTCGTCAAGCCAACACCGGCCAACATCGCATTTCTCGACACACTTCCATCCAAGTAGCTAGCCCCGTGCCTTTACCTTGCCACGAAGCACAATGACCAGCATTCAAATGCGTATCCTGCCTCCTCCACACCTCTGTCATGACTCGTTTCGCGGTTTTGTGATGACCAAACCCGCATTTTAGAATGGCTGCGTCGATCCAGGTCATAATTTGCGCTCTTTGGCTGTCCGAAATAGACTCGCACCCAGCAATGAAGGCAGGCCACGGGGTTCCAGGACCTTTGACTCCTTGCTTCTCTAGGGCTTGGTCAAATCCCTTCAAGGCTTGTATCACATCGTTGATATTGCTTTGCAGGATCATGGGACTGACGTGGCGAATACGCCGGTAAAAGTAGATGACTAGGGCTGAGCACAGCGCCCGAAGCATCTGTGCGTGTGCACCCGTAGAGTTGGCGTCAGCTTTGGGTGGCGATGCTTGATATTTAGTCGTAAAGCTAAAGATTGCACGTTCTAATTGGTCTGCTCTGAGTTGCAGGGCAGATGGAGAATCTGCGTGTGCTTCGCTACTGCGGGACTGCTGGAGATCCATGACATTTGCCAATCTGGTTGTTTGTGACAGCAGCCGCAGCCAAGTCTCTGGAATTCCGTAGACCTGCATGTATATCTTGTCATCTTCTCCGGCGCTTTCTAGATGGATATCATGGTTCTCCAAACCCCTGTGAGACACAGATGGACGCGGCTCAAGTCGGAAGAAGTCATCTAGCGTAACCACGGGAAGATTGTTAGTCCTTGGAACAGCGGATCCAAGGTTCTGCGTGTTTGCGGAGGAGATGCAGCCGTCGGAACTGTTGTGGTGATATGGTTCGGGTCTCCCTACTGACTCTCCGCTATGCATTCGTGTTGTCTCAGAAACGATGCGGACCCAGGCATATATATGGTGTAGCAAGCGAGCCCGCCGTGACAGTGTACGTTTTGCAAGACCGCGATATCGAATGATTTTCTCTAGTTCCACAATATAATGGCCAAAGTCGGCCGTGTTGTTCGATATATCCTGTCGTGTAGTTGTGAGCATCTGAGACTGTAGGTGTTGACGTAAACTGAACTAACTGCAGTCGTCAAGGTAGCATTCATGGCCATGAGCTGCTCCTTGTACTTTGCCTTTCTAGGACCCTGCGTTTCATGCTCGATGCAGAGATCGAGATGTTTCTTAGCTGTTCGGTACGTTGCCTGATGCACATTTGTCCAATGGCTCTCTGGTCTGCCCAGGTGTGCAGGATCAAGCGGGTTCGAGGAAAGGTGGTAAGATGCTACTGCGAGAAGCCCGAAAAGGTTAGACAGGTTGGCATGCCGTATCTTGGATTGGTCCATGCCAAAGACGGTAAGTTGGCTCAGTGTAACGATTGCTGTGGGGATGTGCAGAATTGTCCATGGGGATTTCTCATTCACGGGCAGTGAGGACATTTGATGCATGACAGTATCCTCAAAGTGCTTGAGCAGTACCGGGGCATCAGCCAGAAGGTCAATAGCTGGGGCCAACTCGGTATGATCGAGTGAGGGACTGGCTGCGGTCAACGTCGAGACAAGGGAGCTTGCTGCCGTTGCTTCAAGGGCGGATAGAACGGGATCTCCAAGTTGCCAGTTCCATCCACCAACTCCTAGCCCGTCTCCAAGGTATACTGGATCTAGAAACTCGACTGAAGGGTTCAGGTCCCAGTTGAAGAGATCAGACCATTGTAAGAAGTCGTTGGGAGCCTGTACGTTATCACTGATGGTATTGCCGCTGTGGTGTTCTTGTGACTCTAGTTGAGGTGCGCTTTCTTGCAGCTGAGGATTAGGGGGAGTATCTGAGGAGGCTTTCTGGCCTTGGGGTGTTTCTTTGTCGAGTTTGAGGACACTAAATGGACCGAGATTCAGCGCCTCGACCATGTCTTTTGATTGTTCGTCTAGATCGTCCAGAGCAGCATCCACGGTCGATGGAATATTGGCAACGAGATCTTGGCACATGAGTCTTCTGCTTTGGTCTAATAGTTGCCCCTTCTTAACGCCCGTTCACCCGTAGTCAATTTCATTAGGGTCCAGTACTGACAAGACTCGAGTAGCTTTCTTGCCTGGCGCGGTGAATCGCTCCGCGGATCATCCAGCTGCTCATCCCGGCCGTGAGGACGAACCACAGGCATCCATCGGATCTCGGTGGCCGATAATTCGCACTTCCTCCCCGATGCTCGGCATCTTGCACAGATGGGCCGAGCTCGGTCGCATTTTAGGTGGCGTTTCCGACAGGTGTTGCAGCCTCCCAGAGAATTGGTACGGCGTGTGCCCGGGGATTTGTTAGACCGGGGCATTCCTCGCAGGGAAGCTCAAATGCTAATCGTGAAATGTGAAAGGAACAGAAGGTGAGGTGTCGCAATGGCCTGCCTCGGTGTTGACGTTAGGGGAGTGGGGATGGCTTGTGCGAGCGGAATCGCTTGCCGTAGCGTTATCAAACCGGAACTACTTGCCGTCCATCCCCTCCGCCCCTCCTACTATCTCTCCACTGAATCGAAATGGCTTGTATAGTTTTTTTATACTTTTTTTTATATCAACAATTACAGCCACCTCATTTGCTAGCTACAAAAAATCCGTGGGCTTTTTCACCGCTGCTAATTGGGGTCGAAGTTTAACGGCTTCATCAACGCTCTGAAGGTGGCCATTGAGCTTCAGCAGTGAGATAGTCAGCAAGGTCGAAGGGAACGACACGGGATAGACAATTATCTCAAGATATCATCGTAAGAACATGCAGTGAATATGCATTTCGCTTCATAAATATCTGATGTCTCTTTTGACGAGACATCCCTTGTCTGACTGAAGCAAGTATTGTAAACTAATATGTACATTGAAAGTGCCTTATTCAACAACATTCCTCCACTGTTCAACTGGTTGTGTATCTAGATGAATTCAATGCCGTTGGTTTGTTAAAGAAAGTCTTCATTGCCGCTCTCAGGGTTTCTGAACAGGTGACACAATCGTTTATCGGCCACGATGCTCAAGTTTGGCATTTCCTTCAGAGAAAGGTCTGGCTACTTGACACTATTTAAACTGTTTAGCCCCTCCAGTTTCGCGAAAAAAAGCTTTCGACCACTCACTGTTGATCCGTTTATCGGTAGCATCGTCCGGCACTGCAGTAGCGAGCAGTGTTCTTGCAGCACTCGTATCGGCAGCACTTCTTGGTGCGGCAGCAGAATCCTCCGATAGGGCAGTATCGGGGGAACTTGGCAGGGCAAGTCACAGCAGCAAGTTCCATGGCCCCGCCCTTGGAGGAGAGCTCAAAGCCATCCTCGCCAGCAGAGGAAAGATCAGGCAGGACCTCGGCAGATTGCTTGGCAGGGCCGGCAGCAGCCAGGGGAATGAGGAAGAGAAGAGCGGCGCTGAACTTCATGTTGACGGCTGAATTGGACAAGTTTGGTTGGTGTTTAAAGCGGTTGAGGTAACTAGATCAAGATTGGCTTGCAGCTATCAACTCGATCACGCAAGAGCACTACGAGCCCTTTTATACCACAACTCCCGAGTCTCGCGGGCCAATATTGTGCCGTCACTAGTTGCAGATGACTGGTGCAAGCTCACCAAGACCATGTCAAAATAGGACAGCGGCTGAGTTGTTCACGATGATCCCTGCTCAGTCCGGCCGCACCATCGGACCTCCCAAGCCAAGAACAGCAAGGCACGATCCCCTCGGGCTAATAACAGGGGCGTAAGGCTGACCTCGAGGATGAGGATCGACCCCACAGTTTGATGAGAGCTGAAAGACGGATCGTCGGTGAGCGATACCCCGCAGCGTTCGATTGGGTTGATCGGAATTGTTTCTTCGCTGTCCTGCAGGGGTATGGTCGAGACTCGGGAACTATTTGCGCCGTCTTACAACGCTATGCTTTGATGGGCAATTTCCTTCCACCTGTGCCTAGAATAGACTGTCACATCTGCCGACTTGGCAATTTCACGCGGCAGCCACCAAATATGGAGGCGCATCATGAAACAGTTCTACTCTTTGCCGGGGATAGTGTTGCCCTCCCGAACGATACTGTCGTCAAATCCTGGGTGTAGGCTGTTTATTTAAATTAGATATCCATATAAAGTTTGACAGGAAGCCGAACTACCCGTTGCCTACCAAGACTGCAATCATTGACAGAGGAAGCTTTGTCCAGCTGGCCAACCCCCGACCAGAACGAGATGTCGAGCGGAGCTGGGTATTGGGATTTCTAAAACTTTGCTACGGTAGGAGCCATAAGAGGCTAAGCCCCAGGATAAACCAATATTATTCTAGATTTGACTCTAGTGGAACTCCACTTGATGTTCACAAACGGACACCTGTGCGACTGGCCCGCTTGTCAATGCCGGTAGATGACTCGGAAGTAAGCATTATCATTCCACGACTCCTCGCGCTAAAGGGGGAAAAAGCCAGCCAGAGAGTAAGCATAATTTGATGTCAGGGGCAGGCAGATCCTGGAGTAAGCAGTGCCTAGGGTAATACAAGGACCCGGCGAGCTCATATTGGCCTTCATCATGTTGGGTATTCACACATTGCTGAGAACTTTTGATGCGAGTGCCCTCAAGATGTGTACAGTTAAGAGAATGGTCAAATTCTGAACGAGAGTTGCCTGGCCCTGGGTTAACTCCGTTTGACGTCGGCTCAAAGAGATTCGGCCGAAAACGCCATGTTATGTATGGTAGATGTGCCGATGCAAGGGCTTTGTGGCTGTTCTAGACAAAGCTTGGCATTTTTGTTGATCCCCGATTCCCCGCTCACATGCTCCAAAGCACATGCTCCCAATCCGGCGAGAATGCGGCTTAAAGTGGCAGCAGAGAGAAACCGACGAATAAACGCTCTGAGCGCTGCCAGGCTTGCATTTGGTAACCTTGTCATCACGCTGCGATGCCATCCTCCTGGAGCCCGCGGGATCCGTAAAGTAGACCTCTGTATTACACTCAGGTTCAAATGAGTAGATAGCTATTACTAACAAAAAACGGTACCCTCCTCACAAGATGCTACATTAGGCATTCCATCATCATATTCCTTTCACAATCTCACATTACACTTAATAGCCAGAGGGACATCATGCGGGGGGTGGTCTGTAAGGCATATAGGCCACGGCTGAGTCTGCCTCATATGGTACCGGATGAGTCTCCGATCTTGCCCAACCCTGGGACTCCAGGCTTGTTGGAAGCTCAGCTCCTATAAAAGGTGGCTGTGCTACAGGCCGAGTCTGCACGTTGATGGGTGGTGGACTATTATGCACCGGGGACTTGGAGACCGGGGAGATTGGGCTGGCTACCCAAGAACCACCCTCGGGCTTCGTCATTACTCCAGCGTCTGCGGTGCTCATCTGAAGGACGGGAGCGTTGTTGTGTACAGCCGCAGCTGAAGGCCCTTGGGTAGGGTTTGTCCACGTGCTTACGAAGCTCGTCGGCCGCGGGCCCCCGCCCTCTTGATTGGTATTTCTTCTCCCGTAACGGAACGCCAAGATGATAGCTCCAGCGATCAGGCAGACACCCACGAGTGATCCGACTACGGCACCAGCAATCAACCCCTTACTGGGTCCAGAGTCTTTTGGTGATGATGATGGTGGTGGTGACGAGTCCAATGTCTCGGATTGAGGTTTAACAGTAACTGTGACAGGGTCTGCTGTATCCGAAGGGGAATCATCATCAGTGACTATCTCGGGATCATCTTCCGGCGTCGGTGTCGGCGACGGACTGGTACGGACTGTCATTCGCGTATGTCAACTTAGAAACCCAATCTCCACCCAGCAAGAGCTTCCCTGGCTATAAACCATCGGGGTTCTGTACATACCATCTGTTGGGCTCTCCATGAATAGAGTGTCGACAGGGGAATAGGCATCATCACAGCCGACGAGATAACGTGGAGACGAGCCCGATCCATCATCGTAGTATTTGTACACCGTAGCTGTGACACAAGCAAGACCGACGTCGCTAGAATCAAATCAGAATATGCATGCGTGTTATGTTTAACATCCGGCGTGTTACCAGGTATATGACCCGGCGGGGTTCGCGCGAGTGGGGTCCCAGCCTGTATATACGACGTATTCACCATCGCACGATGTTCCGACTGTTGTGCGAGTACTTGCAGTTGTATCGCAAAATGCATAGGTATTCGAGTCGTCCGCGTAGGTGGTAGACCTCTCAAACGTCACACCTGAGCTGACACACCCAAACGAATTGACTAGAATCCTAAAGTCAGATTTATTCTGGCCGTCATCGATGATGGGACTTGAGGTGAAAATACCGCTGCCATTGTCTTCGACAACGTAGCCTATGAGGCCACCCTCAGCGTCTGATTGAACTGTCGATATGAAGGTCTGAAAGGTAAGAACCAAGGCGACAAGTCTGTAAGGGAGGTTCATCTCGAGCATAGTTATAAAACTTAATTGGACCGTGCGACTCTCACGACAAGTTACACCTGGATATGGATGAAAGCCAGACGGCTGGGGAAACGTGGGCTTTTAGAACTTCCCTAAATCCCTCTCCGACCGCCCTTGACTCGACATCAGTTGGTGGCGTTCAGTTGGCGTACTGAAAGTGATCAAAATCATTCAGCTCAATCTTGTCCATGCGAGAGTTAGACATGTTTATTGGCGAGGCGTTCCTTGGCACGGACTGTTACATACTTGTCACAGCCTGATTTCCATTTTGCCGCCATCAGTGCTAGCGAAGACAGCAGCATAACCTGATAATAAGGTCTGTAAGGTTAATGAAAAATCCCGAATCGATTCTGTTCATTAAGATTCCGCGCTTTGAAAGTTAAATATGTGAATGCGGCCATTTTGTTTACTCAATATGTAGAGCTACAACCATGAAAATGAGGTTCAGGTAGCCATGGCTTGAAGCTGAAATGGCTCCATCCTATCAGCAATTAACAGGGTCCCACAGATCCCAGGCTTCCTCCCCAGCTTGTGTCTTAGAAGAGGCGTTTCTCTCAGCCATGTCCCGGTCTAGATTCCCGGTGAGTGGTCAAACTTGGTGTCATATGGCTTCTTGGCTACGCCATGGGCGAACGCTCAACAGATAAGGCCTTGCGGGGTCGCAGTAAACGTGGCGTGTGGCAGTCTTGGCCTTCGAATATCATTTATGACAAGGCTGCATTCGGGGCTATCTTGTGGTCGACCCCATTTGCTACCGGGAGTATCTAGTACTTCCCGTAAGCCATTGTGTTGCCGTCATCAGCCATTACTGTACCCAGTGCAACTTGCAGCAGAGGTAGCTAGGCCAAAGGCAACTGTCGTCACTCGTAACTAAGACAATTAAGCTTAACTAGCCACCAGACCATGCTTAAAGCAAACCCTGTTAACCCTATTAGCGAAAATTCACTAGATAGGATTATTCGAGAATTAGGAGCAGACTATGCTAGCGAAAATTCGCCAGAGACATTTACTCGAAATTCTCAGAGAATCCACGCCATCGAATCTTCCTCGACCAGGTTTTGTCGTCATTGTCGGGTGGACTTCGTTGGCGAACTTTCCGAGACGATGACCATTCGACGATTTCAGCGACTCCTAATTCAGGGCCCGACGCCGCGTGGTCTTGAACTGGACTTACATCAAAGTCCCAGAGAACGCTATGGCGAGAACTTGTGCGCTAGAATGGTGCGGGCTAGCCATGAGCGTGTTGGAGGGCAGATTGGAAGCTGGGAACCATCAGCGAAGTGGGATGCACCACGGGCAAGAGAGGGAACAAGTCGTTTCAGAAGAGCCGTCGGACACCCAGCATGGGCACATGAATGGCCGCAACTATCCGTCCAAGGTAGACGTCCGGGAACCATTGATATAACCGCGAGTTTAAGACGGTCATCGGCATGCTTGCCCATAATCTGTAATATATCATGCTTTGATATCTATTTTGACGTAGGATACGAACCTCATTAACCTTTCCTGGCAAAATCTTTAGCGTAGCGATGACGTAGAGAGTGTTTGGATCTAGGGACATTTTAGGGGACAAATGGATTTTCAGTTATCTTACTGGTTGGATAATCTCTTATGCGCATCGCCTGTTTCCACGCCGATGCCTGATCCCCATATCTGGATCGAGACGCTGGGTGGCTCAACAACCGTGGAAAGCTGTTTCGATTGCCGCACCGAATTGCCGCACCGAGAAATTGCCGCGCTTAGAAATTGTCGTGCTTAATAATTGCCGTGCTTAGAAATTGGCCAGACATTGTGGCACCGAGATCGGCGAGATCTGGCGTTTATCATAAAGAGCAATAAGTGAAAACGTGCTACCCAAAAGAAAGCGTTAGTATTTACCAACTGCTGAATCAATCTACGATGGGAGCAGTAAGTATACAACTAAGCATCTGGTCGCCACTTCTAACGATGTCAGCCGCATAAGAAAGAGAACTCTGTGTTCAACCATGTTGCTATTTCAGTGCCCGATCTTGAAAAGGCAGTTGAATGGTACCAGGAAGTCTTCGGTTTTCGTCGCATTCGAAGCGACGAAACGTTCAACCGGGATGAGACACCAGATTCACCATACTTCAGAATCTACCCTTCTTCGATGAAGAAATTCAAACTAGCATGGTTAACATGTGGTAATGGTGTTGGCATCGAGATCTATGAATTTATAACTCCGAAGACGACGGTCCCGAAGCTTGCTGATAAGGAGGAATTTGAGTACACACGTGGTGGCTTCTTTCATATTGCGATAACGGTTGCAGATCCTGATGCAGTTGTAAAGAGGTGTATCGAGACTGGTGGAAGGCAGTTTGGCGAAACAGTTGATGTATTCGGTGAAAAGGCACTGTATGCGGCTGATCCTTGGGGTAATATCGTCGAGCTGATTAGCTGTAGCCTCGAGCAATTGATGAGTAATAGAGTGTGATTGCTATCTAGTGCTAGCATGAATGTACCTAGTGCAACTTTGCAGCCGAGATAGCTGGGCCAAAGGTAACTGTCGTCACTTAGAACCAAGATAATTAAGCTTAACTAGCCACTAGACCATACTCGAAACGTCTTACTAGCGGTGTAGCTATTCTGGCTTCCTTAGAAGTCATGTGACTAATGGCCCGTTGGGTCATTGTTCAAGCACCAGTGCTTGAACAACCCAGATCCAGTCACAGAATCGCCATTAGGCACATGAAGAGGTAATGAACGTGTACAGCCATATAATTTATAAAGCTTGCC
This sequence comes from Fusarium sp. JS1030, assembly GCA_000966855.1. NCBI lineage: Eukaryota > Fungi > Ascomycota > Sordariomycetes > Hypocreales > Nectriaceae > Fusarium > Fusarium sp. JS1030. Next base: position 483,805 of record JWIW01000083.1, read on the forward strand.
AAATTTTGACTGGTCCCACTAGAAATAAGCTATACACGTCGTCCGTTATCTTTGAGACATTCTATGGAGCGACGGACGTGAAACCACGGCATACTTACGCAGCCAACCTGAACAAGGGCTAGGTTGTTTGCGAGTTGAATTTCTTGCGCTATCCACACGCGATAGAACCAAGGCCGTTCAATAAGTACGTCTATGGTCTCCCATTGTTCATCATTGTATGGGAGCGCAAGACCATTATCGTACCAAGTCGGTTCTGCAGTCATCCGAAACGTATCCAGGTTAGTGACGACTTGAGCGCCAATGTAGTCAAGTGTTAAGACTGCGAGGTTGCTGGTATCTTTGGCCGGACCGAACTGAACAACTACACGAGTCCTCAGTGAGTAGATGTCGGCTATGCGGACGAGTTGGACGGCCTTTTCTGTATCCTCACCCTGGCTGATGCAAATAGCATCTGCCCAAAGAGTGCGGGGCTCGGAGGAATAACGCAGGTACCGCAGTGCAGACTCAAGGTTCTTGCCAATAGCCAGTGTAGATATGCCTTCATCGTCATTCGATATCGGCATGATGGATGCCGTTCCAAGATTGTCTGGTAATCCCCGCGTATATGAGAGGGCTTCAAAAACAGGTTTTCGTTCCCAAATTGTTGTGTCTGGAGGCGGCACATATAAGGCGCGGTCAAATCGAGAAACAGGATGGTCCCAAGTGGTGAGGAAGTTGCCAATTTCGGCTTCATTCTTGACCTAGCCCTTGTTTCCGTCGCCAAGTCCTACATCAGGATCTTCTTTATCATCATCGGAGTCGTAACAGAAAAGATAATAATCTTCTGGCGTCTCAAATACCTCCCACCCCCGAGGCAAAGTTGTTAAAGTTCTCGTCGAGGTAATCGCGTAATCCTAGAATCAACCGAGTCCGCTCTTCATCGCTCATGGCTGATAGTCAGAAAGATTTCATTATCATAGTCCCCGGCGGGATGCAGCTTGATGAAGCGAATCTCTAAGTAATGTGGCGGGGAATACTGGTATTTATTGAATTTGCTGCTCATTTTGGAGTTCCGATGTCAAACAAGGGAAGGGCTTGTTGTTCTTTGCGCGGTCTTTGTCCACGAAACCTTAAGATAACTAGCAATATCCAGGAACTAGGCGATGACGAGAATTTCCAAAGACGACCCGAGTTAGGCTTCAATGCGTGACACGGCAAAGTATTAATTTCCGCAAAACAAGGCGACTCGCAGTCAAGCAAGCCACTTTGACTTCCTGCAGAGCTAAATGCAAAGCAACATGAAATTAAGCTATCACTTAGATCTAACCTCAGGATATAGGCGTACGAGAGGGACAGCAATCTCATGATGACAATGACTTGATATGTGTAACCTCTGGTTAGGCCTACCAGCTCATAAGTTGCCAGCCACACGTCTGGAATTTGCTGCGCCAACAACCCCGACCACCAGCCTTGTTCAGCATTCTGCCCTCTTGCCAGTGAATGGTATGTACACTCTGCAAAGTGGTGGCGTAAGGATCTGGGCGAGTTTATTGGCCACTGTCTGGGGCTTGTCGGCTATGTGTCTGCTCTGAGCCGAGCCTGATTTCTTCGGATTACCAGGATCAGCATTCATCCGCCGAGCTGAATGCAGCCCGATCACAAACAACTCCAATCAGAGGGTAGATATGGCATCACAGCATTTCATTAGTGACGCATGAACAAGTCACACGGTCGATACGGCCATGAGGCTCAAGTTACCCCTCCTTTTCCCTGTCGCTATCCTTCTCTTTATCTCCGGCTACTAGGGGTTGTTTGTTTCCGCCTTCCAGCATTATCAGCGTGTTTGTGACATATTGACTGCGGTTAGACGAACGGTCAGCATCGCAACAACAAATTGCGCTAAAGATTGAGAAAAATTGTAAATTGTGTTTTATTGGAGGTCGTATCGCCCCTCCCTCCTGGTTTTGTCCAAGTTTTATCCACTTGGCAAAGCTCGCGTAGCCCGCGTTCCTGGGCGTCACTCCGCCCCGATCAACAAGAGCTGAGCCGAAGACACGGGGGGCTGCGCCTCATCCACCTGAATCATGGCTATGGTCATGGACACGTTCTCCGATTATCACCTGTTGAAGGCCGATCTGCTTGCATATCTGAAACGAGAGTTCCCGGGGGACAGCGACAAGATCAAGGTCGAGGTGAGGCCCACAAGCCCCAATCACGACCACCATTGACGGGGCGCAGAAGGACAAGACCGTTTATTTACTCACAATTCCCAAGAAGCTGACCAAGGTCCGTTGGACGATGACATTCTGCCCATTCGGCCCGTTAAGTTAACATGATTACCCAGGCACAACGAGATTATATCCTGACGGATGTGTGCTATCGGCCGGACACGGACGACGATTGGGGCTAGGCCTGAGTAGATCCGATGGATAAGCTAAATGAACCTTAAATCCTTTGTACATATTTCACTACTATTCTGTGACTATTCCGTGTGACTCTGGCTGCGTGATTGCTGCACAGTATGCATCCGCTCAATTTCAGCATTTTTTGTGTCATTTGTAACGTTTTCATTGCAATAAGCAAACGGCCGGGTTACCAGTTGTGTCTCCAGGGCACACTCGCACTGAAACTTGCCATTGGTGCCACCACACTTATCGGGCTCTGCATCGGGTAGGGTCGCCCGCCCACACAGCCCTGGGCTCCATCCAAGGCGTTAATCTCAAATGCGCTTAATGAGGGAGAAGAGGGAGGTAGCCTTGGAGCGTTCAAAAGACCTTTACACCTCCTGAAGATCTGTACTTTTTCTCTAAAAATCTTCGTTCCACACTTCCACTTATGCTAAAGGCGCATTGAGAGTATTAAATTTCTCTCTGATCAATATGACTGAAAGCCAACCCACCAACCATGACCTCGCTCAATTTACCGAGTCACAGATGAAATATCGGGACTACCCACTCAACCTTGTCCGAACCACTGATTTCTCCTACACACTCAAAGCATACAGCTCACGGCTGGCCAACTATGAGAAAACATATTTTGACCACAGGAAACCGGCCATCAAAATTTGGGACCTGGTGAATGCTCAAGACAGTTAGTATTTCACCCTCAAAATCTAGAAATGAAGGTCATTGACATCCTATGTAGAGACTCATGTGAGCAACTCCGCCACCAATGTGGTACAACTCAAGGGCGTCCTGAGCGAAATTGCATCAGATCCGTGCCGAAGATTCATGTACGTATTTTGATAAGCGCCGAGAAACGACACTCGTCTAAGTTTTTGTTGCAGCTTCTTGAAATCCGGAACATCTCGATCCCCATTAGATTGTTCACGAGAAATGATGTCGTATTTATTCACTCATCATCAAATCATGGCACGCTTTCTGGATTTTACCTCAACATTCAAGCGACGGGAGATGCCACATAATTTTGCCTCGTTTAAGAATGAAGACTATTTGGGCTCGGGGCATCATCAAACCGGACTGCTCGGCATGGGGCGATCTGGAATCCGAATCCAACATTGCTTCAATGTCCTAGGAGTCGAACGAAGTAGAGACTCAACAGGCTGGATGCAACGTCAAACAGCAGCGTATCACTCATTCGACCTCGTTCAAGGACGCGCCTTGTGGATCGTGCTAAAAGGAGATGGAACAATGCGAAAACGATTGGAAACTGCAACTAATGAGTCTACTCAGAGGGGAGATATGTGCCTGGACACCGTGGGAGGCGCATTCTCGCAAACTCTGAAGGACCATCTTCTAATCCTACAGTGGTGCGTGGAAAACTGGGATTTCTATACCGAAGATCTCGATGCAAAATACAGAGAGTCTTCAAGGGTGGCAGAGCACGCGCCCATTGGCGACATGGCCGATGACATTGGTATCAGAAGGAAGCGGGACAAAATCTTGACCATGTTCTCGGGTTCGCCTCAAGCCAACGGATCTACAGAGCCCGCAGAAACACCAGGCATCATCAAACGACTGACCAAGAGAGCCACTACTGGCTTCAGTACAGTAACGCAAGTCGACCCGCCCAACCCCAAGGTAGAGGATCACAGAATCGAGGACCTGGTGCAGTTTGATAAGATGCAATCACTTAGCGGTCTCGATACTACTTTGGGAGAAGCGATTTCGGCAATTGAACAAAACAAGCGGGTTCTGGCTGAAATCAAGGAGTACTACCGAAGCCTCGTCAACTCGGCGGGCTTTAGATTACATATCTGTGACAAAGCTACACTCAAGACATGCCAGGAGTCTGTCTCGGATTTTAGTACGAAGATTGGCAGACTTGAGGGTGACCTTGGTAACTATCAAGGAAACCTCAAGACCGTTCTTCGAGGAGTGGAGAGAACAGAGACCATGGTGAGTTCTTTTGACGGCTATGGATACGGGAAGTGACTAACCTGTCATCAGTATAATGGCATCCTTCAATACCAGAGCATGCGAACCGCAGAGTACTTTGCATCGTCTGCTGAAGAGTCTGCAGAAATCATGCAGGTATGGACGAGAGAGATGCACAAGAAGACCATATCAATGCACGTAATCACCATCTTCACACTCATATTTCTACCCGGCACATTTGTAGCTGTAAGTAGGCCAGTTTATGCCTCGGGTGCCTTGGGACTCGCTCTGACATTAAGCCAGACCATTTTCAGCAGTGGCATCCTTACATTTGGCGACGAGGGCAGTGCAGGATTTGGCACTTCAATGGGTGCTTGGAAGGTTCGGGTTGCCGGCCTGAAGCTGTATTTTGCTATTTGCTTTCCTCTGCTGACTTTGACCTTGCTGGCTTGGCTTGGCGCTTATTGTTATGCGAGGTCTCGAAGGAGCTCGAAGAGCAGAGGGCAGCGAGGTCTTGATGCCATGTGGAGAGAGAGAGGAGATGACCACGTCTAGATCTTTCTTTTGCTTTTCTTCTTTTGTTTCCTTCCTAACTCAGGTACTCAGCATTCATCACGTGTTTTCAGATCTCGTTGCGTGGGTACCTACTGACTAAAGCACCTCACAAGGCTGGAAGGAGTTGGTTATCGATCCCTGCCCCATTTGTACATCAATCAGCTGAGCTGAACCCGGGATGTTCGGGAAGGTAGGGCATCTTTTTTCTTGTAGATAATAGTTTCTAAGCTTAGTAGAGGAGGTATACACTCATCTGCTACACCGGACAAGTGAACCGCAATGAAAGGTGTTGGATTCGGCCAGCGCCCTCGATGATTACCAATACGCCAAGGTCCAGTCGAGGGCGCAACTCGATGGGTAGTGTGGCCGGAAGCCGGATGTGCCAACATGCATCCTGTCTCAGCCGACCAAGGCTGAGTGTGCGACCTGCGCAACCCACCTTGGCGCTCTGCAAAGGCGTCCATCCGCCTAATAAGGCGTTTCTTGCCCGCTCGAGGATGCCTTGTCGCCTAAACGGTCGCTTGCAAAGAGGAAAAAGCGGTCATGACGACCTGCAATCACTCTACGCGCTCAATGCCCCTCTCGCGTTCTCCCCTCTTTCACACCCATCCACAGGTCTTTGCAACGTTCCAACTCTCAGTCAGCAGACTTCAAGGCTTCAACAGCTGACAAAAGACAATCCGCTGTGCTTTTGAGCCGAACCGTCCCTGTCGCAAGCGCCTCTCCCGCCGTACCCCTCCATTCATGCTGAGGCATTTGCATCTGCTCTCTTGTTGGACACTGCCCGCGCTCGACCAACCCCGCGAGTTCATTCCAACCTCGCACGACGTATTACAAGACATAAGAGACCTGGGTCCCTGTGGCCCTCTCTCCGACCGGCGATCGAAGACCTGAGCTCTTGTCCGACGAGCGTCAAGCTGCGACCGCCACGCGCGCTTCCCTGTCCAACTTTATCTTCCCCGTCCGTTCGATGCCGCCCAACAATGTCGCTCAGATTGGCGGGGAGCTTGGTCGCTTGAAGGGCCAGTTCTGCGGCCAAGATGGGACCAAGAATGGACTTTCGCATTACATTCCTGGGCCCGTCCTCCAGAAGTTCTGGAAGAGTCACAGTGTCGCCGCAGTCTTGGGGCATTACGGCATCTCTCAAAGCCCCGCCATCGTCACTGAGAGTTTCTTGCGCGCCTTCTCCCTTCTCGTATACATTAACAGGGTCAATTTTCTTGACGACCTTGTTGAACCCAACCTGCGCGACACCGCATTTCCTCTTGGGGATTATCCGCCAAGCTGGTCAGATACGCCCGTCTACCACGCGCTCTTCAACGAGATCGCAGAATCGCAGTGGATCTTCTTCCCCGTCATTTTCGACCAACATACACTTTACAACCAAGTTCTCGGCCCTCGACACATTCTTCCAATTCGGTCAACGGGTCTCATCAAGCAAGGCGACATCGTACAAGTCCACAAGATCGAAGTCAGCTCACCTTATACAGAATCTGGCCAAGCACAAACCCAGCCTGTTCCAACTCTATTGGAGCAACGGTCAGTGCTGTGCCAAATAACCCGTGTTCTTAAAACCTATAACGAACATGGCAAGAGTCAATACGAAAGGGAGAGAAAGACTTTCAACAATCTGCAAAGTCGCCGCTGCGATCATATTGTCGGCTGTTATGGCTCTTACAGGCAAAGGCGACACGACGGCACGCTGACCTACAACCTGATATTGGAATATGTCGAGGGAGGGAACTTGGAGGGGTTTTATCGAACCATGAATCCGCCACAGTGCCTGCCGGACACTGCAAAGCTTTGGCGTGGTTTCGGTGGGGTCCTTGAGGGATTCCATCATCTCAATCACTCTGTGCAGGATCTGGACACTCAGACGTGAGGCAAACCACCGACCTACACGTATAGCAGCAGTGGTGCTAACTAGCATTTCAGGATCCATCAAGACATCAAGCCCGACAATATTCTCGTTGCCATAGAGTCTGCTTTTCAGGCTTACGATGTTCGGCTCATCATCGCGGACTTTGGTTATAGCCACACAAAGGTTGTGCGAACTCCACAAGACCAGTGGGGTATAGATTCGCACGGCGGTCAGACTTATGGTGAGCATCCTTGTAACTTGCAGGCCGGTTGCGGACGATGTTGCTAAGATGATCCACAAGGCGCCCCGGAATGTAGCCACCATGCCCCTTATACGCGTGCTGGGCGGAATCATATCACCCCCAAGGCTGACATTTGGTCAGTAGGCTGCGTTATGAGTGAAGCCGCTGTTTGGATGAAGTTCGGCCAGCAGGGACGTGATGACTATCGTCAAAGACGCATCGCTGAGACCAGCAAACTCCGTGAGTTTGACCAAGCTGGCCATTGTGAGTGCTTCCACGACGGTGCCCAAGTTCTGCGCGCCGTTCGGGATACCCACGACTTCATACGCGCCATCGATACAGTTGATACTGTTACTCTGCAAGTCCTTGACATGATCGAAGAATCTATGCTTGTTGCACAAAAGGACCGACAAGACGCTCAAACACTTCGGGAGCAGCTCATCAAGATCCTACAGACTGCTGGGCACCTGGATGAACAAGAAAATATATTTGCAGTCGAACTATCTGAAAAGCAGCTCGAGACTTCAATACCATGCCGCATCCGCGATGATACACAACAACGTTCTTCGGCCCAACGACCACATAGTGAGCGCCGCCCCCCGCCCTTCCCCGTTCCCCCGACACTAGTACGGGACAATCAATGGACGGGAACAAATTCGGGCCCCATGTTATCACAGCCCGAGAACTCCAACTCTTTGACCACAAACGGGGCGCGCCTTTCCGGCAGTGGGATGCCTACGAGGTCGTTTAGTGTGGCGAGTCATTCCAAGCACCATTCCACTCCTCCCCGGCTCGAATCATGGCAATTACCACAGCCATCTCCTACCCTGACATTTGATGAGGCCAGGGAGTGGTACGAGAATGCCAAGAAACCCGGTAGCGGCGTTGACCCCCGAGTTGAAGCTGTAATTCTGAGGCTCAAAAACAATGTCCAAGGCCGTGACCACATCTTTTTCATCGACAACTCAATAACAATGGGCGACCATTTTAGGCAAGTCAAAGATAGCTTCAAGATTCTTGCCTATCTAGCCAAGCAATTTGACCCGGATGGTGTTGAACTGTACTTCTCCTCCCAGGCGTCCAAAAAACACCACGGTGATACGACAAAACTTCTGGGCAAGCTGGGCGAACAACAGTGGGACCAGATGTCTTTTGAGGATAGAATCGGGACATTCATCGATATGGTAATCATCCCACGACTTAAATCCTTGCGCCAAAGGCTTGGGTTTTCGAAACCAAGGCCTCTCACTATCTTTGTCATGACCGACGGCCGATGGGGGGTAGGTAGGGAGGGTGCTGCAGGGGTCGAGCTTCCAATTAAGAGACTCATTGATGAGATCCTTAAGAGGAGGCTTAGCCGTACCCAAGTCGCACTTCAATTTCTGCGTTTTGGGGACGACGAGGATGGTAAGCGTTACTTGGCGTATCTTGATAGGTACGGCACACCATTCAAATGGTAAGACACAAACCACTAGTGACCTAAAGCTGCGTTTGCTGACTCTGCCTTTTCAAATTAGCGACTGCGTTGACACCAAGTCGATCGATGGAAACATATTTGATATGTTCATTGGGTCCATCAACGCCGAAATCGACGGCGTTGGCGAGGAGGAGCCAGCCGAGATGAGCCCACCTGTGCCAGCACCGACGAGTCCCCCACAACGCCTGAACAATCGACCCGCCCCATTCTGGAATCCACCATACGGTGCTATATAGCTAGTTAATCTGGCCTTGGGGGCTTTTTATAGGATTTAGCCTCTTCTGTTCATCCATTTGCTATTTTGTAAAGAAGGATGGCGCTCTTGTTTGGCGAAACGGTGGAGGTTTCTTGTTAAAATGTTGCTTTATATCTTGTTAATACTAGATTCCCACTAACTGGCGTTCAAAAGGATATCTAATAGTTAAATATATTAAACCTGTCAAGACATATATATATGTTGCAACTAATAGCTTACTTTGCCAGACATTGTTATGGCTTTGTGGGGAGCTTTTACATCTGTCTCGTTATGTCGCTGTCATCTCCTGCTTGTGGGAGATGTAAGAGAATACACTAGCTCTACATAAGTAGCATTATCCCTACATTCCCTCGGACGTTGAAACCCTGTGTTACTGCCATCAGTGAAAGAATAACCCAGCTATCAAGTCACATCTCCAAAGATCCCAGACATCCAGAACTACATCGTCATCTCCAACAAGGTAGCACACACAGTGCTCAGGGACGGCAATACCGGCTTCAGTGACGTCAAAGATTTGCTCTTCTCCAACCTGGAAGACTGCTCCGACCTTGCGCAAACCGTCCCACGCAGCGTCGCCGATTGGGTCCATCTACCCGATCAAATCATCCTTTCGTGACAAGCTTCAACAGTACGTACAAATGGGCGAGCGACACCCTTTGCAACTTTATGTCCGTAGCGATAGCCATTTTCTTTTGAGCTGATCTAATAGCATGCAACACATAAACCTTATCAAAGATAGCCCCTCTTACTGCATCGCCGGAAGAGTCACCCTGCCTTGATAAACCTTATCCAAGATGGCTTTGCATCTAGCCACTTATTAAATATGGCACCATTTCTTTCCTGCTACAATTCTTCTATTCAATCAATCTTTATATTGTCATCGAAGCACATCGGAACCCGCTAGGCTCTCAAACACCGACCGTAGTTGAAACGTCCCGGACTTAGGTGAAGATGGTTCTGGCAACCTTTCACAATTTCACCCACCTCCCAGTCGAGATCAGACTTATGATATGGAAGGCCGCAGTCCGACCTTCTGGAGCTCCTATTCATTACTTCTCTGTTGTCCCTAGCGACAAGGTGTGCATGAGAATAAAGCCTTGGCATAACGACTGTGGCATTCGCGACAGCCACAGTTACTGGTGTCAAGGCTACAAGAACGGCACCGAAATACCCAAGAAACTCAATTTCATCGCCCCCATATCAAGAAACCCCCAAGGATATCGGTCCGCGGGTCAGGAAGAGTTGTCTGTATACAACTCAGATCTAGGCCTTTGGTTGGCATGCCGCGAGTCCAGACAAATCATCAAGAAATACTTCAGGGGTGCCCCTTTCACTGTCAGCCCCTGGTTTCACCCACGATGTGCGGCTCGCCATGCCCGGGACTATTACCAACATATGATAGCAACTCGACATACCACAGGCGAAGTATGGCACTCTGCTATCGATCCCATCAACGACCTGATCTGCATTAAGCAGGTAGACCCGACGACCGACTACGGCAACTGGAGCTGGAGGTCTTTCTACCTACATCTTTCCTTTTATGACACCCTCTGCCCAGTCCGAAAGTTTGCCTTCGACTTCGACCCGACCTGGAATATCGGCATTGAAGACGACGTTTTCTGCACAAAACGTGAAGTTACTCCACGTGGTATTTTTATCAAGTTTGTGCAAAATAGCAAGTTCACAGCAGCCAAGGGCGCGGAAATCCTTTTGATTGATCGGGGCCTCCGTCATTATCAGAAGATCCCTGAATCCCCTGCATACCAGGGTTTCTTCGATTGCGGCCATAAATACGGGCGGGTTCAAATCGACATCCAGTTGGACCAAGGTTTCGATGACGCGCAGGACCCAGATCACACCACGGTGATATACTTCTTGTATGAATTGAAAACCATCTTCCGCAGCCAAGGAATAGAATTTGAATGGTATCCGTCTGTTCTGGCTTGCGAACGACTCTAGAGAGTAGAGGTAGCTGGTTTTAGCTGGGTCTGCAAGTTAGACAAATTGACTAGTTCTTGACAAATTGGCTTTATTATACATGGCAAGCATCATTTAAGTTGAGCCATGTCTTTGTCATTGGCTGGAACTGACAACTTTTGCCCTTTTCCTGCCTGCTCCAATGCGAGGATCTTTGGGACCTTTCCCAATACACGACCAGGATCCTGTCCCGTCAAACCGTTCTTCTTCTTCGTTATGCCGTATATATATGCTCCCCTTGGACTCCTTTGCATTCCTTGCCTTATTTCTCAATGTCTAAAAAGCGGAAGTGCCATGCTCCCTTCCGGCCCAGTGAGTCCATTGTGGAAGCGGCCCGAGTTTAGGGGGACAAACTGCAACCCAACAGCGAATATGTGCGAGAGAATAAATCTTCGGGTCAATGGCCTTGTTAGGAAAACAAGTAGTATGCCGTGGAAGCAAACGGGGCCAGAGGGTGGAACCCCAAACCAATATGAGATACCTATAGAAGCATGATCTATCCTTCTAGGATAGGATTTCCATCTTTTCGCCTAGTGTACCATGATATATAATAAAGTACCATCAGCAAAAGAGAATTTTCAAAAATAGCCTTTTTTATGCTCCAGTCAATATAATATTTCCAAGAGATAAAACGCCAGATCCAGCTTGTCGACGACCTTCCAGCGAAAGTCCTGCAGCTCCTCCAGTTTGCATTCAACAAGTTCGACCCCGTTCAATTACCAGAAACTGTAACTAAACCCTTGCAGTACGAAGCCATCACATTAGGGAGTAGATACTAAAATTTTAGCCCGGCCGGCCCGAATGGACCTTTTGCTACCTTTGATCTTTAGGAATCTTTAATTAATTTCTCTATGCAGAGTTTTTCCCATCCTTTCAGCATATGCCAATATTGTAAATATATTAACATCAAATACGTTCTTCCCCATCTTGGCGGCTATGTTCCTCCCTGCCTACATCAAGCATTTCTGGAAATTGTGAACCATTGGTTCCATCAGCAGCGAGACCTCGTATAGCCGCGACTCTGTCAGCCCCTTTCTCGATGAGTAGTCTCGCGATTCCCTCCCAATCAAAATATTGTGATATCAGTCCTTGTCGTTCCATATCCTCACTGCTGTGGTCATTTTCAGTAAGTAGCTTCACAGCAACTTTCGTATGTCCGCACCGCACCATCTCCCTCACAACGAGGCTCAGAGGCGTCTAGCCATGCTGATCCTGATCGTCCATGTTAGCACCTGCATCGATGAGCAAGTTTACCATAGCTTTGTTCACCCGCACCACAGCTATGCGGAGTGGCGTTTGATCTTCATTATCCCGAGCCTCCGTGTCAGCACCTTTTTCAATGAGCAGTGTTGCAATTTTTCCTTGTCCTCGCCATGCGGCGTAGTGCAGTGGCACATTGCCACGCCTGTCCTTGGCTTCGATGTCGGCGGGGGAATCTTGACTGAGCAGCCTCATCACCATTTTATCGTTTCCAGTCGCCACCGCTAGGTGCAAAGCGGTTCTTCCTTTGTAGTCTCGGAGTTTCTTGGATGCATCTGGCCACAGGTATTCTACCACGGCCTCGTGGCCATTGAGGGCAGCCCAGAGCAATGGCGTAGTGCGGAAGCTATCTAAGACATCAATAGCCGCTCCTGCCTCGACCAACAATCTCACCACCTCTGAGTGACCCTCCATTGCTGCACAGTGTAGCGGTGCCGCCCCATCTATCCCCTGTGCATTCACCTCTGCGCCCTCTTCGAGAAGACACAGCACGACGCTCTGCTCGCCACGTAGGCAGGCGTAATGTAATGGTGTCCAGTCTCGTAGGTCGCAGGCAGTGACATCTGCATGCCGCTTCACCAGTGCGTTGGTATTGTAGTGGATACCGCTCGCTGCAGCATAATGTAGTGGTGTCCAATCCATGATGTCTTTGCGACTCACGTCTATCCCGTTGTCTATGATTTCGTCCAAGCCCCAATATCCATGCATCCTCTGTTGAGTGACAAGATGATGCAACTTTGTAAAACCTAGATAGGGTATGTCTTCCAGGCCGTTGGGTGAGTTTTCAATGCCGGATTCTCCTCCTTTCTTGGGCTTGTCTTTTTCATCAGACGTGCTTTCTGGGACGAGGTCGCATTTCCAACCACGGCCTTGTACTTGGTACAATTTCATGAGGTTTGAGAGTACCCCAAAGAGCTGATTCTTCCTGTCGTCACCCAGTGTCTTCCTAACAGTTGCTTTAGAAAATAGTTCGTGTGTTTGTAAGCGCCAGAAACATCCGTCTTGATCGACTTTCCTCAGTTGCATGGTGGACTCAAGCACCCTAAAATGCTCCATTAAGACAGCTGCAGCCTTCACGCACACGAAACTGTGGGGTTCCAATGGTATAACTGTTTGGAACAGCCACAGGTAGATTTTGCCGGCTTCCTTTAAATTCCCTGCCCGTTGGTAGCTTCTTGCGCGTTGTCGTGCTAATTGAACTATTGCTTCAGCCTGGGGGAGTTTGCGTGCCTTGCTAAGTGGAGGGATCACGCTTAGATAAATGTCCCCAACACTTCCAAGCCCAGTGCTTTGAATGTCCTGGATCATCTTGGATAACTGGCTGTTCCGCAGCTTGAATGATTTCCAAGATTCGATGCCACCCACATCGTCCATGGGACGTATTTCAGCAGTGCCTGCCATGGGGCTCTGGAGTGATTCCGCCACAGCCGACATGAAGATAAAAAAGATGTCTTGAGCATACAGCAGTTTCAAAGGGCCGTACGACTCTGTGGCTAAGAGAGTATGTCCTCCATCATCACTGGTGTCTGGATTTGCACTGTTCAAGTTGGCTGCTTCGGCGCTTCTCGGTTCTAGGTTGGCGTCGTGGGTAGTGGTATGATCAACACCTTCGATACCAGTTCTGTGATGCTGGTGTGCATCACCACCCACGATTCGGTGTCCCTCCACTTCTTTCATGATCTTGTTGTTCTTTTCAAGTTTTAAGATACTCGGTGCTTCATTCGGCATCCACCACTCAAGACTCTGTGTGAGGTTTTGGGTATCTTGGCCCAAGAGCCGCAGGCTTCTCTTCGCTAATGACCCCTTTGCACGTAGCCATGCATCGTCTCCGTCCTCTTCCTCGTCGTCACCTACCTCAATTTTTCGGGACTTCGCGTCTTTCTCTTCGAGGCAGTTGACAGAGTAAAGCCACAAAGAGAGCGTCGCTTCGATGTCGTCCGAACAAGTTTTCCACCTTCCATTTTCTTGTCGGCTCAGCTGGAAATGCACAGGCTCGAATTTCTCATTCAAGTTGCCAAACTGAACTTGGAGGGACCACTGTGGCTCAGAAGAGCCAGATCCAAACAGAGCATCCAAGGTGATCTCAATCGCCCGAGCAACACCAACAGCCTCTTCGGACGCCGGGCCCCGCCAATCAGCCAGTCGACCAAGCTTTTTCCTCAGCTTCATCACCCTGTGCGCAGACCCTAGAGGACTGTCATCGATCTCTTTGTCTTTTTTTTGTGATCCAGAACCATGGTCCTGTTCTCCATCATGTGGAGCTCCGGGGTTTGCCGTTTCTTGGCCGGTTCTGACAGTCCAGTTTCTGAATACTTTGTTCGTTCCGCGGTCGGGCTTGGGGACCAACTCATCCCTCCATGGTGCGTTATCTATATCCCCCAAGGTTGTAGCAAACCAATCAAGCTCAAATCCTGAAATGAGAGGTATGGATCGAGGAGGCTCTGCCAGCCCACGACGTACCCATGCCCTAAGTCCCATCATGACGAGGATCGCCACCAGCTGAGCAATGGAGGCTAACCAGTGCATTCCTCGCAGCCCGATGAATTGAACAATGAAACCACATAGACTAACAACTGTTCCAATGATCGCTTTGAGACCAAAAAACCTGTCGATATTTCCGATAGCAGCTTTGAAATCAGAAAGACTAGCCATCGTTTCGATATCAGCCTTGATTTTCGACATGGTAATGGACGTGTGCCTGGACGGTCGGTGGGACGTTGTGATAATTGTTCGATCCTCCGCTGGGAATATTGCGTAAGAGCCAAAGTGCTGATCGCTTACCGTCTGTGCCTTCTGCAACCAAACCATTCGGGCTTTTCTACCTGGCCCAGGCTTGTACCTCTCTTCTTTGGTGCTGCTTTCTATCACATGGGAGCAGACCAACAGCCCAACAACCAACGTCAGTGTTCCGGTTGCAGTGCATGGAAACGCGTAGTTCTGGACAGGGCTATCGTCTTTCGGATACTTCATACTCGGGTGGTAGGTAGCAAATCCACAAAATATGAGCGCTCCAAGCTGAAGAATAGTTGCCATCCCGGCAACGGCGCGTAGCCCTCTTCGCCCGACTTGGTTATGACAGTTGAGAGAAATATTCGGGGATTCGGTGGTAGTATTCCGTATGATAATGATCTTGGGCGATGATAGGCGGCTTGGTATTTTCGCTTGCTCGTCGTCCTGAAGTTTGCACTTGATGCTTTTCCAGAAACTCTTGTCTATTTAAACAATGAGAACTTTTCCATCGAATGAAGATCATGTATCTGCTCACCATGTGTCTCAAGGTATCCATTATTTTCGTCCAGTGCCTCTTTTAGTTTAACGGTCTCAATGTCCAAATGGGAAAGGCTTTCGGGGTACTCTATATCGCTCGGCAACAGGCAAATGAATTCAGTGACAGGTGAGGAACCCATGCACCGAACAACTTCCCGGCCGTTCCAGAGCTCGCAGACTTCCGTTGACGTTGACGACATTAGCTCCGCTTCGGCCACAGCGAGATTTTCTCTAGCTCTTCCGATAATCGCTTTCAGCCATGAAGGGCCACCGACGCGAATGGCGCTGACAATGATAGTGATGATACCGACAGGCGCCATGGCCAAGATAAAGTGATCAGCCCAACCCATCGACTGGCTCATGAACTGCATAGCAACACGTTCACTAAAAAGTGCTAGCAGTCTATAATAAAATGGTTAGCTTTACAAAACGGATCAAGCAGAAGATAAGACGTACGGAGCTAGATCGGAGAACAAGTTGTTGGAGAAATCATCTCCAGCATCAGCCGCGGCACACCTAGCGACAAGGGAAAAGAGGAGGAGAATGTTGACAGTTGAAGGCAACATGATGGCGTATGGTAGGACCTTGTCCTAGTGTGAAATTCCTTCGCTCGCGCAGAAAAATAACAGATCTTCTCATAGACAAACTGAAGTGGTAGGCCGCTGTTTGGGGAAGTCGTACGGAGCAAGCTCCAGATGCTACAACAATAGATGAGGAGTGTGAAGTACCTCCGGTGTTACTAGGTACTTGCAGCCTACGGGCAACCCACCATAGGTACCCACTATTCCAAGCCCTAGTAGAGGCAGTTGCCAGGATGAGTATGCGCTTTCGCCCAAGGTGCATTTTTCCTGCCTAGTTTGCACTTCCAGTGGTCTCGCAATCTCCCATGGCATCCAGCCTCTCCTATGGGTCCAAAAATACACGACTCTAATCTTACCACGACTTTAGATCTTAAATAACTATTATTAGGGTTAAGGCCTTAAAGATATTACTATAAAAGAAGCTTAAGTTATCATAAAAGAAGCTGAAGTATAGCTACTATATACTATTAATCCTTTATAAAATATACTTAAGTCTAGCCCTATTATAATATGAGGATTTATCTATTATTCCCATATTTTCTTAGACCCCTAAGCCTCTTTTATCTCCCTTCCCTCCTCTTCAAGTTTCCCAAAACAAGGGAATCTCACGGCAGACTCTTAGGCCAATCATTTTCCGACATCTTACGACCTGCCTGCATGCCAGAACTACAAGACCAAAACATCCCGCCGCTTCAGTAAGTTTCTCGTTCACGCGCGCGCGTCCACAGGTACCAGGCTGAGAGGATCGCCTCCACCCAGATGTAATACAATGCAGAGCTTTGTTGCAGATTCGGATTATGTACTGGGAACCCAGTAGGCTATCTGGCTGACCAACGGTTTGAGCAAAGATGTGAGGAGGTAGACCGATTGCCCCAAATAGACGATAATCCCCGTCGATCAACACACAAAAAGACAAGAAGAAATGATGAGACTGGGACTCGAACCCAGGAGGATTGCTCCATCAGGAATCTTAGGTTGTTAAGGTGACCTTAACCTGACGCCATAACCAACTCGGCCATCTCACCGATGCTTATTGGATGAAGGAGAAGACGCGCCATCGTGACTCTTGTCTGACAGAGGACCATGGTGGAGCACGGCGATCGCAACGCCAGTCGGCAGCAGAGTTCACCTATAGAATAGGCGACGAACCCTAGCCATTACTTCGAGGTCAGCTTGCCGCCCTACGTGGTCTAGGTGCTTAGGATTCCTCCGCCCAAGTCACAGAAGTGCCTGTCTCGGTTTAAGCTCTCCCAAAGTCAAGGTTAAGCTAATGATTGGACATCCAACCAACAGCAAAGACGAACTCTAAAACATCTAGACATTCTTCTTAGCGTTCCGCCTACTCAATGAAACTTAAATCTTCATCTCTTTAAGCCTGCGGGTTCCATATGCGGAACCCGAAGAAAGCCACTGGCACCGCAAAATGTCCCACAAGATCTGCATGTAGCTAACACCTCCCCCAAGAAATGATAGGAGGAACAACGTCCCCGGAAACGGCGGTCAAGTGATTTTTTTTTACTGCCAAATGACACGAGAGTGACGGCTTTCCCAATTAGGCAGACCTGGCGACCGGCCACATGACCCACATGACAGACAACAAAGAAAGGGCTCACGCGACAAAGAAATATGCGCGATATTACTTTTTGCCTATTTATTCTGCTGACCACGTTTCTAGACTTGGATATTTCGTCCAAAGTTGATCTCTGATGTCCAATTTTGTCAACGTGCAAGATGCATAGGGACGCAAGATGCACACGGCCAACACCAGACCACTTGCTCCCTCCACCTTGTTAGCGGACATCACCGGCCTCATACGACTGCCGTCAGACTTTTCGGGTACACAGCAAAGTTGATATTCGCAGATTCGCACAAACCTAGAAACCCATACAGGACCATGATTCCCATTTCTAGACTTCTCAACAAGTCATTTTCGGGACCAGGCATGTTTGAAGCTTGAAAGCAACGCGCAGAGATGCAGTGTACCTGCATTTGAAAAGCTTCTTCCCTGGCAGCTATATAAGAATCGCCACATCCTCGAGTTCTCTCACACATGACCCATCTAATACTCCGAATTACTCCAACTCTGCATTTAACCTCTTGCCACGCGATAACTCCGACTCTGAGAAACGATACTTAAAGGCCTTACTTCTCGCCATTGGTTCTTCTCCCAAACGTCTTTGGCCAACCGTTTACAGCTCTCGAAAGCTACATTCGAATGAACTGGCCTTCAGACCTCGCCATCATCAAACAGACGTCTGATATGCCCCCTTGATACGACACTTTTCGTTCAAACAGCTACTCATTATCAAACCCTTGTGGATAACAACTCACCATGGCACACATCCACTCCTACACCTGTGGGTGCCCCTGGGCCAAGGGCCTCGCCAGCAAGTCCCTCCAGCAGCACATCCGCATCGATACCGAGGTCCCAACCACCTCCAAGCTCTCGACATCTCAACCTACCCATACCCACTCTCCCACATGTGGCTGCAGTTGGTACTCGGGCTTTGTATCTGGGCAACCCCTCAACATGTCCCCCAAGAAAGATGTGGGACACTCTGGCATCTCGACACCTTCGGGCTCCGTGTCCTCTGTTGAGGCACCCACAAACTCTAATCCCCAATCACCAGACGGAACCAACTCTGACTCTGAAACCTATGAGGAGTTTGTTGGATCTCTCCCACGAAGCATCACCAACCTCCTGGGCCCCGAATCTGCACACACCCACTCCGACGACTGTGGATGTCCTTCTGCCAAGACAGTAACTTCTGGAACAGTCAACATCGACAAGGTCGCCGAGCCAGCCCAAGTGAGCGCAGTCAGCCATCCCGATACCGGTCCTCACATCCACAGCCCCAACTGCGGCTGCTCCTGGATGCAGACCTTTGCCAAGAGCCAGGACCAGGCCGCCATCAAGAAGCTCCTCGACGAGGCCGAAGAATGGGGCGACCTCCAGTCAGCGTTCGACACTTCTTACGACTACGACCATCCCGAGATGCCCAAGTTCAAACCCAACCACCGAGCTAGGACCGCTCGTAGGCCATGCCTCAAGAACGGCGTGCCTATCGTGTATTGGGAGGACCGAAAGGCTATCGACGATGCTGATCCCGACTTGTCCGATGAGGACGAAAAGTTCAGGGTTGAGCACAAGCTGCTAGATAAAAAGGACAAGCAGGTCCGCTTCAACCACATCAGCGAAGCCACTTGCATCCTCACCGGCCAATCCATCCCGTCCACCCCCAAGACACCTCAGTCCGCCCTCCGCTGGTCGCGCAAGCACCTCAAACTCGCCATGAAGAAGGCCTACAACGCTCTATCCTCCAAACCCACCGACGACGATGAAGTCGAGGAGAAGCCCAAACGCCCTTCAGAGTTCCACGCCCAGGATCTCGACATGGAGAAGCGCCTCGAGAAAGCCACCGACATCTGCATGGCCAACGAGCGTGCATCCATCATCCGCGGTGCCCTCGACTTTTACATGTACATCTGCCTCGACATCGACTCCAAGGCTGCAAACAAGGTGGCCGAGATCAAGTGTCACTTGGGCAGGATGGCCACCGTTGGCAGTTACGTCGGCGACGAGAGGGAGTTTGCGAAGAATGGAGGGATAAAGGTCAGCCTCGTCCCTGAAGAGATGTACCGGAACAAGGAGACTGCCATGTCTTGGTGCAAGGTGGGACAGAATGGGCTGTACAACACGACTCGCTTCTCCAAGGTGCGGGAGAGAGATGATGCTTTTTGAAGATGTGGGGTTCAAAGAGGAGTTCTGGTGTTTTGGTTTGGATTACAACAACGACTTTGGGTTGAATGCTTTTGATTTGAAGGTGTCTCATCACCAAAGATGCGTAAATGGACGGCTGGGAATCAGGCAAGGCGTTAACAACGATACCCAATATACTTATTCTACAACAATATACTTGTCGTCTTTGCTTCATTTCAAGTGTCTACTTCAACAACAATATCTATTCGCTTAGCTTCCTTCTCTTGACCATAATCTTGACACCCTCGGGCGGAACCAATGCCTCAGCCATCCAAGCATTAGGCGGCCTCTTGCCCTCATACTCCTTCGGGAATTCAATGTCATAATTCCGCAGCACATACGCCAAAATCATCTTGAGCTCAAAATCTATGAGAAATCGTCCGGGACACGCGTGCTTTCCATGTCCAAAAGGCAGAAATTCAGGTGACGTCGACACAAGGTTGACAGGGGGTACCTTCTCGTCGCGACTGGCTGCGAGCTCGCGCATACGTGAGAAGCGGAAGGGATCGAACTTGTGAGCGTCCTCAATGGCGTCGCCGTCAGTCTGGGCGGGCTGGCCGAGGAACGAGATGACGGTGCCCTTGGGGATGTGATAACCATCATCTGTTCTAAAGTCTGAGGTCTTGACCTTGCGGAAGTTGGCTCGTCCACCAAAAGAATTCAGACGCAAAGTCTCGCGGGAGACACTATCAGCACGACTCATCTGATTAACAAGGGCCTTTGTCCACTGAGCCTTGACATCAGGACCAAGAGTACGATCAATCTCGTCACGCAAAACAGCAATGGTGTTAAACTCGGCGTCAGACCCCAAAACGTTGAGGATAAGGTTGCTGACCTGCATCTGAGTCTGATGTATGGAGCCAAAGTTCTGCGCAATGAGACGGCGCGTCATAAGGTCGAAGTCGTGAATCTCGTGCTGTCGCTCGCGCAGGCCGTAGCGGAGCATCATCTGGACCTGATCCTCCGGTTCCGGCTTGCCAAGGTTCTTCTCGAGATTTTCTAGGCGTTCTTTCCAGAGAGGGATGAACCATTTCTTGATCTTGGCTACCTGGATGCGACTCGGGATGCTGAGGAGGGCGCCGACGAAGGGCCGTAGCACAAGGGGCATGCCACCATTGAGACCGGCAGTGAGGATGAGAAGGTCGTTGATCTTGAGCGAAGTCTCGAGATACTCCTTATTCCGACCTTGAACATGTCAGCACCTCCATCATTACCAGGGGATATAAACATACAAAGCGGGAGTCCAACGGTGAAGCGACTCGCAGCCTGAGCAACAATAATCTTGGCAGTAGCATTCAGATCAATCTCCTTCCAATTTTCCGTGTCGGTGCCGAATTGCTCGTCAAAGACAACATGAAGCTCCTTGTTCATGGTATTAACAATGTTCTCAAGGACGCGGTTCATGTCGGTCTTGACGATCAATCCCTGCCAGGCATCCACAGCGATCTTATCGTGGCCGAGGCTGTACCTAACCTGATCGATCTCTGCAAAGGCCTCGGGAAGGTGGAGGACCTCGTCGGGTTGGTTGAGGGCCCATTTCATGGAACTCTGGGGCAGGATGACCTCTTTGCGGAACCCGAAGCCGGGGAGGACGACTGGCTTGCCCTTCTTGATGTACTGCAGCAATTGTCTTAGTCTTGGTTTTTTAGGGGATGGGTTGACAAACATCATGATAGGCTTCACGGAAGAGCTCCTGACAGTCGGTGAGGTACGCCCACCTCGTCCGCAAACTGAACCGCCTCGCACCCTCAGGCTCTCTTATAAGCGGAATGCCCGGAGGATAGGGGACATGGATCAGACGCTCCACAATGTACAAGATAAAAAAGGCCGCAACAGCCACGGACGCGATGCCCAACGGGCTCGTCAAGCTGGGCAGATGGTCCAGTAGCACAGGCGCCATGATGGATGGACTCTAGAGAAGCAGAACAACGGAGGGGGCGCTGTATTTTAATCCATGAGCCCTCACTGGGGCGTAGCCATTCTGGCGGCTACTTGACGCGTAGACTATCCCTGCTAGAGTCATGTTTCCTAGCGCTTACCACGCCCAGCTCGCTTATTTTGACATGATTGTCTGCTTGGTCGCTCACATGCATCCAAGCGGCCAGTCAAGTTACCAAAGACCATTTACCAGAAGAGGGAATTTAGACGAAAGAAGCTAGGATTGAATCCCTGCTAGAAGTCCGACGGCAAAGCCACGCTTCCATCTTGTTGATTCGGACATACAGGTCGAAATGGCCGACTTTGAAGCACCGACGGACAATGTCCATCTGCTTGCCTAGCTAAACCTAGATAAGGGGTGGTTAAAAAGTGCTGCTCAACTCTGGGCCAATCATGAATTCCTCCATATTTAGGACTCGTGTTAGTCAGCACGTCATTTCGCATTTGACGTTGAAAGTTTCCTGTCTCGGAGTATGCATGAATCAACGAATTACTGTCGGCAGTTGTGTATCACAATGTCAGAAGTTTATCTCAGTAAATGAGATTACTCTACACAAGGCTGATGTAACCACGACACTGTCATATCCCTCTCAAATCCTCCGCCTAGGTCCCTCATCCCGTTCAATTCGATTCTCCAGGGTAGTTCCAGCCCAAAATCACGGACGGGGGTGTCCCTGCACGGCCCCTCCCAGCGCCCGTTGGAGCCCACTTAAACCAAACCTTTCCGCCCCCCAACTCACACGCTCGTTCAGCAGAGAAAATTTTCTGCTCCAAGCACCCATCTGCACCTGCTTTTCCTAGTTGTACCTGATTTTGGACACTACCCTCCATCAAAAAGATTGGGCCCGGTTAGCTCAATCGGTAGAGCGTGAGACTCTTATGAGTACACGATCTGAAAAATCGATCTCAAGGTTGCGGGTTCGACCCCCGCATCGGGCTATTCCTATATTTTTTTGCTGTTATTACCTTTTAGCCGTCGTCATTTGTAATACCTGTTGAAAGCCTCCCGTTTCAAGAGTGTAAACATCTAAATCCTGGCGTCTCTCATCGTGAAACCGTCCACTTCACTTTTTGGAGCAAGCGCTCCTTCCTCCTGCTTGCTCGTCCCGTGATACTGCCCCTCCATCCGGCAGCGGGGCGGAAAGAACCGTCCATCCTTATCAGCTTATCGGCGTCTTCTCTTTGACTTCAGCCCCTCCATCATCATTCTCGTGTCCTCAGGAGGCCATCTCAGTCGTCGCAGCAAACCACAAGAATCCTTCAGAATGGCGGGGGAGAAGCAGTTCAGACCTGCCCTCATCATCGTCGACTTTCAGGAGGATTTTTGTCCGCCCGTAAGTTGATCGCTCTTTTCTGCCTCAGTGTTCCTCCCAAGTGCCAGTGAGATTCCAACTATCGCAACTCTTCCGGAGGAGCATTTTCCGTCGCACAACTGGAGCCATGTCAGGCTTTATTCCGCGATCCTCGGACACTTTAGTTGAAGAACCGACTACGAGGTGATCGTTGTGGTAACGTATATCGTCGAACCACAGTAACACCCCTTTGGCGGAGGACTCTCAACTAGATCGTATCTGCCGTCAGCGTTCAACTTCTACAAAGTAGGCCAACAGGAGTTGATATGAGCATCAATGATTCCGGAAAAACATACAACAGCGAGATTTAGTTTCTAACGAAGCAATGGATGCCTTCCACCATCCGTATAAGCAACAGCTCAACCTCTTGTCCTGGCTGGGAACTCCAATGGCATGGCACATCCCCCTATTCTCCCCCCTCACTACCACCTGCATCCGACCGCAAGCTAACACCTCTAGAATGGCGCTCTCCCCGTCCCAGAAGGCCGCACAATCGCCCCCTCAATCAACACCCTCACAACCCTCCCCTTCCCCCTGATCCTCGCCACAAAGGACTTTCACCCACCAAGTCACATCTCCTTCGCCGCCAACCACCAATCCGCCACGCCCTACACCTCAACGACTACTGTTGTCCATCCGCGAGACCCGGACCGCTCCTACGAGACTACCCTCTGGCCTACACATTGCGTCCAGGGCACTCGAGGCGCGGATCTTGTTCCAGAACTTGACATCTCGCGTGTCCATGCCGTCATTGAGAAGGGTCAGGATGCGAGGGTAGAGATGTACAGCGCTTTCTATGATCCCTTCCGGGTGAGTGATAGTGGGTTGGCGGCAATGCTAAAGGAGCAGGAGGTTACGGATGTTTACGTTGTGGGACTGGCGGGGGACTTTTGCGTCAAGGCGACGGCGGAGCACGCGGTTGACGAGGGATACCAGACCTGGATTGTTGAAGAGGGCACAAAGCCCGTCATGCCTGATAAATGGGACGAATGTAGACGCGAGATGAAGGATAAGGGCATCAAGTTCACGCCCATGGATGGCGACGCCGTTGCCAGAGTCAAGACCTGCACCTAGAAACGCCCGCATTCACCTACACACAGACAAGAGATCGAACATGTGAACTTGGGTTAACGAATAGGATTAAAATGCATTTGAAGCAGTACTGTTAATCATACTACTACTCCTTTGTATCTTTTACGTGTATATGTATGTACGCTTTGCGTGGCCTTTCCAGAACGTCCCAAATGCGAAAACTCCATGCTGTGTGACCTTCACCAACCCAGACCATGTGATGGGCAATGCCATACACGCCACGTCTAATGAATTTTGACCTCCGCTCGCCGTTCTCCTCCGCACATAAACGCCGTCATCCATCTTTACCGCTTTGACCTCTGGATGGCCGCCGCGCTCATCGATGTCGTGGACGCTGATCGCTCCTGGGCATTGGTCATGGCCAGGGAGACAGGGGTCATGGGAGGAGCAGGTGTGGTGCTTCGCGAGGGAGCTGCACTTCGGTTGTGTTGCATGTGAGCCTTGACAAGGTGACCGGCAGCAAGGGCACTGCACAGAGACAGTTCACCAGCCAGGACGGCTGCGGCAATGATGCGGGCCAGACGACGGGCGTTGTCTCCGGGGTTAGTGGGGTGAGAACCACGGACGCCAAGAATGTCGAGCATGGCGCCCTGAGGCTCAAGGATAGTACCACCACCAAGAGTTCCGACCTCGAGCGAGGGCATCGAGACGGAAATTTGAAGAGCTCCGTTGAGGCTACTACAGTTAGCAATGACACCTTTCCGGGTGAGACACTAGAAACTTACTTCTTCATAATGGTGATACAGTTGGCGCTCTCAACAACCTGAGCAGGGTCCTGACCAGTGGCCAGGAAGATGGCAGCAACCATGTTGGCAGCGTGGGCGTTGAATCCACCCACAGAGCCGGCCATGGCGGAACCGATCAAGTTCTTGGACACGTTGAGCTCAACCAGGGAATCAACATCGCTCTTGAGAACGCTGCGGACAACCTCGCCAGGGATGATGGCCTCAGCAACAACTCCCTTTCCTCGGCCGTCGATCCAGTTTAGAGCAGCAGGCTTCTTATCTGTACAGTAGTTGCCAGAGACGGAAACAATCTGCATGTCGTCGAATCCTCCATCGGTAGCCATGACGCTGAGGGCGTGTTCCACACCCTTGGAAATCATGTTCATACCCATCGCGTCACCAGTGGTCGTCTTGAATCGGATAAACAGGTTGGTACCAGCAAGAGCTGTCTTCATGCTCTGTAGTCGAGCGAATCGACTGGTCGAGTTGAAGGCCTTCTTCATCACACTCTGGCCGGCGTCCGAGTCTAGCCAGAGCTTGGCAGCTCCAGCACGCTCAAGAGTCTCGAAAGCAACGCAAGGTCCACGAGTCATACCATCAGCAGTGAGAACAGTGATAGCACCACCACCAGAGTTGATAGCCTTGCAACCTCGACTAGCACTGGCAACCAAGACACCCTCAGTTGTGGCCATGGGGATAAAGTAGCTCTGTCCATCAATAACCAGGGGTCCAGCAACACCGACAGGGAGGGGCATGTATCCAATAACGTTCTCGCAGCAAGCACCAAAGACGCGCTCCCAGTTGTAGTTCTCGAAGGGCAGCTTGGATCGGTCGAGGCCGTGGGTCAAGTCGGTGGTGGCCTTGGTTCGGCCGATGATGGTACGTCGGATCTTGACAGCGCGAGTAAAGTCACCCAGGGTCTTCTCCAGAGCATAACCAGGAATCTTGCCGCGCATCGAAAGAGAAACAACCTCTTCGTCGTTCATCTCACGAACTCGCTTCTCCGCCAGCATCTTGTCGAGCTCTTCGTCGCTTCGCTTCGGTAGGTTGGCGGGTCGAGCCTTGGTCATATGAAGTTGAAGTCCTTCGGCCTCGTCGTCGGTAATAGCGGGCGTGCTGGGCTCGGTGCGCTGGGGAGTCGGGGGGACGTATTCGCCTAGAGGAAGGGTAGTGGCACTAGTGTCGTTGAACTGCTGGGCGCGGGCAAGTTCATTTCGATCAATGTTGTGCTCGGGAACGTTGGGGTCCTTGATGCCCCAGCGAGCGACGTTGAAGAGGTAGCCGTTCAAGGCGACACTGAGGGCGAGGGCGACAACGATCCACTTGGAGAGGACAGGGTCCTCGAGACTCTTGAGAAGACTGCCGACCACACGGCCACCAACGCCATAGCCGTGGAACTGGTTGAATCCATCGTCGATGTTGGCGTTACCGCCAAGTGAAGACGTCAAGGCGTAGTGGATGGACGGATACTCGAGCTCGTACTTGATGGGGGTGAGGACGGTAACCAGGGTGG
This sequence comes from Fusarium sp. JS1030, assembly GCA_000966855.1. Lineage (NCBI taxonomy): Eukaryota > Fungi > Ascomycota > Sordariomycetes > Hypocreales > Nectriaceae > Fusarium > Fusarium sp. JS1030. The sequence goes on from JWIW01000083.1 coordinate 509,976, forward strand.
GTCGGTTGTTGGCCTTGGCAGTAGCCAGGATAGCCTCCAGGCCATTGGACGCAACCTTGAAGGGGTCGACCGATAGGGGAGACACGACGCCGCCAAGACTGCTGGCCCAGGTACGGATGGTGGACAGAGAGCTGGGGTTGCGGAAGGGAATGGAGCAGAGATTGATGATGTTGACGAAGATGAAACCAAGGATCATCAGAACCTTGAACTTGGGAATGCTGCTGCTCTTGCGGCCAAAGAGGGAAGAGTCCTTAGAGCTGCCGTTGACACGGGGCCAGTCGTCATTGCTCTTGGCAACGTTCTCGGCAACGCGGCGGCTGACGCCATCGTCCTCGAGAGCCATTCGCATGTCGACGTGGCGCTTGATGCGGTTGATCTCGAGCTTGATGCTGAGAATGGCGGTGTAAAAGGTGAAGAGCAGGATAAAGTCAAAGAACAGAGTCCAAGCCGCCAAGAAGCAGAAATGCTGCAGACCACCCTGCACACCAGAAGCAGCACCTAGGACGAGGATGACAATCTCGATGGCATAGTCACGGATGATCTCGAAACCTTTGTCCTTGATGGCTGCCTGGACGGCGTACTGGATCACGTTCTGCATGGAGCGCTCAGGAGATCGCTTGCCCGACTTGGAGCTCTGGAGCTGAGTACGTCGGTGCTCAATGGCGTGGGACATGACAGCGCGGGTCAGGACGATGTTCTTCTCGAAGCCAATGGTGACAACCAGGAAGGGAAGACCCTCAGACAGCAGAATAACGCTGATGGGGACACCAAGCTTGGTTGTGACAACCAGACCAAAGAGGAACGCGAAAACCGACGAGAACAGGGTGCAGACGCCGAGCCAGAACTTGGAACCCATGCGACGCATCGAGAGGAAGAGCGAAACAAAGGTGAGGTGCATGGCGATGTAACCCAGGAGCATGATGACAATGTCGAGGGTCTCAGCGTTCTTGAGCAGGTCAAGGAACTCGGTCCAGGCATTGCTGGCATACTGAACAACCGAGTTGCGAGTGTTGACCTTGGCGGCCTTCATGATCCAAGTCTTCTTCTCGCGGCCATGCTCTGTCTCGGTCTCCTCAGCATCCTCGTTGGGGATCTCCTGGGCAGCAGTAAGAAACTCGGGGCCCTCTGCGTAGGGAAGAGAGTAAGCGAGGATGCTGTCCTGAGAGTAGGTGGTGAAAGGGTTCTCGGTCGAGGGAAGAGAGGTAATGGATAGGTTCTGAGGAATAGGCACATGGTGAGAGCGAGGAGCTGTACTAGGCGAGTCCGTGGACAGAGTATCGGGGAAGACCAGAGTCAAGAGGGCGAGGTGGTCGGCATCGGCACTAGCAGCGTTGACAACGTCCTGCTCAACACCCTTCCACTTCCAGGCAGTATCCGGACCCGCGCGCAGGACGCGGCTCCCTTCGACTAGGGAAGACCAATCGGCCTTGCCCAAGGTTGTGCTCTCGATATCGGCATTGAAGAAGCTCTCCTGAAGCAGGCCGACGTAGGAGGTACTCGCGAGGACGGCGACGACGACGACCGTGTGGATCGGGTGAGAACAGGCGAGTCGTGACAGGAACTGGACGAGAGGAGTGAGGCGCTTGGAGACCCAAGACGGTGTGGTTTTCTCGGCGGCAGCAGTCTCGCCGCGGAAGCGGCTGGGGAGGAAGATGGACGCCATGGTTTCGGGGGGATCGGAAAAGGTGACTCGTCGATGTTGTCTACCACATTGAATGTCTCGTGCTTGTTGGGCGGGCTGGTCTAAGCGCTGATGTAAGTCCGGGGTCACGACGGACGGTCTGGGGCGGGAGGAATTATTTGACGGAGCCATTGAGGATCGACAGACACACGCATGATGGAACAGAGGCAACGGATGACGACGGGAAAGGAGGCTGAGGCGAATACTTACGTTGCTGGAGCCGACAAGAGTCGAGGTGTGCAGAGAGCGAGGCAGCAACGAAGCCTCAACGGCGCAAGGTCGACCGAAAGCGTGAGGGGCAGGGCGTCAAAGGGCCGTTAGCCACAAGAAACGGGCGACAGCAGGACGCACAAAGCAACCCGACGGCTTCAGCCAATTGCCAATGGATGGCCAGCGCACACGGGAGGACAGCCAAGGACGAGAGAGGCCTTTGTCGACGCAAGGAGGGAGAGCAGGAGCAGAGGAGGAAGAAGGCGGTAAAAGGGGGTGAAGAGGGTGTGGAGGGAGACAAGACTTTGTGAGTAAATGGGCGAGGGAAATGATGGAGCCCGGGAACAAGTGGAGGGAGGATGGACGGCAACAAGTCGGTCGGAGGGTGAGGGGCCGAAGAAAAGAAATTGAGTAAAATAAAATAAAGAGACGAGTCTAGCAATTGGGGGACGAGCTAGCGCTCATAAGGCATCTCTACTCCAACAAGCTTGGCTGCTACAGGCGTGTCGTGTCCCGGGTCCATCAACCGGCGGCGTCTTGATGAAATTGCAGACGCAAAAAGGAAAAAAAATTGCAGAAAAATTGCCATCTGCCCTGTAAGGTGCAACCTTGGCTGGACAAAATCTTTTTTACTCGAGCTGGCCAATTGCCGACGCAGCTCAGGAGCTTGGCCCTTGTCTCAAAACTCCGGGGTTGACATGGCCGGGTACTTTCCATGTTTGTTGAACTTCCGTCTCAAAAAGGCGAATTGGATGGACGGGGGGGAGGGCCTTAGATTAGGCCCGTTGGAGCGCTGGCAGGCGGCATTTTAGCGGGTGTGATGTCGTTGGTGTGGCGCACCGACCGCGTGGGTTACAGGGGGCCAAGGGGAGCCAATCCAGTCTTGACGTTGAAGGTATCCTATTCCTCTGATGAAGACGTGAAAGAACATCAAGAAGAATAGGCTTCAGCTTCAATATTGTTCTCTGGCACGGGCCCGAGTATAGTCCTTGTCCTGGAGAGAATGGAAGCTCTGGCATCACGGCAATGGCCGCCTTTGGGGTCGGTTCTTTGTCTGACGTTAACCTGTGCACGTGGAGTTTGATGGAGGGTTGGCATGTCATCAATCTGTTTGCCAAAAGGCTAGCAGCGTATTCGTAGACCCGAGAGTTTGCGATTGTTCTGCCGCCGTCCTCTAGAATTGTTCCGTTTCATCGCAATCAATCCCTCCGGCTGTGACATGAACCTACAGTACTTGTGGGGGCCTAAGACTCCTACAGTACAGCACCGATGACGCTTCCACAGCCCCATCACAAGACCCTATACACATGCTGACTGCAACACGTAACCTTCCAGCTCGTCAAGGTTTTGCTTCGCCGTCGGTACTTTTTGAGTTGAACTTGGACAGAGGCGCAGTAGCCGGCGCCGGCTGGGCGGTGATGGAGGGATGTGGCAATGCGGCGCTGCAGGCAAACGCGTCGCGGGCGGGAGATGGTGGAGGACCCTCAGAGACCCCAAAGTTCAGGGGTATCCCCGATAATCCACTCCAGGGCCGAAGCGTTGTGTTGGCTGCCGATCTCCATCTGAGCAGCCAGCGTCCATGATATCGCTTTAATTGTTGGTGCATGCCCTGACCGATAGTACATAGTACACCGCAGCCTTGTTGGCCTGGCAAGCACATAGTTTTCTGATACTCTGATACACTGGCGATTGTCTACCAAAAAGTGAAGCTCTCGCCAGTTCACCTCCACGCCCCCATCTCGCCGGGAATCGTCGCCGGCTCTGTCCGCGATGGGGCTCGCTTCCTCAGTACGTAACATGTTCCACGTTTCAAACACTGCCCGGCGCCGAGTCCCCACCCCTTATCAATCAGTGAATGGGCTGCCACCATCACGGACGGATCAAAAGGCTTCAAGGCGCAAGAATTTCTCAGCGCTAGCCGTCTAGCCAAGCGGGCAGTGGGGGTTGGAAGCGTGGGAGAGCTGCGACTTCGGCATCTCGGCCAAGCAAGTTCATCTGAGAAGGGAAAAGGACAGAAAATGATGCCTTGGCTATGAACTGAAGTCTACGGGTGAGGAATCATTGACAGCAAAGGAGTTGGATCCTTGACATTTGATGCCGAGCCGCAATCTGGGCGCTCTTTGTTCGCCTGACATGTGGCTGCCGAGCTTGGCGGTAGTATGAAAGACGGGCTTGATGTAATATGAGTCCCATGACATAACGCCTCTAAACTATCGTCAATCTAAGCAGATTAAAGCCTACTCTGCTATAATAGACTGAATATTCCCATCGAGTAGATTTGGGTGCATTGACCCTCATCCGTCGCATTCGATACGAATACGCAGTCGAATTCGAGATTTGCAACTAACGGGGTTATGAGCATGTGGATGGCTCAACCAACACAAGCCATCTCGCCAACAGGCGCTTTTGCCATGGGTTAAGCCTCAATAGATCTGCAAAGATCAACCTCAACAGCGTCAGAACCTTGATCAAATGCAAATCGACGTCAAGCGACTGGCTGCAAGGGGAAGACATCCGTTTGGAGGACTGGTCAGGGCCAACAAGTACCTACCGGCTTGGGTAATCCCTTCTCTGGCTTTGTTATGACGAAGGCCTGACATCAAACACCCGCCTTCATCAGTTCATACCAACGGGTACTGTGTTGACTCTCTGAGACACCGGAGTGGCTGTCGGTGAGGCTCTCGACAAGCCATTGACTCTACGGTGACCGTCTTGGCAGCTCCCGTCTCCATCAGCCGCCGAGTTATTCCCGCCAAAAAACCGCTCGGAATCCGGCTGTCTCCGGAGACCCTGGCATCCACGTTTTTGAATGCCCTCAGATTGTCTGCGTGATTCTGCAGGCTGTGAAACAAAGACCGTCGGCATTATTACCACGCACCATGGCATCTTGCTTAATACAACAGCACGGCATCTTTTGAAACAAACACGTCGGTAAGACACGGCTCACGATGCAACGCTCCTCAGGCCAGGCACCGAACCGGCAAGCAAACCCGGGTCCAGTAGACCAAGATGCACAGACCCAGGGCTTGCTCTGATCCGACTTCAGAAAATACACAACTTTCCCATACTGTCATGATGCAAGAAATGTCCATCTCGTGCTGTCGCTGCTTCTGAGGAACCCTGACCCAGCCGTTGAAGGTCCACCCTCCGGATAGCACTTTGCGGGGCCGTGAGACCCTGAGGACCGGTGTGACGGAGTATCATATCATTGAAGGGAAGAAGAGTCGTGATGGATTGGCTGTCATCCTTGGTAATATTGCGAGGATCCATCATGACGGTCTAGAAGGCCATGAGTGCATATATGGACGGTGCAGATGGCTACCAATGATCCATCCAATGCTGGAGTAGAACCACCTTGATAAGAGAGCTTCTATCACTTTTTGACAAGGCCCGCGCTAGCTGTCGGTAGGCTAGCCGAGGCCTCCTACGCATTGGCCCCTGGGCGGTTGAGCCTATCAAGACGTGGACAATGGAAATGTTGAGGCTGTCAACAAAGACCATAAGGCCCAGGGACCCGTGTCAAACATGTATCATCGACGTTTAATCATCCAAGGCGACTCCCGTAAAAAGCATTGAATGCACAACACCGATTCAAAGCTCCGGCCATCATGCTCGGCCCTCCGCACGTACGCAGCGGCCCGCTTCCGATGGACGACCGGTCCACCCGGTATCACGCCAAGCGTCCGCTGTTCAACATCGTACGATGCGCCTCTCTTCCCCGTTAGACCAGCTTTTTTTACTTGTGTGTACTGGTCGACAAACACAGTGTAATTATCCACCTCTTGCGGCAGAAAGAGCATGCAAAAAGTCAATTCAGGTACGCAAGAACCCTAACAAATTGCCGCCCCGGAGCAGCGGCTTCGCCGAGACCTGGGGTGGGTAAAAGCTTGAGAGACATGCGAGGAGAGAGGGGGGAGCTGATTGGCTGCCGGGGGCGTGATTATGATCTTTTCCGTGCCCTGAACGGACCAGGTTCTTGTGGAGGAGGGGGAGGGTTTGTGGTCGTTGCGGTCGTGTCTCGCGTTCTTGTTTTGGGACGAGGCCATAAATTTTGCCAATCTCTCATGATATTTTTCTGCTCTTCATCATCGTCTTTTCTGTCAAAGTAAATATTAGTATTTTGTTACTGAAGAAAGGGGTGGAGGCGGCAGAACAAACAAGCCAATTTATACATGACATCTCCCTTGCATCGGCTGCTGGATCGCCCATCCATCCGTCCATCCATTCGCCAAAAGAGGGAACCCATTGACTAGCCAAGGCTCCATTCCCTCTGCTCCCCCCGAGGGTGCAGCTTACGACGATCCGCCTTCTTCCGGCCTAGAGCGACCAGGACATCGAGACGAGGCTCGGCGCCATGGACAAGACACATGTCGAGCCTAGCACGGCCACGTCCAACGGCAATCGCCTCAGCAGCAGCCCCGAGATCATCAATGGCGCCGACTACAAGGGCCCCCATGTGTGGCTCGTCGGCGGCGGCATCGCGTCTCTGGCCGCAGCTGTCTTTTTGATTGATGATGCCCATGTCCCGGGTGATCATATCCATATCCTCGAGGCGTCTGCGAAGGCTGGGGGGTCCATGGCGACCTTTTCCAAGCCTTCGTGGGAGACTGGGTATCGGGTGTCTGCCATCCGCAAGATGAGTCTGACATATCGCTGTCTGTACGGCATGTTGGAAAAGGTTCCTTCAGATGCACCGGGCGAGACGCTGGCCGACAAACTGAACCGCTTCAACCAAGCCAGGAGAAAGTTGGGCGCATCGGGTACAAGGCTCGTGAGACAGACCATCGACGACTACGGCATCGAGAAGCCCGAGGCCGTCGACGTGAGCACCATGGGTCTAAGTGTAAAGAATCAATGCGACTTGATGAGAGTTGTGCTTGAGACGGAGGAGGAGCTGGAAGGGATGGAGATCCAGGCTCTGTTTGAGCCCGACTTCTTCGAGACCAACTTTTGGGATCTTTGGTCGTCCCTCAACCGCTTTCATCCTTGGTGTAGTGCCGTCGAGTTTAGACGGTGTCTGCATCGCTTCTTGCACGAGTTTCCCAACATGGGAACTCTTTCTGGCGTGGAGCAGGCTCCTGAGGAGGACTTTGAGGCTATCATCAAGCCGTTGACTCAGTATCTCAAGGCTATGGATGTCGAGTTTCGTCATGGTATGCATGAGCTTTATCATATCTATGATAGATGAACTAACATTAGTAGGCATTCAGGTTTGTGGGCTGGAGATTGAGGATATCGGCTCTGACTTTAGAGTCTCGGAGCTCAAGACGTACCAAGACTGCAAACATGTCGACATTCCCCTTGGTCCCTCTGACATTGTTCTTCTCACTCTAGGATCTCTTACTTCGGGCATGGGTTACGGGTCGAACAGCAAGCCGCCGCCAACGATGGAACTGCGTGATTCTGCTCCTCACGAACTCGACCCTTCCTGGACTTTCTGGGACAAGTTAGCTCTTGACCGACCGTCGACGTTTGGTAACCCAGAGGCTTTCTTTGACCGTCCTTCCAAGTCAACCTGGCTCTCCTTCACTGTCACACTCCGCGATCCGGCCTTCTTTCAGCATCTTCGGGACTGGACCGGCACTCTTACCGGCGCTGTGCCCCTGATTACCTTCCGTGATTGTCCATGGATGCTCTCACTTACTATTCCCCAGCAGCCACATATCAAGGACCAACCCGAGGATGTCTTTGTCTTCTGGGGCTATGGTCTCTTCCCTGACCAAGCTGGCAGACACGTCAGGAAGCCTATGCTCGAGTGTACCGGCGCCGAGATCCTGACAGAACTGCTCCATCTGATGGCTTTTCCTCTTCACCCAACACTTGAGCGTTCCATCACGATCCCGTGCCTTATGCCGCTTATTGGCAGTCCGTTCCTGACACGCAAGAAGGGCGATCGGCCAAATGTGATCCCCGAGGGGAGCAAGAACTTGGGCCTGATGGGCCAGTTCGTCGAGATCGACCGCGAGGTGACGTTTACGATGGAGTACTCCGTCCGGTCGGCGCAGATCGCAGTATACGGGCTCATGGGCGTCGACAAGAAACCGCCGGGGGTGCAAGGGGAGGATCACTCGGTAGTGACGCTGGGGATGGCGTTGAAGACAATGATGACCTGAAGAGAACAAGATCAGCAAAAGAAGGAAGTCAGTAAAAGGGACCTGGTGGAATCTTTGGCGTAAGGGTTGGAAAAGCAACGAGGAAGAAAAACGTTACAGAGACCTTTTTGGGATACAATCTTTTGACTAAAGGAGAGGAACAAAAACCCGGCTCATCCTTTTTGATTATTGGGAGGGAGGTTTGCCACAGGGATACTCATACTGGCGGTGCTGTTTGATTTGATATACGGTGGAGGAGAATGGCTTTGTATTATATACATATGATTGAAAATGGCAAACCATCGAGGTGCACACTTGATATCTACGCAACATGGCGTCATTCTAAAGGGGCCTTTCATGCACGAGGACTTCTGTTTGCTGCCTATGGCCCCTGAAAGCCAGTATAGGTCCGAGTGCCAACGAGTTCCGGCCTATGCGGCCCCCTAGGCAACGCGGCAACCTATGACACTATCTTTCAAAAACCCTAGGGTTTTTTGTTTGACAGCTACAAGCACTGCCAGCCGTCACAAAGCAGCTCCATTCCCTTCTATTTGCTCCAGGACCAAAAACAAAAAACATTCGCGTCCCTTTTCTCCTCCTCACACATTTCCCTCCGCTTCTTCCACCTCCACACCCAAACATCCTCCCCTACATCCCCGTTCCCAAACCCTCATTCCAAACACTTCTGCTTGCAAAGCTATCAAACATCTTGTTCCTTTTGAACATTCCGAAATCAACATGAACAATCCGGAGGGCAACCAGCCCCCTGACGACGAGTGGATCGATCTTCTCCAGCGCTTCGCGGAGCATGGCCCCGGAAATCAGCATGCCGGCCCTAGCCAGCCTCCTGTTGGCAATCTTCTGCCTGCCTCCCAAGACACTGGAGAACAGCAGCAGAACGTCCATGAGAATGCCCATGATGGTCTTCTCCCTCTTGCGCCTGGTAAGCATCCCCAACCATAGTCAGAGACACGACCTAACTCTCGTCATCAGATGCGGATGCCGCCTCCCGCTCCGAGGCCTCTGCTTCTGGGTCTTCCACTGCCGTCGAGGAACCAGAGTATCAGGATGATTCCCATGATTCTGACTCTGACCTGAATGTCTTTGAAGGCAACATTGACTACTTGTCTCAGTGGCAGGAAGCCGAGTCGGGGCCGAGTCCGAGCGACAGAATTATCGAGCAGGTCATGAACCGTTTAAACCCTGTAATGCGACGGTATGCAGATTTTGTATCTGGTGAGATTGACGCTGCTATGGCCGATGCTGGACTCCGTCCTCCTAATCGCACTCCCGAAACTCCTGCCCCTGAGGAGCTGGACCTCATGGATCTCATCGAGAGTGACGATGAGCAGCCCGCCAACAACGGTTCTGGAGAAATTGCAGCTAATGCCGGCCCTGGTAATGTCACTCCTGTTTCAACCAACTCTGACACTTCTATTCCCGCTGCTGGCTCCGGAGTCAATGTCACCCCAGCTGTTCCCAATGTTGAGCAGGCAGAGTCTTTCACTGACACTGAGGATCCCGAGGCCACTTGCGTCGCCTGTGGGGGCAACAGCGAACTCATTCACTGTCAGTGCGGCCACTTTTTCTGCCCCAACTGCCTTGTCCTTCTAGTTGAAGGTTGCCTGGACATGGATGACTATCCACCCCAGTGCTGCAGCCAGAACGTCCCTATCGACGCCAACTCTGGTCACTTCTCTGGTGATGTGCTTGCCAAGTTCCTTGTCAGAAAGGCTGAGCATGAGTCTACTAACCCCGTCTACTGCTTCGATGAGCTCTGCGGAGACTTTATTCCTCCTCAGGATATCGACGGTAACCAGGCGATTTGCCGCGGTTGTCACAAGAAATGGTGCTTGGATTGCCAGGAAAACAGTCACTAGGGGGGCTGTCACGGGCTTGAGCGACCTACTCGTGACAACCAACCCGAGATCGATCGTCAGGATGAGCCTGAGCATGAACCTGTTCCAGGGCCAGTTGGGCAGCCTGGCCAAGAGTCTGACAGCTCGAGCTCGAGCTCCAGCGAGTCTGATGATCACCCTACTGGAGACGGAGGTTCATCGACCTGTCACCAGTGCGGAAACACGTTCCGGAGCGATGGCCGTAAGTTGTTGATCATTCCTCTTGTTACATTGTCCCATCTAACAACCTATGCAGGCTACTTGTGCTCGCCCTGCCGCAACATCGCCCGCGCGCAGGGGTCGGGAGAATCCGAGAGGAGGTGCCGCGCTTGCCACCGAGTCCTCATATATGATGATGAGAGTAAGTTGCCCTCTCTTGTCTTTTACTATTTCAAGCAAGCTGACGATACAGCCTGCCCTGAGTGCTTGGAATTTCTCGACCTGGTGGCTAGAGGTGCACTCCCGACTAACTGTGACAAGTGCCAGCGCGACCTCGCGGAGGATGGCAGTAAGTTACACTCTACCGTCTTTTATCATTTCAACCAAGCTAACGACATAGCCTGCATTTGCACATGCTCCCGTTGTGAACAGAGCTGGAAAGATTGCCGCTGCGTCTCGGACACCGAGCGAAAGCGCTGGAAGCACGAGATGCTCAAGGCGGATATCAAGGCCGCCGACGCTGCTATCGAGCAGACCCGTTTCTCCGGCCCCAACGGCGGACCTGCTGCTATTGAGGATCTTCCCGAGCATCTTCCTGCCCACATTGCCCAGCATCCTCTCGTTCGTGAGGAGCGTGCCGCCCGCCAGCCTAGCCCTCCCGCTGACGACAACAACAACGGCAACCCACCCAGCCTTCTCGGCCAGCTTCTCAACGCTAGTCCTGAGCCCGACGACTCTTATGGTGACAACCTCCCTTCTCAGATGGCATTCTCCCCTAGTCTCCGTGATGAGATCACTAGCCGTATGACCCGCCAGTCTGATTTTACCCACGGTGGGTATGTTCAAGAGCAGCTGGAGCGTCTTGGACGCAATCGTCATTCTGGACAGATCTCTGAGGAACAGCCTCCTCATGTGGCTCTTCACCCCAGCCTCCTTGATGCACTCACTAGCGAGAGCGCCAACACTGGTTCTGCCACTCAGAGCGCTAGCACTGTCAGCCAGAACCCCAGCAATATCAACGAGAGCATCCGCCGTGTTTTTGATTTTATCGTCGCTCGTGCTCTTCACTCTCCTCCCGAGGAGCAGGCCGAAGAAGGGGAGCCAGCCGAGCAAGAGGAGCCGGCGTGCACCCACCCTCAAGGCTTCCACATCCATCAGCGAGACGGAAACTGTTCCACGTGCGGTCAACAGATTTACAACTTCGTTCTTGTATGCACGGTTTGTGGCAGAGAGCTCTGCTACTCCTGCTTCAGGGGCATCTTTGAAGAAACTATGGCCACGGGAGACATGCTCTGACTTGTACAAGGGACAAGCTCTCACGATCGGTGAACGATACTTCGGGGACGGGTTCAATCACCTGAGACTCTACTGTTTGGTAGAGACTCTCTGCTCTTGGAATCTGGCGAATCACTTCAGTTTTGCGTCATTCAAAAACTCTTCAAAACAACAAAAAAAACCTCGGCATGGTCTACTATATGACAGAGACTCGACTAACTGGAAGAAACTCTCTACTGCCTGCGGGCGACAGGGTCTGCACCTTCTGGCGAGATACACAAGTTCTGCCTTGCAAGAAAAAACGAAAACCAACAAAAACATTGACAAGCTCTGCCTCATGGCAGACACAGGCTCACTACATTCGGTGAGGATCGAGGTTCAGCCTCTTAGGAGCGACAAGCTCTCTACCTACACTCCTCAGAAACAACGTCACGGCGTTTGGCGAGACACGCGAGAACATTTTCCTTTCTAACAACAAAAAACGAAAAACACAAAAACAAACTTGACTGGCCATATCTGCCTCATGGTAGACACAGGCTCACCACATTCGGCGAGCAGCAAGGTTCAGCCTTTTGGGAGCGACAGGCTCTCTACCTTCCTACCTCCCCTTTATGGGCAACGTCCACAGCATTTGGTGAGATGTACGACTGCATTTTCCTTTCTGACAACGAAACACAAAAACACAAAAACAACATGACGAGCGCATATGCCTCTCTTCCACGACGCAGAGAGCGAATTAGGACATTCACGTCGAACAATGCCGAGCAAGGCTTCGCTTCTTTTCCTGTCTCTCTTTTCTTTTCTTCGATGGATACGACGCCGCACGAGGCTGGACTTTAATGGATATGGCGAGGAGGATTCAACGGACGCGGACACAAGTCTTAGGAACTGGACATGGGTGTGATCTGGATTAATGGCATGGCCGGCCCAACAGTGATGGGCTTGGGATTAATGGATTTGCTTTATGGATGGACAATGGAAACTGGATCTCGGAGGCGCATTTGCATAGATAGCGTAGATAGCTAGATACTCATCAAAGTATCGGGTTTATATAGCATCACCCTCTCCTTGATTTTGTGACCTTGTCATGTCAACGTGTGGCCCCAGCTTGGCGCTCTACCAGAGTTAATGTCTGAATAGTAAGCATCACTTTGAATCGGAGCGTAATACTATGCTCTGTGTTGATCTCAATTGATTCCTTCACGGCTACTGTACAATTCCATCTTTGGGATCCCCCAACAGGTCTATCTACTCTCTTCTTGATTCGCAGATCTCTAGAGCTTTTCTCCTCGATTCTCACACCTGTATCCTTGCGCCCGACAACATGAACAGTCCGTCTTACTTTCCAAGTAACCTTCCAGCGGAGTACAGCCTATACTCATTGCCCACCAACATGAATAGTTCGTCCTCCTTTCCAGGTAGTTCCCTTAGAGACGGTTCCAGCGGCAGCTGGCGCACGCCATGAGGGCGCATTGCCCGCATTCGTAAATAAAGTGGGGCATCAACTCGGTGCAGTTCTCGCAGACGTAGATTCCCCGACGTCTTCTCCATGAGTCGTGGTCGCACTCGTGGTTGACCCTCAAGTTCTGCATGATGCGTTGAATCAGTTGGGGTTGAATCAGTGGCGCTCCAGGTGCTCTGGCAGCAACGGCGTTGGCCCTGCCCCAGATTTCGGCCTCGTCCCATTGGGCACAGTCGCAGGTCTTCCAGGTCTCGCCGCATTGGTAGCAGAACTCGGCACCGCAACGGCAGGCTGGTATTGGTGTCAGTTACTGTCCAGGTATGCTAGAAGGTGGCAGACTTACTGATGTGGTTGCAACCTTGGTCCAGCTCGACAATGGCACCACAAGCTTTGCATCGCTGCCAGCCTTCATCCTGTGCCAGCTGCAACAGCTCTTGCGAAGCAGCATCCTTGGGGCAGACACCGGTGTGAGACTGGGTCTCGCAGTGGACACACGTCTTCTGGTGGCAGAGGGGGCAGCTGGCGATGTCATTCTCGATGAGCTGAGGAGGAATGAATGCAGAGCAGGTAGAAACAGAGCAGTACATCGGGTTTGGGGTATCATACTCAAGCTTCTTAGCTTGGAACCGAGCCAGAAGATCAGTTGAGAAATGAGGGTTCCCGTTGTCGACGGGGATATGTTGCTTGCAGCAACGGGGCGGAAACAGTGTAGTATCCCGGAGCGAGCCCTCGACAAGAATGACGAGACATCCGGCGCAGTAAGCATGCGAACAAGGGCAGACAGAGAGATCCTCGACAGGGAGCTTGTGGGCGCAAGAAACACACGTCTGCAGATCAGACGACTTCGCCTGCTGGGGAGTGGCCTCGACAGTAGGCTCGTCAGTCTCAGCTGCCGCTTGGACAGTAGAGGTAGGCTCAGGAGCAGTGGCTTGTGTTTCGTCAGTATCGGTGCCCTGGTCGATGGTCACGGCGAACGCTCGATCGGTAGCGATCCTCTTCAGAGTGTTGAGCTCATCGCGGTAGGCTTCGATGGCGAGTCCCTGATCTGTAGTGTCCCACTCACGGTCTTTGCGTTTCTTTGCGACCTCGTCACATTCTTCAAGGTCGTCGAGCTGGACCTGGACGATGGCCTTCAAAGATTCGTTGTCAATCTCGGAAGGATCCATGTTGCTTGATGTATCTCTGAGCTGAACGATACAGAGTCACGAGGTGAGGTCGAGACGGGGAGAGAAAAACAAAGGAAAGGCAGGCAGGAAGGACGGGAGGAGGTTGCCTGGGAGAAGAGAAAAAGAAGGGAAGGCGGTAGAAACTTCATTGTTGATACTCGTGGGCAGTTGCAGACGGGGGCACTGGCCAACCAGTAGCTGCAGGAACCGGTGGGCATCTTGAGGTGCGGCGTGCACTAGAGCAATCACTCGGGGAAGCTTCGAGCAGAAACAAAGAGTAGAAAATAGATACAAAGCAGGTGTGGATTAGGAGAGCCATGATTCACTGACCTGCCGTTGTTAGATCATGCGCATTGAAAGAGTTCCTTTATGTTAAATTACAAGCCTGCATAGCTATCTCACTTACGCCCCCAGCAGGGAGGCAGACTGGGAGCTTTGGTCCGTCTCGGCCCCTGAAGCAGCCGTGGTTGATCCGCCATCGTCATCACTTCAGCCAGGCGACTACCCCTTCATCTTTTTCTCCAGCATTCCATCTCGTTTTCCCACATGCTTCAGTATTACACGAAGTCATGATAATCTCGACCCAGTCAAACTCCCCCTTCGACAGGTGCTTTCTGTTCCTGCATCGTCGAGTTACAGGGGAGTATCGAGGATGCGTGCATCAGCCGCAAGACGAGATGATCGAGGCCCAAGATCTCGCCAGCAAAAGCTTCTTCGACCATGGCACATATCTATGACATTGACGCATGATACCCCTTTCCCTTTCCCACAAAGTCCGAGCAGAGCCCACGTTTCCGAATACCTACGAGTCGTCCACGTCTAGAGACAGAGACATTGCTCGGCTATTGAGACACGAGTTGGCGTTCTGAACAAAGTCTCTCCTATCCATGTCTTGTTTTCAATTTGAGCTAACCTTCCTTATCTTCCTAGGTCAGACCGCAAACACACGACACTCGCCTCTTTCGGCGTCCCATCTTCTCCCGATCATCAAGTTTATTAGAGGATCCATTTCACGACCAACCATTTCCCAAGCTTTGCTAAGACCCCGAGGCTGGTGATCTTCAACAGCATCGGAGTGTCTGTCGATTCTTTATCTCGAACACTACCCACTACGCCAGTCCCAAGACTTAAGACGCCCTCGCGAACCTGGTTCACTGCTCGGTGATCGACTCGTCACGACACACTCGGCGTATAACTGGCAGAACTTCCTCAAATACCTGCCTATTACCGTAGACGAGAACACAGCCGTTGAGAACTTGGGAATATGGGCATTGAATTTGACCCTCGCTGGTTTACGGGCTGACCTGTGTCATACACATCCCCTTAGAAGCCTGGCCTCGTGGATTTGTTGCGTGAGCTACTTAACAGTATACGACAACCACGAGAGCACTGGTAACATGGTCACTCACCGTACTTCTAGGGCCAGCGAACCACCCCCTCGGCAGCAACCAGGCTAGATGGTATGACAATATCACCGCTTGCCTACAAAAGTATGATCAAGGTACCTATGATATGATGATCTAAATGGCACATCCTCGAGACGAGAGCTACGAGGCTGACATTGATAAGGTTGACTTACACTAGGAACAAGGAAGACTATTCAACATCAGAATGAGACTTCCATAGTACGAAAAACGTTGGACAAGAAAGGCTTACGAGAGACTGTCAGTTGCTCTCCCCATTGGTTTCTTAGCTCATAATCTATCATTCGCAGTCCACCGTTCAACTCCCACCACCCGGACTGCGTAACTAGGAGCTCGCGATGTGGCACCTCAAACCGCATGGCTTGGGTTCATGCCATTGAATAAGGTTTGGGGATTGACAAGGTTACACTGGAAGTAATATCGGGTCCCGAGCGGGAGATCGATCAAATCTTCCACCAAGTTGGCTCCTTACGTGGGTACCACTGACTGCGAGGTAGCATTCCGCCATCCTTCTGCTACCCCAGCACTTGGCCCCCAGCGAACGGCGTGTATGACGGTGCAGATCAAGCTGAGAAGCTAAGTTGCCGATCAGATGGATTACATATCATATGTATGATTTGGGTCACACAGCAGATTTGACGAGAATCACCTTGCGCAGCCCATAACCATGACATCCCAGAATGCATATCTGCCCAATCGATAACACTGAAATTAGGAGTGCGCAAATTTCAGACGGCGTTGGTTCAGTCCCTGGATTGTCTACCTGGTAAGATAGGGTGTTGGTTTGCTTATGAGTGAGTTAAATAGAGCTGATTATGATTGGTAAGTTCGCAGTGGATCATCATTCATGGTAGGAGCATCCTTTGATTCGACCATCAACAACACCTCCAGGGATTCGAAGGAGTCGCTAAATGTATACCCATGGAATGCGCACGCTGTATTCCCATCGGACTTGCTTATGCTTTACTTCTCTTACATGTTACAGGAGAAGCCGGAGCCTTCCCTCTCCACCGGCATCGTCTTCCTCCGTGCGGTAGCACAGATGCCCGCGCGGGATGGGTGTTGGGCTGATTACTTGCTCAATCCTTCTTCCTTGGGTAAGATAAAAGGCGCCCATGGAACCAATAAGTGGCTGACATTCTTCTTTTTACCTTCTTCTGCGCATCCTAAGGTTCTCCTGTGTCCTCCCGTCTTCGTTCCGTTCCCCCCGATCGCCAGCCACCTGTTTCCGTCTCTTCAATTTCGACAACATGAATCAAGCCCAGCACCCACGGGTGCCTCGCCCTGACGGCGGAAGCTTCGAAAAAGATCAGGATGCGGGAGTCCACGAAGTGAGCGGCGACTCCAGTTCGGGCCACGATGCGGAACTCCAAGCCGGCGTGCAAAAGGTCGAGGCCATCGCCATCGTCTGGTCCCGCACCTCGCTCATCGCCGCCTACGTCTTGATCTGGATCGTCTACTTTGTCGTTATGATGCAGCAGTCCGCTACAGGGGCCTTGAATCCCTATGTCACCTCGGCCTTCCAATCGCATTCTCTCACGCCCACCGTCACCATCCTCAGCAGCGTCATCGGAGGAGTCTGCAACTTGACCATCGCCAAGATCCTCGACATCTTTGGAAGGCCGCAGGGATACGCGTTTTCGCTTTTCATAACCACAATCGGCATTATCATGATGGCGGCGACGACGAGCGTGGAAATGTACGCTGCTGCGCAAGTGTTCTGGACCGTCGGCAACAACGCCCTTCTCTACAGCGTCAACATCTTTGTCGCGGATACGACGGGCCTCCGCAACCGTGGTCTGATGACTGGATTGACCGCATCGCCCAATATCATAACAACCTGGCTGGGTGGTCCCATCGCAGAAGCTTTCCTTAAGGGTCCTGGCTGGCAGTGGTGCTTTGGGTTCTTTTCCATCATCGTACCGATCCTGTGCCTCCCCTTGTTTGTCCTGTTGATGTGGAACTACTTCAAGGCTAAGAAGCAGGGCGTGGTTACCGTTGAGAAGGGATCCAGGTCGCTCGGACAATCGGTCCTGTACTACTGCCGCGAGTTCGACGCCGTGGGCCTCCTCATGCTGACCGCCGGTCTAGCCCTGTTCCTATTGCCCTTCAACCTCTACACTCTGCAGCCATTGGGCTGGAAGTCACCACTTATCATCTGTCTCCTGGTCTTTGGCGTGGTCCTTATCATTGGATTTGCCTTGTGGGAAAGGTTCCTTGCGCCCGTCACCTTTATTCCTTTCTCGCTATTGCTTGACCGCAACATGGTCGGCGCGTGCATACTCGGCTCAGTCCTTTTCATCAGCTATTACTGCTGGTATAGCTTTTTCGGATCGTTTCTTCAAGTTGTCAACAACCTGAGTGTCGCACACGCCAGCTACGTTACCCAGATCTACACCCTCGGTAGCTGTTTGTTTGCGATTGGGGCTGGTCTCGCCATTCGGTACACTGGCCATTACAAGGCTATCACGCTCTATGGGGCGATACCTGTTTACACCCTCTTCATGGGCCTCATGATCTACTTCCGAGACTCGGATCAGGACATTGGCTACATCATCATGTGCCAGATCTTCATCTCCTTTGCTGCCGGAGTCATTATCATCACCCCCCAAATTGCAGCAATGTCTGCCGCAGCTCACCAACACATTGCGGTCGTCATGGCTATCTTGAGCATGTTTTCGTCCATCGGCGGAGCCATAGGTTCAACGGTTGCTGGCGCAATCTGGCAGGGTATCTTTCCAGTCAAGCTTGCCGAGTACCTCCCAATCGAGGAGCAGGAGAACCTTCTCGCCATATACGCCATGCTCGAAGTCCAGCTTAGCTATCCGGTTGGGTCGCCCGCTCGCATTGCTATTCAGCGTGCTTACTCGGACGCACAGTCGATGATGTTGACTGCAGGCACGGCGATCTGGGTCGTCGGGTTCGTTGCGGTTGCGATCTGGCGAAACACGGACGTTAGGAACCTGAAGCAGGTTAAGGGCCAGGTTATCTAGATACCGCCCAGTAGGCTTGTCTGTAGTCATAGCATGAAGAAGGGTTAGCGTAGATACTAATAGATCGAACCACTTGGCAACTCCGCCTACACCAAACAGCGCTTGTCCCCAAATGCGCATCATTCTATGTGAAGCCCACCAGCTCTCGAGTGACGGACCATCGTCGCCCAATGAACTGTGACAATAGATATATGAGGCTTGGCGTTTCGAAAGAAAGACGAGCTCGACATCCAGTGATCATATTTATGGCGGAGTGCGCAAAAAAAGGGCTGCTTCAGAGAATGAAGGCAACAAGAGGTACCCTAGAGCAATGTGTCGGGGAGCGTTTTGCTTGAGAGCACTACTCGCCAAGAAAACATCTAATTGGACAGGAAGAAGCGGCGCCAGCTCCGGAGCAGTCAAGATTCGATATAATTTTGGTCCCTAATGGGAGAGAGGTCCTGAAGCTAGGAAGGGCAGCCCAATTGTTCAATGAGGCGCATGCCGCCAGCGACACACACCGACCCTCGCGCGTCAAGCCTCACAACCACAACTACTGCAGCCACACATCAAACATGAGAGGCAAACAGTAAAAGCTGAACAATCCGTTTCTTTTTTTGCACCTCTGGCTGAGACTTGGCTTCTGCATCTTCCCAAATCCGTATCCTCGCAGTTCGGTTTGCCGAGAATGTGCGAAATCCGCTTGGTGGAGATGCAACAAAAACTGGACACTTTGCACCCGTGTCTTATAAAGAGGGTGCACGCCAAAAGTCATTGAGAGTTTTATAAAGCCATTGACACCGCTCTTTTTGTTTGTGTTTCTCTGTCTCACTCTTTTATTCACCGTAATTGTTGGTCCTTCTTTCCGTCCAAATGCCCCGCCTTGCTTTCATTTCTCGACATCGGCTTGGCCTGGTCGCCAAAACTGCTGCAGGCATCTCCATCACGGGCGCAGGGGGCTTCTACCTGAGGACAAGGAAATGCTACTTTGAACCATATGGACCAGAATTGAACGAGCCGCTCTTTGCGCATCCGATGCTGAAGCAGATCAATCCGTGGAATAAACCAGCTTCTTTCGACTCTTGTGTGCGGGAGGTGCCATTTGATAGCCTAGATGATGGGCTGGTGGAAGATGCGAGGCAAGGGGGCACCAAGTTGATCGAGAGGTTCGCCGAGGGCATGTGGGGAGGCTACGGTGAGTTGTCTCAGGAGAAAACTCGAACTGATGTTGACAAGTCGTAGGGTACGCGATTCAGAGGAGGGTCATGGAGTTCTTCAAGAACGAGACGTGCAAGGACGACGTGTGGACTCGTGAAGATCTCCTCAAGTCGAGATACGACCCAGGTCAAAACATTATCACCTTGACACGAACACCGGCTTACTCTTTACAGGCACATTTTTCACCAATCACTTTGTCGTGCTGGAAAAGACACCGACATGCATCACGATGCGCGGCTGCTTCAACCCACACCAAGACCCGCCGGTACCACAAGATGTGGACAACATGGTCGAATTACGGGCAGAACTAGACGGGGAACGAGGGGTCGTAATGCTCAAGCTACGGGCTATTACATTCGACGGGAGACAAGAAGCCAAGGACGACCCGGATCCGTTTGGTGGTGTTGCAGGGTGGCTGCATAAGAGGTACTCGAGCTTGCTGGTTGAGTCGGGTGCTGGCAACTGTATGAAATGAGGGACGGGAAGAAGTGTAGGAATACGTGTACAGTATCGTTAGAGAGTTGTAGAATATGATAGCCAACCCCATAGATTTGACCAGGTACGGATATTAATTCCTCTGCTTGACTCGGTCATTCCATCAGCCCCGGAGGCCTGGTTCAGCCACAGGTGCACAGCCATATGCCTGTCCGGCTGAACAAGGGGGCAAGACTGACGAAGGCATTCCAGCCCGACCCGGTGGCTGGCTGAAGATGCGCGAGATGAGATGAGGGCGACCGTTACAGTTGCATCATCTACAAGATTCGTCGACAATATCGCTTCAACGGGACCCGGCAGGGAGGTTAAAGTTGTTTCGTCGCCGGCACACAGACTGGGCCGTGGTCTCAGCGCCCCCTCCCCTCCCCTGCGATTTGATAGTGCTGTTGGCGTGGGTGGGCGGGTGATCACTGCTATTCCCTGGAAGCGAGTGATTCCCCTTTACCCAAAGGAGCATGCCGGAATGCACATCACGTTTTTGGATGCCCAGCTTGTGGATGATGGCAAAGTGGACGTCACATTTCTGGACGGGCCCGTGCTGTGATCGGAGGCCATCCACAGGCGGTTTAGGCACACGGAAACGCCGTTGGACGGGCTCTGAGGCGGAGCTGTGAGGTGAGGAGGGGCCGGGGACTGTGGCGTCTTTGCCGTGCTTGGCCCTTGTCTCGACCTCGTCATTGTCACTGAAAGCCCCATCTGTCTGTCTGTTCTGACTCGTCACGGCTGAATCAGATGATTTGGCATTGACAGGCTGCAACTGCAAAAGCAAAAGCAAAGAGTGCAGCATCGCAGCCCACTTCCCGCGAGATGAGATTCTGATCCGCGCGAGTTGCGTGGGGTTTCGACAGCGGCCGAGAGGGCATGGCGTCTTGAGGCCGAGGAAGGGCCCGAGCCTCGCAGAGTCACCCCCAGGGCAGTTAGGCTAAGCAGTAGACACTAAGTCGTTGTGCGCAATCGCTCACCAATGTCCCGTCTCCGTGGCAATTGGACCCCTGCTGCCCTCCTCTCTGCGTTGTGCTTATGGTGCATATCGGAGCTGGCTCCAGGGCTGCATACAGGGCCTGGCAAGATGGTGATTGGCGTCCAGGGGCCCTGTCCTCTCTGCGCTGTGTCTTTTTTATCTCTTGGGGCTGAACGAGGACCCCTGTTTTTCTTTTTTCCTTTTTGTCGCATTTTTTCCTTAGCTGAATTTGGATGACCGGGCCATTTCACGAATCACATCTCTAGGCTGCCCTCTGATCAAAAATCCCCAATCTCGCTTTGCCCTCTTTTTCTTTCTCCCTCACATCCATCTTTCCGCACGATCGAGGCTCCGGTTCCCCATCTTTTTGACTTCTCGCCTTCCCGCCCCGCCAAGGAACCAACACCAACACCACCGGCCGAACTAGAGCAGGCAAAACGGGCGGGAGGCCTGTGACCCAGTGGCGCGAGCGAGAGCGAGACATTGGATCGGGGCGTGGAAATCGACATGACTTGCGTTCGCCCGTTCCGTCTAATTTAATTGCCCCGCGACTAGTACTCGTGGCCCCCATCCCCCGGTTCTGTCCTGTCCTGAGGACTGAGGTGTCGAGAGAGAGACTCCTCTTTTTTGGTTCAACACCGGCCCCGTTTCCGCACCCACCACCAGCAACAAGACGAAACGACACTACCACGGCTTTTGCAAGAAACAGGAAACATCCATCACACCGTTCAACGTCACTGCTCAAACAAGCTTAAGCCCGTCTTGTTCCTGTTTGCTTCTCTCGATACTTCTACTCAGCACCTCCGGAATCACTCAGAGATTGTCGGTCAGCCAACCTCTATGCCTGGCAGCTCTGTTGCCCTCGAGATCGCCCACGTTGCGAGGTAACGATGCGGCGAATCGTCAACTATCGATCGGTGTCTTGTCTAGACATCTAATTCCTGCTCTGGCTTGATCTTCTGTCTTATTCGCATCTCCGACATCGTCATGACGTCCAATTGGCACGCCCTGGTCGCCAGGGCCTTTGAGTTTGATGTGGTGAGTTAAATCCTCGTCCCCATCATAAGCTCTAGCTTTGAGCACAGTTGCTATCAATCGCATTGGATTGCACTCGTAAACTCTGTCTAAACTCCATCTAGGAAGGCGACGACTCTCGAGTTGGCTCTACTCGGGACGGCTCCAATGGTGGCACTCTGAGCGCCAACAGCAACGAAAAGTCATCTTCACTCCAATCTCTCGGCGCCACCTTCATCCCCGTTGTTGTCTATTCTGCACTCTGTCTCATCTTCTTTAGCATATTCCGTGTGCGATGCAGTCGTGTCTATTCGCCCCGGGCTATGCCCAGCCTGCGAACTCCTCAGTAAGAACTCCTCCAAGCTCACCTCGGTAATGAAACAAGTCTCTAATGCTTACACTCTGTAGCATACCCAGCCCAACACTTCCAGCTGGTTGGATCAACTGGATCAGGCCCTATTTCCAGATCCCCGACACCTTTGTCCTTAACCATGGCTCGCTTGATGGCTTCTTCTTTCTCCGCTACCTTAAAGTCCTTCGCAACGTCTTCCTCGTTGGAATCTGCATCGCCTGGCCCATCCTGTTCCCTGTCCATATCACTGGCGGGAACGGCCTCGAGCAGCTTGACATTCTGACCATTGGTAATATTAGCGATTCAAAGCGCATGTACGCCCATGTTGCTGTTGCGTGGACGTTCTTTGGTAAGTAGCCCAACTCTCTCTGTAGTTATCATCAGCAACAGGTGTCATCAGAGTCTAACAAGTCAGGCTTTGTTCTCTTCACCATCACTCGAGAGTGCATCTACTACGTTGGCATCCGTCAGGCCTACCTTTCCTCGCCTCATTTTGCCAAGCGACTCTCATCCAGAACCCTCCTGGTCACTTCGATCCCTAAGCAGTACCTCGACGAGGCCCGAATCCGCAAGCTTTACGGCGACTCAGTGAAGCGCGTCTGGATCCCTAGAACGGCAAAGGCTCTTGTTAAGCTTGTCGAGGAACGAGAGCAGACGGCTCTGCGGTTGGAAAAGGCAGAGATTGAACTCATCAAAAAGGCAAACTTGGCCCGCAAGAAGCAACTTGCGAAATGCCCGCCGCCGACGACATCATCTTCTGCCGAGCCCTGCGCTGCGCCCTCGAGCTCATCCTCCAAGACGGAATCAAACAGCGATCAGCATCAGTCTGGAACTCCTCGTCGCATCGACACCAACGAGACCTACCCCCATGACCAGAACGAGGGCCACCAGGGTGAGGCTTACAAGACAGATCCCACGGTGTCGCAGGTGCCCAATGCAAATGCCCACGACTTTCTCGAAAAAGCGGCTGAGGATCCTGAATATGTTCACCCCTACGGACTCGACCCAGACCTCCCCGACGTACGAGGTTCCGTTGCTGCCCAATGGATTCCAGTTACAGCCCGGCCTCACCACCGACCACTGCACAATTTCTTTCGACGTGTTGATACGATAAGATGGTGTCGCATGCGACTCAAGGAGCTCAACCTCGAGATCCACAAGTTACGTCGTCAAGTCCGTCGAGGTGATGGCCAGACGTTGCCAGCCGCCTTTGTCGAGTTTGACACGCAAGAGGCTGCCCAAGCTGCACACCAGGTTGTGGCCCATCACCGACCTCTGCAGATCGCACCCCGCATCCTGGGTGTTCGACCCGATGAGGTTGTCTGGAGCGCCTTGAGGATGCGATGGTGGGAGCGCATCATGCGCCGCTTCTTTATCCTAGGTCTGGTCACGGTTGCCATCATCTTCTGGTCTATCCCGTCCGCTTTTATCGGTATCATCTCCAACATCGACTTTCTCAGCGACATCTTTTTCCTCAAGTGGATCAAGCTGTTGCCCAAGCCGATTACTGGCTTCCTTCAGGGTTTCATTCCTGCTATTGCACTGTCGTTCTGGATGTCACTTGTCCCCGCGATGCTCCGATGTATGTCCTTGTCCTTGTCCCTTGGTGTTTTGATACTAACAAGCCTAGTCTGTGGTGTCCAGGCCGGAATCCCGTCTCTTGTTTTGGTGGAGCTCTTTACCCAAAAGTTCTACTTCGCCTTCCAGGTGGTCCAGGTCTTCTTGATTACGACCCTAACCTCAGCTGCTTCCGCCGCTCTGATGAAGATCATCAAGAACCCAACGTCGGCGCCAGATACCCTCGCCGCCAACCTACCCAAGGCGTCCAACTTTTACCTTTCATACATCCTCGTGCAGTGTCTGGCCATTGGCGCCACTGGTCTCTTACACATCTTCGAGCTGATCCGGCACTATGGCTTTGCAAGGGTGGCCCAGATTCCGAGAACTCGCTTCAACATTTGGTACAAGCTACGTCCGCCGCGTTGGGGCGGCGTTTATCCCATCTACACTAATATGGCCGTCATTGGTGAGTTAACTTGAAGCCTCAACCTCGGCTACGGTGACTGACAAGTCTGCAGCTCTCTGCTATACCTGTATTGCCCCTCTAATCTTAATCTTTGCTTGCGCCGGAATGTCCTTTGTGCGTCTCATCTACCGATACAATGTCCTCTACGTATTCGACTCGGAAATGGACACTCTAGGCCTGTTTTATCCCAACGCTCTACTTCACCTGATCGTTGGGCTTTACCTAGCCGAGATCTGCATGATTGGTCTTTTCGCTCTCAAGTTGGCGTTTCCGCCTATGGTGCTCATGCTCATGTTTTTGGTCTTTACCGGTTTGGTTCACCTCTCACTCAGCGACTCAATTTCGCCGCTATTGGAGAATCTACCTCAGACTTTGGCTTTGGAGGAGGAATTGCAACAGCAGGAGAAAGCGGCGGCAGAGGCCAGGATGCAAGCTGCCGCGGAAGCTGGCGATGCCAACGCAGGAACGGCTGCCAGCTACTTTGACACGGAGCAGAATTTCGGCGAGGAGAATATCGACGATGACCCGAGCGACTCTGAGGATGCTCCACAGGACGGACCGCAAAGCTCGAGGGCAGTTGAAGGTGCAGGCGGCGTCGGGTTAATGGTCACAGAGTGGATCAAGACGATGACGAAGGACAAGCTCAAGGAGGAGGTACAACAATCGGTGGTCATGAAGTTCTTAAACAAGTGGCTTCTTGTTGACGACGAGTCGGACCCAGACCAGCCACCGACGTTCCTGAAGCGCTTCTTCCACCCCGAGGTCTACGAGGACTTTATCGCCCTGCGCAAGATGATACTCCACGAGGACTTTCCCGACGCCGACTACCATTTGGACGAGAAGCTGTCAAACTACTGGCCCCCGGAGCTCTGGACTCCCAAGCCCGTCCTGTGGATCCCGCGGGACGAGGCCCGCATCAGCCGCCAAGAGGTGGCGCACACTAGGAAGATCGTGCCCATCACGGATGTAGGTGTGAGCTTGGACCAAAAGAATCAGCTCGTTGTCGATGTCGAGGCGGCGCCGTTCCCGAGGCTGAGGCTGCTGCATTGAGCGAGGGGAAAGAGATATGATGTTTAATGATAGAAAGGACTTTTTTGTCATGATACCCTCTTTGGCATATATGAGCGTTGTTAATTTACAGATGCGTTGCTTTGGACTCTACGTTGGACACTTCTGTGTAGTATGCTTCGTCGTTGGGCTCGCGGCCTAGAAAGTTGCTGAGGCTCTTGAGCTCGGGCTGGCTGCCTCCTGGTTGCAGGACCAGTTGGCGGTATCGAAGACCTGTAGGCTTATCCATGGGGTTGGCCTTGAAGGCGCTGACCCATAGATCTGTTGCGTAGACTTTTGATCTGTATCATCATCAGCATACTGAACTAGGGGAACGTTGAGGAAAACTCACAGGGCATAAGTAAAATACGCAGCGTCATATGCTCGGAAGGGATGCGCAAAAGAAGCCTGCCCGATGCTGTCCACTCTGCTCAACCCCATGATTTCGGCCTTGCTCTTGTTCCAAAGCGCGGTTGTGTCCACAGGATGAGCCTCGTCGGCGTTGTGGATCGTGAGGTCAAAGAGGGCCAAGAAGACTTGGTGCAACATCGCATGAGCTCCATTGACGTGCTTAGTCCTCGCAAGATCAAACGCCAACCTCTCTGGAAACGTCTCACTCGGTCTGTCACCCTGGCTCTGGCTCTTCCAGAACTCGAGGTACTCGTCACTCAAGTAGCTGTAATGCTTACCGAGTCGCTGGAGCACAGAGGGTACCCAGATCCAGTTCTCGAGGAGAATGCTGGGGATCTCGACAAAGTCGCGCGCACAGCCGTGCATATGCTGCGTGTGCGTCACGAGCTTGTGGATGGCGTGGCCGAGCTCGTGGAACATGGTCTTGAGTTCCGAGTGGAGGAGCAGGGTTGGACGACCTGGGGTGTGGATGAGGGATGTTATGAGGGATGAGGAGGGGTAGTGGCGTGTGTTTTCGGGTGTTGTGAAGCCCTGTCTTGTTAGTATCACGGTATCTTATTAAAGAACGATGTGAGGGAGGGCTTACGGGTTGGATCAGAGAGCTGTGGGCGCCAGAGTACTTGCCCTCTCGCGCAAAGAGGTCGAGATACAGGTATCCAAGGAACGAACCACCTTGGTCCTCCGAGTTCCATGCTTCGTAGACGGCCACGTCTTTCTGCCAGACCGGAGCGTCGGTTGGGATGAAGACCATGCCAAAGAGCTCCTCAAAGATCTGGAGCATGCCCTTGAGACTGTGGTTGACTTCGAAATACTCGGAGATAAGGAGCGAGTCGACAGAATACCTCTCCTTCTCAAGAATACGAGCGTAGAAAGCCCAATCCCACGCGTTGAGTCTTCCAGCATCATCGCCTTCCTCGTCCGTGCCGTGTTCTTGTATGTAAGCCTTCTTGATCTCATACAGCGTCTTCATTTCTTCTTCTGCCAGCGGCTTCAGTTCAGTTCTCAACTTGTCGAGTGTCGCGATGACACTCTCGACGTTCTTCGCCATCTTATCCTCCATCTTAAGCTCAGCGTGCGTCTTGAAGCCCAGCATCCTCGCTGTGCTGTTGCGAAGCTCGACGGCACGCTCTAGTCGCTCCACGTTCTCGGGGAAGCGGTTCTCTTTTGCGGTGAGGAGTGCCTTGCGCGTGTGGGAACTGATGGCGTGCTTCATGACGGAGATTAGATGGCCCTTTTTGAAGGTCACCTTGAGCTTCATGCCGTCTTCGCTGAGAGCCATGGCGTCGAGGACGGTGGTCGGGACACCCTTGAGTTCGGAACGAGTAAAGTAAGCGCCGTCATCAGATTCGCTAATCGTCTTGCGGGCTGCGACGAGGATCTTGTTCCGCTCTTCCACAGCAGCCATGTATTTTTCCCTCAAAGCCTCATCCTCAATACCAGCACCCGTGTTCTGATACGCCCGATGCGTCTTGAAGAGCATATAAGCATCCTCATCACTCAACACCTCCTCGCCACGCTGATGCTTCTCATATACCGCCTTTACCAGCGCGGCAACGTCTCTGCGCATGATGAGCTCGGTGTTGGCCTTGAGGTTTGTTTCCTCGGCTTTGCGGGAGGCGTCGCGGAGCTCTGGGTCTTCGGAGACTGAGCTGAACAGCCGGGTTATGCACGTGTTTTTCGAGACGCGGTGGTCATCGTGCAGCATGGGGAGGATGAGGTTTGAGTATGTAGCGGTTGAGGGGGTTAGGGAGGATACGAGGGTGTCGTGGAGGGTCTTTGTGGTGCTGTTGTTTGAGTCTGTTTGGGTGAGGATTGCGGAGGGGGTGGTTGTGAAGGAGGAAGGTGCCTGGGGAGGTGTTCTGGGAGAAGACATGGTGGATAATCGGCGTATGTGTAAAGGGAACTTGTTTATTGCTTTCTGGAGATGAGAAAGTGTGCAAGTCATGAGATTTAGATGGTCAATGTGAAGTTGAAGATGTCAAGTTTAGGCGGGTGAAGTTGTGGGTCTTGGCGTTTGAGTAGACAGCCTCATTCGTCTACCAACATGAGAAGACACAGCGGCCAACGTCCACTGCTGCCACTGGATTTAAATGGTATTATTAAATAATTGGGGGGAAATGTGAACATAGAATAGAAAATTTTGGAAGAAAATACGTTACGACTGCAGCTTGCCTGCCTTGGTACTTGCTGTTTGTGTTGCTACCCTGCAGGCAGACGCAGAGAGTTGAGTTTGCTTCACATCGATTGCTAGATCACGGTTTGAGCACTTCTGCGTTGTAATTAAAGGCTTCATCACTAGGCGACAGTTTTTTAATATGTGAAGGAACGTCTATTCAAGTCCTTGCTGAAATGTGGCGTCGTATTCTCTGCGACAGTCCCACTCAACTCATTGACACCCTGCTTTTAGCGACCCAACTACTACATGACCAACGCCCCCTTCGCCATCCCCGACACCGCAGACATGCTCAACTTGGATACCTTAACCACCCCTTACTGCATAACCAGGACATTCCTGAACCTAGGCTTTCCAGCAAGCAGGCTGTCAACAGCATCCTGCACCTTGTCCAAAGGATACCTCTCGATCATGCACTTGATACCGTGCCTCATTGCAAACTGGATAGCCTGCTCGCTGTCGATGGCATGACCGCTGGGCCAACCAGCCACCTTTGCGCCCTTGCTAACGAGAGCAACAGTGTCGACCTCGACGGGACCGACAGGGGCGAGACTGAGGAGGGTTCCCTCAGGAGCGAGGGCGGCGACCAGAGGCGAAATGGCCTTGGGGTTGGGTGCGGTCTGCACGATGATCGAAGCTCCGCCAAGCTTGTTGAGTTCGGCCGCTGCATCGGTCTTCTTGGTGTTGATGTAGTGGTGGGCACCCAGCTCCTTTGCAAACTCGGCCTTGTCGTCGCCTGATGAGAGGGCAGCGACTTCGTAGCCCATCTTGTTGGCGTATTGCACCGCGAGATGGCCCAGACCACCTAGACCCTGGACGGCGACGAGAGAGCCCTGCTCAACGTGTAGCTTGCGCATACTGTTGAAGACGGTGACACCGGCGCATAGGAGAGGAGCAGCTTCAGCAGGGTCGATCTCCTTGGGAACCCGTACGACGGCCTCGGTGCGGAGGAGGACGTATTCAGCGAATCCACCGTCCTGGCTCACACCATTGATGACCTTGTTATCGCACATCTGGAACTGAGCACGCTGGCACTGTCGGCAGGTTCGGTCATGGCCACCGTGCCAAGGTCCACCAACACGGTCGCCGTTCTGGAAGTTGGGAACATCCTCGCCGACCTCAACAATGTCGCCGACAATCTCATGGCCGGGAACACGGGGGAAGACGTCGCCCATGTGGCCGGTGCCGACGGCTACATCCGAGAAACAGACACCGCAGGCCAGGATCTTGACGAGGATTTGGCCCTTGGAGGGGCGTTGAAGGGGGACATCGCGAAGAGTCCAGGGGGAGTTGGCCTCAGTGATGACACAAGCCTTGTAAGTCTTGGGGAGAGAAGACATGGTGTTTGAAGTATGAGGGATCAATTTGTCTTGAGTTGAGTAAATAGAAGATGTGTATTGTTGAGGAGGAGTGTTGTAGATGAGGCTGAATGAAGATGAACTAATCCTCCATGATACCGGACGACACACATCTTTTATACCAGCAAGATAAGTTCGCAGACCTACTATCAAAAAGCCACGGGCCAAAAAAGAGAAACAAATCCGTGTCAAACTACCACCTGGAACGCTCGGAACGAGACAAACGAATCCTAAGTCCGGCCCTCATTGGCGAGCATTGGCGATTGGCGAGGGCAGACGGAGTTATGGCGTACATGGCCCGGCAGCGTGCGGCTGAAAGTGATATCACCACTTCCAGGGCCGAACCTTCGGCTGTATCTTGGCGCCCGCTATGGTTCCCGTGTCGGAGATCAGAGCCTCCGGTTCAAAGCCGGTCGGGGATGATGGGAGGAAATGTTCCAAAGCCGAGAGGAATTGGGTCTTGTTATTGGATAAGACAAGATTGATCCGAAAATTGATCCGAGACGGAGACGTCATGTGGGGTAAGTGGGCAAAGCTTGTTGAGCCGCATGGGAGACAAGCCACAGCATCAGCCACGACCTTTCTCAGAAATTTCCCCCACCATGTCTTCAGCCTTTCGCTTTGGTTGATCTTTGGTCTGCCTCGTGAAGCTATACAAACACCAAGATGCCTCTCGACACGTCAACATATTCATTAGCGCTCCTGCGCGTCGACGGACGCCGATGGAACGAGCTGCGCCGTCTTCATGCGCAAATCCGGACCCAAGATGCCGCCGACGGCTCATCATACCTCGAGATGGGCCACACAAAAGTCATGTGTGTTGTGACGGGCCCTTCAGAGCAGCAGCAGCAACGGCGTGGACAGCAGTCACAGAAGGATGCGGCGGCGATTAATGTTAACGTGGTAATTGCTGGGTTCTCAAGTGTGGATCGGAAAAAGAGAGGGCGAAATGACAAGTGAGCTGGCTTTGAACATAGCCTTCCAAGCTGTGCTAACCCTTTGTAGGCGCATTCAAGAAATCGAAGTCACAATCGCCAACGCATTGACCTCGAACTTACACACGCACCTATTCCCTCATTCCTCGATCACTATTTCGCTTCACGTTCTCTCCCAAGACGGCTCCCTCCTTGCTGCTCTTCTCAATGCGACAACTCTCGCTCTCATCGACGCCGGTATTCCCATGACGGACTACATCGCTGCCTGTACCGCGGGCTCGACATCGACATATGCTGCGGGCGACGACTCGGCCGACCCTCTACTCGACCTCAACAACCAAGAGGAGCAGGAGCTGCCATTCCTGACCGTCGCGACGCTGGGCGACAGCGATCGCGTTGCCGTGCTTGTATGCGAGAGCCGTGTCCAGGTGAGCCGACTGGAAGGAATGCTAGTGGTGGGTGTGGATGGATGCAAACAGGTTAAACAGTTCTTGGATCAGGTTGTCAAGGATAAGGGCGCAGAGATGGTTAGGGAGGGTGCAGTCGAGAGAAGCGACGCGATGGGCATGGTCTTGGATGAATAGACATTGATACTACTAGAGGCACTGCCATTTCAGGTTCTGGGTTAGGAACATGTCGGAGTTTGTTGTGTTTGATATGGAAGTTTATGTTACAGGTATGTCCTCCGCCGGTCATCAATTCATAGTATCACGGACTAACTGTGAGGCAAGATACCTTTACAGATCCTCGTGAACAATCTTCTCCTCCTTCTTGGGCGCCTTCGTCTCGGGCTCAGCCTTTGACTGGGCGACAGGCTCAGACTCGGGCTCAGCTGCAGTCGCAGCTGACGCCTCCTCTACGGTAACAGTCTCGTACTCGGTCACCTCGGTCTCAACGGTCGCCTCAGTCTCAACAGTCTCAACGACAGTCTCAGTCACCTCGGGACCGTCGGTCTCGATTTCGGGCTCAGGGTCGGTAGCCTGAGTAGCCTTGCTGGAGTCCTCGGCCTTGGGATCGGCAAGAACGCCCTCGGGGAGCTTCTTTTTGGCGCCCTCACCCATGCGGATGGCGTCAATCCAGCTCTCCACACCATGGAGGTTGAACTCGCCCTCGTACTGGCGCCACCAGCCTCGGCGAGTGTTGATGGCGATCATGTTGACCTCTTTGGTAAGACCGAGAGCCTTGGGAAGAGTCGAGGCAGCCTCGCTATCGCTGGGGATGGCAATGAATGGGAAGGTGTGCCGGCCTCCGTGGACGTACTTGGTGTTGAGGTGGGATAGGGAGTCGACAGCCTTCTCACCGGCCTCGCCAGGGGTGAAGACAAGGACGCAAGTGTGGGACTTGGCAGTGAAGCACTCCTGGTGGAGCTTCTCAAGAGAAGTAATGGTATCGATAGGAACAATGGAAGGGACTGCGGGCTCGGCCTCAGCAGAAGTAGACTCCTCCTTAGGCTCAGCGGTAGACTCCTCCTTGACAGTTTCAGTCGACTTGTTCTTCTTGGCGCTCTTGGTCTCGTCCTTCTTAGCCTTGGTAGACTTGCCATTGCCATTGCCATTGCCGGTAGAAGGATCGGGGTTAGGCTGGCCGGCCTGAGTAAGGAACTTGACCATATCGTTCTTGTTCAGCTCTCCATCGTACTTGACGGGGCCCTTACCCTCGCCAGGGATGAGAACGAGAGAGGGGAACTTTTCAATGCCAAATTTCTTGACCGCAGCCGTCTCCTTATCTCGGATCTGGGCCACAGAGATGACATCGAGAAAGTCAATGGCGATGCTTCGGATGAGGGCGCTAGTGGTTCCCTTCTGGGTGAAGAGGATGGCCTTGGGCTTATCGCCCTTGAGGAAAGAGTCTAGGTCCTTGTCGCTCACCCGGGTGACGTGGTTGTTGATCTTGCCTGCAACCGCCTCGGTGATGGCACCGGCAGTTCGCTGGCCCTGGTAGTCCTCGACAACAGGTCGGCCCGTCTTCTTACCGGGATGGACGATCTTGAGAGTCGGGAAGCCCTGGACGCCCATGGAGCCGCAGAACTGCTTGTTGGCGTCATCGTCACAGTCAATGGCTGCGACCTTGGCAAGGCCCTCAAGGTTCTTGGCCGCCTTTTCGTAGGCGGGCTTGAGGTTCTGACAGTGACCACACCATGGGGCGTAGAACTCGACGATCTAGACAAACGTGTTAGTGGCGAATTGAGCGCTGGGTGAAGGAAACCATACCGAGGTGTGGTTAGACTTTGCAATGAGCTTCTCATAAGTACGAGCGTTCAACTGAAGAACAGGCGAGTTCTTAGTGTACATGCCAGCTTGAGCGGCGGGCATGGCCGCCAGCGCCGCCGTCAGCGTCACGAGAAGAGAGGTGGGGTTATGCATCACGACCGTGTATAGAGAGAAAATGGTCTGATTGATTGATGAGAGGTAAAAGACGAGAAGAAAAAGAAATCCCGAGTCGAGATGGGTCAGGCGTGGGAGAAAGACGTCTTATGCTCCGAGGTCAAGACCAATGCCAAGTCGTCATCTGTTGGTGTTGCCGTCGAGTGCAAAGTGGCATCTTCGGGTCCTGCCCAGAGAAGAAAAAGACACGGTGCCACAGCTCAAAAGTGAAGCTGGGGCTTCCTTGCCGGGCTGAGAAGTGACAGCTCGAGCCACAGGTGGCGTGAGCTGTTGATCTGGGGAACGTGTGGCGCAGTGCGGGCCACTAAGCCGTTACGTCAAAGCCTAGGCAGACAGAGAGGAGGTGGGGTGGAAGTTCCAAGAACAACTAACACCTTTATCGTTGCGCCATCTCGATTTCTTCTGGTGAAACTTTGCCAGGAACTAGAATTTTACTCAAGTCTTGCTTTCTCACAAACCACCTATCGACTGCTACGATCAAGAGCTGCACCAACATGGCCGCGCCTCTCCCGCCCGCGCTCAAGATCCCTGAGGTCAGCCGCTTCATCAATCGCGCAAATCAGCTGAGGAGCATCAAACCGGCCATCGCATACTGGTGTAGGCAACCACCACCCGACTAATTGTTGGAACATTCACTGACATTCAATCTCTCCAGGCGAATACCATGCCGTCAACCAGATCGTAGGCAAGAGCCTGCACACCACAGACGACGAGACCTTCGAGTTCACAAAGACCCTGCTGGAGCGCCTCGAGTCAACAAAGACAGAACGCGCAGATGATGATGCCATTGTGGACAATGTTGCAGGCCAGGCATACGTCGAGCAATTCGCTCAGCAGACCTTTGATCGCGCCGAGCGCACCCTTCGAGCCGACAAAGTAACGAGGTACACTAGCTCTTCTCTCCTCACAACCCTCACCGTCACCTTCTCTGACTGGCCATAGACAAACTGCTGACACATTCGACGCCGCTGCCACCTTCTTCGATCTCACACGCGAGTGGGGCGAGCCCGATCCCGAGACTCAGCAAAAGATCAAGTTCGCCAAATGGAACGCCGCGCGTATCCTCAAGGCCATCCGCGAGGGCAAGGACCCGAACGAGTCCAACCCGAAAGCCCCTGAACCCTCCGAGGCCGAGATTGCGACGCCGGCCCTGGACCCCTCTGATCCTGATGTCCAGGAGCTTACGGGACCTCCGGTGCCGCGGCCTGCGGCGGTGGAGGACGCGCCGGACGCGGGGGAACCGCCGAGTGTTCCCAGTTTCACGGATGCGCCGCCACACATTCCCGACCCGGGCTACTTCCCTCCGCAGCCGCCGCCTCAGTCCGATGCGAGGGCGCCGGAGCCCTTCGTTCCCTCGCCGCTGAGCCAGAGTCCGACGCCCGGTCTGAGCGGCGCTCCTCCGCCACCGCCGGCGGCGCCACCAGCTGCCGTCTCCCCCGTGCCCGAGTTTCCCCCTCAACCGGCGACCCAGATCCCTCCTCAGCCATCTCCTCAGATTCCCACCAAGCTTCCCTCCCACTTTGCGCCCCCTCCTCCACAGCCTCTGTCCGACCCGTCTGCGCCGCCGTCCTGGTCCACGACGCCGAGCGTGCCTCATCCAGCCGCGTCGAACCCTCCGCCAGCGATCCCCCAAGCGCCCGCTCCAAACCCTTATGTGCCGGCCCAAGCTCCTATTCCCGCGCCGGTTCCAGTTGCGCCTGTGCCGACGAGGGGTTTTACGACGGATCATAGGGATATCAACCAAGCCCAGAAGCATGCCAAGTGGGCGATATCGGCGTTGAACTTTGAGGACGTCCCGACTGCGGTGAAGGAGCTGCGGAATGCCCTTGCTATGCTTGGGGCGCAGTAAGGATGCTGGGTAGCTTTCAGCGTCGATTATGATGGGAGGCTTGCATTTAGAACGAGGCAGACGATACCACAGGTTGGATTAGGCATTGGAACACAAGCCATGAGTGGGGGGTTTCAGAGTAGAACACTGTAGAACAGAGATAATTGAGTTGAAAGTGCTATCTACTCCATAACCAACCAATATCTAGGAAACCAATCTTTGTGCTCGTGACCTTTAAATCGTAAAATCATCGGCAGGCAGGCAAGCAACACGGCAGTCTCTCGTACCAAGTTATGCCATGGATAACAAACCGTTCACCTCATATCCTGGGTAAGGAAGTCCTTCGGGAAACCCTGCTGCCGTGTCGGGAACACCATTGTCATCATCCATCGAATCAGTCCATCCTCTCTCAGGGCCCCATTCTATAGTGCGGCCCGACAGTGTCGCAACCTCCATCAGCGCTTTCATCATATGGCCAGACTTCTTGACACTAGTGTAGCCGTCAAACTCGATGACCTCGACCGATGGTAGGCTTTCCAGCAGATCGGTCAGAAGGTTCTTGCTGAAACTTGGGTAGAATTCATCCCCCAAACGATGGAAATCTTTGATGTCCTTATGGGTTGGATCGATTTCCACAAAGACCTTGAGCCGCACTACGTTGACGCAGTCCGAGAGACCTAATTTTGGACTCACGGCCCATCCTTTGGGCGGCGCATTCCAACCCGGCCCAAGTCGCAACTGGAGTGATGCAAGGCAGCGGCGCTGTTGCGGCTTCAATCGCGCTATGAGAGGCTTCTTAGTATAAAAGTATCGATTAGGAAAGGTGGAGAATATGCGAAAGGTGCGCGTGCTATAAAAGGCAAAGGTAGCCTCGTCGTGGACCTGTCTGCAGACTCGCATGAGACCGAGTTTCTTGTGGTAGCGTTTGTAGTTTAATGGACTAAGATCGAGAGTTTGTTCGGTATCGTCGAAGAAGTAGATGTATATCTGGATGCGAACTTCGGCGGGGAGTGATAGGAAGTGGAATGGCGTTCGGGGTAAGCGGCGTTTTGGCTTTAGGGGGATCAGAGGAGTGTCGAGGGTAAGGTCGGCGATAGAGAGCTTGTTCACATCCTCTTCGGTAACCGCCTTGGTAGACGCCGTGGAGTTCGCAGATGCGGGAGGTGCCCGGCTAGACGAAGGCATAACAATGCGCAACGTGCCGGCCGGGCGAGAAACCGAGCTCTTGCTCTTGCTCTTGCTCGTTCGTCGAACCATGTTGATGGATGGGACGTGTTAGAATCGTGGGGGCGAGTTGGAGTATTATAGGCGATGTGGCAAAGAGAAATTGGTCTATCAAAAAGATGAGGAGGCGTATTTCTAATCTTTGCGCAATAACTAGGTACGCTCGTTGATCAAGGTAATTTTGTCTCAGTTATTCGCCAGGGTCTTTGCGGTCGGTCGCCAGAAATGAGGCTTATCACAGAGGGTAGTGCCATGGCGTTGTAGCATCGACGAGAAGGAGACCACCCTCTAGAAGGCAGCGCGGAAGACAGCCATCGTGTTCTCGGGGTACTCGGGATAATCGGCGGAGAATTTGTTCGTGGCGAATTGTAAGAAAAAAGGTGTCGCTTTTTACACGCCAGAGGAAGTCAGTTGTTCAAGGCCGGCCACACAAGAGGGCGAATGAAGCGCGCAAGACACTGTGAGGGGAACAGGACGAGGGTTCGGGTTGCTTAAAGGCCATGCCGGCGCTTGATGTCGCCTTCAAAGTCGGAGATAGGCGCCATGAACCTGGGGACGAGTGCAGGGGCCTTGACTGGATGACATGAGCATCATGGAGGGGGAGCGGTGGGGTTCCATTCGGCCTCATGATCGGGGCGTGACCGGGGACTCACGTGAACAGAGTTTCCACCCTCGAAGTTATCACCAATCAGAGACTACGGAGTACCAGGGTGAGAGACTGAGCGTGAAAAGTTATGACGCCATCGGTTTATCTAAAGTCCGTGCCACGGCTAATCTGCGGTAGCCCAAGGCCATTGGGGCCCACTTTCCATGCCGCCGTCCGATTTTTTTCCCACAGCCGAGCGGCACGATGCGATGGCGGAGCATCAGACCAACTTGTCGAGCTACGCCATTGAAGTCGATCCGCTTCGCCATCGACTCCCCCGCCAGCAACCGCCCAATTCTCGCGGTAACACCTGGCCTCTCCCTCTCCATCTCCTCCACCGTCATGCTATCTAGAGTAGCCCAGGCCTCGCGCTTGGGCTTGACGGCAGCTCGTCTGTCGCGGCCCGCCACATCTCCCGCATTTCGACCTCGCTCCGTCGCAGCTCCCCTCGTTGTGTCGCCATGGCTCCGTTCATACTCGAAGAGAAAGCGCCCTTCAAATCAATCGAACATTGATAAGACGAACCAGAAGCCCTCGCAACCCCCCAGCGATGCCAATGCCGCACCAGCCGAGAATGCTGCCAAGCCGTCCGAGCAAAAGTCGAGCGAGCAAGATGTTGACAAGGCCAGAGAGCAACCCCCCGAGGCCCCCAAGGAGGGCGAGCAAATACCTTTTCACAAGCTCCCTGATCTGACCCAGGGCATTCCTTCGACGCTAGAGTATGAGATGGAGGGCGATAAAAAGAAGGAATCGCAGTCTCTACAGGAATTCGAGGACACTGAATCGTCGGGTGGTCGCGGTGGACGTGATCGATCAGAATATGTCTCAACCACAGACCGCAACCGCAAGTGGTGGACGAGGTTCTTTCTCATTGGAAGCGCTGCTGGTGGCACCCTGGGTGTGTTGTATATGGGTCGCAACTGGGAGGACACCATCGAGGCCGACCGTCACTCCGATATCCCCAATGGCCCCGGTCTTACTCTCTGGTGGCAGCGCGCCAAGGCTCGACTGACCGAGTCTGTCACATACTACCAGGAGCCTGCATTCGAGAAACTACTACCTGATCCAGACCCCACCTTCGAGCGCCCCTACACCTTGTGCCTGAGCTTGGACAACCTACTTATCCACAGCGAGTGGACTCGTGAGCACGGCTGGAGAATTGCCAAGCGACCTGGCATGGACTACTTTATCCGATATCTGAGCCAGTACTATGAGCTGGTCCTCTTCACCACCGTTCCGTTTGCGACTGGCGAGCCTATTCTTCGGAAACTGGACCCCTTCCGTTTTATCCTGTGGCCTTTGTACAGGGAGGCTACCAAGTTTGAGGATGGCGAGATCGTCAAGGCGAGTTTCCTTCAATGGGCTTCCACGTCACTTATATACTAACCTGCCCAGGATCTTTCTTATCTGAACCGTGACCTGTCCAAGGTCATCATTATCGATACCGAGGCTAAGCACATCCGCAATCAGCCCGAGAACGCCATCATTCTGGACCCTTGGAAGGGAGAGCGTGGTGATAAGGAGCTCGTTGGTCTCATCCCCTTCCTCGAGTACATCCACACCATGCAGTATGACGACGTTCGCAAGGTCATCAAGTCTTTTGACGGCAAGCACATCCCGACCGAGTTCGCTCGTCGGGAGGCCATCGCCCGTAAGGAATTCCAGGCCAGACAGCTTGCCTCCAAGCACAAGCACGGCTCGGGCGTTGGCGCTCTGGGCAACATGCTCGGCCTGAACCCCAGCAACATGAGCATGATGATGACACCGGAGGGTGAGCAGAACCCCAATGAGGCTTTCGCTCAAGGAAAGATGTTGCAGGACATTGCCCGTGAGCGCGGTCAGAGGAACTACCAGGAGCTCGAGAAGCAGATCCGAGAGAACGGAGAGAAGTGGCTCAAGGAGGAGGCCGAGATGATGGAGAAGGCACAGAAGGAGGCCATGACGAGTATGATGGGATCCTTCTCTGGCATGTTCGGTGGCGGAAACCCTCCCGAGAAGAAGGCCTAAGGGCCAGAATCAGCGAGGTGCAAACACATCTCCACTAATTAATGTCTTGTAATCTGTTTTCATGGCGGCGAGCTCTGGAGGAACATGTCGCCAGCCATGTCTGTCCCCAGATTGGGAGAAGGCGATCTATAGAAAAAACTTGCATCTGGGATGGGAGATGTACGGGGCATGGGTCGGAACGGGAGTCAAACTTGTAAAAGATGGCGGGCAAGACGCTTTTTGTATATCTAGTGTACGTCGGGAGATGTTGTACAACAAAACAAAAAATGAAGGATGAAGAATGAAGAATGACATCGAGATGCTGGGGTTGGTGATTGGAAGATGGGCTTGGGCTGTAGTTCAGTTGACCTTTTAGTGGTCCGAATACGTTTGCTGTGACTAGATCATCACGGCCATGTCTTAAGATGATCTTCCTATCAAGACATGATCCATGTCACTTATAATGTTCAAGGCATCCCAGTCGGTGAATGGCATCGAGTTAGAGAGGCAATCACGTGGGCGGACTTGGCGGAGAAGACCAGCATCACGCCCTAAAGCTACTTGATCAAACGGATTTCAGTTCCATCAATGCGCTCTTGACCAAAGTTGTTGCTGTAGACCAATGATGTGAGATTGCCGTGTCAAAGGCCCCAACAACTTTCGCAAACACGCGAATCGTCCTTTGTAAGCGCGGCTACGATCGGCAATGAGGACGGCAAAAGCATCGCAGAGCGCAGTGAGCAGTGAGACGCGCAGTTCGGAACGAGGTGAGAGACACAACCAGGTTCTTGATTCAATGGTCCGGAACTGATTGCCAATTTTCTAGGCTGTTTGGTCTGTCGCTCACGCAAGGTCAGTCGCCTTCACCTTGCAGCTCTCCAGGCACATTCCCGATGAGCTCCGCAATGCACCCTGCTGGATGTGGATCTAACATGCCATTCAACAGGTCAAATGTGATCGGACTACCCCATCATGCCTCGCATGTCGCCGGTTACGCATCAGCTGCCCTGGCTATGAGAGCCGAGGCCCTGTCTCGGCAACCAACCTTGATTCATCCGTGGAGGGTATCTTCAGGGCCTCTGGTGTGCAGAGGAGAAAGGTTGGATCTTGCGAAAGTTGCTACAAGGCCAAGATCCGGTGTTCCAAATCTCGTCCGTCGTGTCATCGGTGTGCTCAGAGAGGCACTGCCTGTGTTTATCCTGGCAAGTACAAGCCTGTCATCGTCGAGGACCCGTCGAGTGCAGAAACAAGTCGAGCTCCTGTGCAACCTATACCATCTGTTAACTCCCACGATGGCTTTGATGCACCTATTAACTCGCTTGGAGAGATATCGGCAACTCAGGATGAGCTTGGCCAGGATGAACTCAAATGGTATGGCTTCACCAGGTCACAATGAGGAACCTAGTGCTGACTTCCTCTTGTATAGGCTGTACGCTGAGTCGCCACCAGTAGACCCGGCACTGCAAAGAATCCTCTTTGATCGCTATTTCACTCGCATCCACACGTTGAGGTGTCTTGGCTTCCTCCATCGGCCCTCGTTCATGCAGTCATTTGACAGTGGTACATTGCACAAGGAATATGGAACGCCCTTGATCCAGATGATAAGTGCCTTTGGAGCAAGGTATGTTCTTCCTATAGAAGTAGTATTACTAGCTCACGCGTCCGTAGTTGTCTGTACTTCGAGAACCCTCGGCTTCGACGGTACACATCGCATTTGGGGATGCCCGGTGGACGTTGGGCAGCAAAGGCGGCCGATGCGGTTTTGCAAGGCATTAGAAAGCCTTCAGTGAAGAACTTGATGGCATGTGAACTTTGGGTGCTATATCCGACCAGGCGTCGCTAACAGCGGGTAGGCAATGGTGCTTGTCTGCGAGTATGGCATTGGTACTGAGGACCACGGGATGGTATTCCAGCTGATGGGATGCTGCCACCGCCTCGTCAGATTGCTGGGCATTGATGAGCAGAAAACATCTTCATTCGGCTGTTCTGCTCAAGCACAGACCCGGATCGAGTCAGAGAGGCGACTTGCCTGGTCGTGCTACATACTCGACAACGTGGTTGGAGCAGGCGTGGATGCTAACATGGCTTGGCCTCGATGCCCTGCCATGCCTCTACCTATTGCCGATCACGAATTTACATCTCAGGTCGTGCCAACGGGGGAAGAACTCCTAACAGTTCACTCGTTCGACAGTGCTGCACTCCCGCGAAAGCACAACTTGAGATCCCACATCATTTTTCTCGTTTCCCTCCGGACTCAGGTTCTCAGGTGCGCTGAAAACAGAACCACGCGTGTTTACCTCATGGCACTAATAGTTTCAGGCTAATTCGCGAGTCTCGGACACCTGAGAGCATATCCCGCCAAGGATCCGACTTTTTGGAACTAATCTCCAAGCTGGACACCTGGCATGCAAATCTGCCCCAAGAATTGCAGCTAACGCAACTCCAACTCTACGCCCACAAGGACACAA
Source organism: Fusarium sp. JS1030 (assembly GCA_000966855.1). NCBI lineage: Eukaryota > Fungi > Ascomycota > Sordariomycetes > Hypocreales > Nectriaceae > Fusarium > Fusarium sp. JS1030. Next base: position 550,841 of record JWIW01000083.1, read on the forward strand.
ACACCATTGGGGCTATTTTCTTTCTACACCTGGGATACCACGGTGCCATCTCCGATCTGACTCGCATCTCGCTCAAGGGTTTTGACTTTCCCCTGGCCGAAGCCTTCCAGTCTGTCCCAGCGCCGTTCAGGGCTGAATGTCAAAGACGATGCCGATACCATGCAGACAAAACGTCAGAAATAATCCGACTTGGACTCGAGCATGGCACGCAGCCTTTTGACGATCCATTTTGCCACGTTGCGGCGTTTGAAGCGACCAAGATACAAATTGTTCACTCGGCAACTGCGCCGAACGACGCAGGTTCAAGAGGACTCGTTGAAGACAACATCCGCACCAATATCCGGCTGATGGAACTGAAAGAAGCGCTACCTCAAGGTATCTTGGTGAGTTCATCACAATAACATGCCCCTAGCTTGTTCATGTCTCACCGGGTGTTAGAACCGAGCCGTGTTTCCTCTATTAGCCCGCTTCGGCTTTGGCAATCTTGTGGAGGAATGGAAGCACATCCAAACTCAAAGGTTCGTGGACGTAACATGTGTACTATAAAGCGAAGCTGACAGGTGTTGAGTGTATTTGCCGGAGACGACATTACTGGTCCTGCTGATGTGGCCTATCTTACGAGTCTGAATACTTTCCGACGGGCCAAGGCTCGAGCGAAAGCTACTGAACAACAACCGTCCACTACTGAGGATCAAGCAAGAGCACTCGGTAGTAGAGATGCTGCTTCTGAGCGCCAGCCCCCCTCCATTTCGGGAGTTGGTCCCCCAGCCACCCAAATAAGTGGCCTGTATGAGCCATCTGTCCAGCCTCTCTTGTCTCATCACGACAATGCTGGCTTGGGTATGATCGGGCACCACAGCGCTGCCCCGGACATCTCGCCGTCGACGATGGGCTCCGATATAAGCTGGTTTCCACCAGATGAGTATCTCCAACTTGCGACAGAGATGTCTGACTACCTTACATGGGAGATTGGTGGGCTGGCAGAATGGCCCGACATTCATGATCATCAAATTTAGGAAGAGTTGAGAAAGGTATTCGATAATAGACACTGATATCATCCAAAGCTTGGGTGGAAAACCCCTGAGGCTACTACTTTACATTCTCGGGGACAACGCCTACCAATCGTTTGGGTGTAATTTCTGGTCTTCCGACATACTTGATCCACGCGTATGGATCCGAAAACTCGTCCACAAGCCCCGGAGATGGGCCTCCCGGTGTTGGGCGAGCGAACTCTCCAGCCAACCCCACCACCCCGACCTCTTCTTTATACTTGTCCCACAAGGCCAGCATTTCGACAAACAACTTGGGCTCTTTCTCGCTGAGATCATGTACCTCGCCGGGGTCTTTGCGGATGTTGAAGAGCTCCCAGCGCTGAGGCCCTCTCGGCGCCGGGACAAAGGTGATCTTGTAGTCACCCCGACGCAGGGCCCCCGAGCCGGCGATCTCGAAGCCGGCGACGTAATCTGGGTCGTGAATCGGAACCATAGCGATTCCAGGACCAGGATGCGACTCTGTCACTACGCTTTCAAGGAACGGCTTCCAGCTGCGCCCACGTAGTTGCGCAACGGGACGCCCCTGGTACTCGATTGGATGTGAGACGCCGGCGAGGTCAAGTATTGTCGGGACGATATCCATGACAGTACAGAATGCATCCGTGATTACGGACTCTGTGGGACTTCGCTCCACTCTGCCTGCTTTGTCAGTACCAGAAGATGGGGGCTTGACGATGAGAGGCACTCGGCAGCCGCCCTCGGTGGAAAACATCTTGAAGAGCCTGCTGGGTGCCGTGGCTGCTTGTGCCCACCTCGAGCCATACCAGACAAACGAGTTTTGGCGACCAATATTATCCAGGCTATTGTCATAGTATTTGGCTATGTTGGCCATGATCTTATCTCCCATTATGGGCAGTGCCTCGTATGAAGCCCCCTCTGCGCCGTTGTCCGACATGAACATGATGAGGGTGTTATCGAACTCGGCTTCTTGCTTTAGGAAATCGAGAACCCGGCCAATATTCCAGTCCATACGATCGACCATGCCGGCATATGTCTCCATGGCACGCGCAGATTTTTGCCGAGCCTCGTCATCTAGGGCATCCCACTCCTGCTGCTCGGCCGGCAGCGCTACGACGGGGTGTGGTTCGATATCGGGGGCAATGAGGTGAAGATCCTTGAGGCGCTGTAGCCGCGCGAGGCGAAGCCTTGCTGGTCCGTCGGCGTATATGCCCTTGTACTTTGCCATGTTCTCTTCTGGAGCCTGGAGTGGCCAGTGAGGAGCGCTGAAGGGAAGGTATGCAAAGAAGGGTTTATCTCTGTCTTCGGCGGTGCGCTCTTTGAGGTAGCTGATCAGCTTTTCAGCGTAGCCGTCGGAGGAGTACCACGGCTGAGGTAAAGAGTTTAGGTAGCGGTCGTCCTCAACGTGTAATGCCCGCGATGACATTTCGAGGAATCCGCCCGGTTCGGTCGTTGGGTCGTCGTATTCAGGTTCCCAGCCTGTCAGAACAAGAAGTATCAGTCCGGTTCTTTTTTTATGAACAAAGGTAGATATTCCTCACCATAATGATTGCTACATCCAGGGAGCAGCGCGAAGGATTTTTTAAACCCTCGTTTAGACGGGAAATGCTCTGGCTTCAGGCCCAGATGCCACTTTCCCGACATAACAGTATGATACCCTCCATCACGCAATAGCTCCGGCAACGCAACGACTGAACTATTAAGATAGCCTTCGTGCCCGGGTTGGCCGATATGCGCTGGCGAGGACCGCGTAAACTCTTGTAGCTGGCCGAGTCCTGCGATGTGATGATCCGTCCCAGTCATCAACATGGACCGGGTTGGCGAGCACGCTGCCGCGACATGGAATTCTGTGAATCTTAAAGAGCCTGGCTCTGCGGCAAGAGAGTCGATATTGGGCGTTTGGATCTCGGACCCGTAGCTGCTGCAGTCGCTGAAGCCCAAGTCATCGGCTACGATGATGAGGAAATTCGGGCGTTTGGCGGTGTTGGACATTCTTGCGTCGTCACGATGATGGTTTCATGAGAACATAATCGATGCTAAACTTATTCTGTAACGCTTCTCATGATCGAGACGAATGTGATGAACGGGCAACCAGGACAGGCTTGTCCGTGATCCGGACCTCGGAAGGCTTCCGGTGCGCTTTCATCCGGAGCAGAATGGACTGGAACAGCTAAGCTACACCGCTTATCATTACAATTGGACTGCTAGAGGTCGTAGGACAACGTTCAAACTCCTTAGCACTGAGAGGAGGTCGGACATCGGCCGCGTTGGTTTGGACTAGGCTCTCGGAACCGAATGCCTGATTCCAGTTTGGGAATAGCTTCATGATTTATCGGACTTCGGTCTCGGACATCGGCCTCCCCATCCCCAAAACACCCCCGGAGCTGAGTTCTCTGGGGAATCCGGGGTGATGGTGAATTTGCGGATCTGAATGACGAGCCCCCATTTGTTTTTGTTTCTTGGGGATGTCGGTTGGGTTCTCCAGGTGCTCGGGACGGGTGCAAGGGCGTCTACGAGCCAACAACCCGGGACGATACAGCCTGTGCAAAGACTCAACTGGGTACTTCTTGCCACTTTTAGAGCTATAAAATCTTCCCAGCTTTCAACTTTCGTATTATTTCCTACCTTCACCATCTTGTCGCAGCGTTTGCAGTCTATCATATTTGCCTTCTGTCATCATGTCGACTGCCAACGGCCTCTTCAAAGGCCGTTTCAAAGACTTCAATGGCACCATCCTCTTCATCATGTTGTAGGTGTAATCATAACATCCGGGACTTGGGAGAAATACTCACTATACGGCCAGCTATATGAGCAGTTGTTCCTTCAACTTTGGATACGATGTTGGGAACTTTAGTGGTGTGCAAGGGATGCAAAGTAAGTTGCTGCAGACATCTAACATGTATCCCCATGATGGCCTAGGCAGACTGACACCCCTAGGTTTCGGAAAGAAGTTTGGCGAGTATGATGCGCAGACGGGGTTGTGGTCACTCCCTGCTTGGCTGTCATCCCTCATGACCTCTGTTCCGTTCTTTGGGAAAGCAGCTGTGAGTTTCGCTTGAGACTATAGTACTCTTGAGACAACTGCTGACGGAATATACTTCAAGGGAGCTCTCGCCTGCGGCTGGGTGGCAGAGAAATGGGGACGAAAAGTGGCGATTAGGTGCCTCATAGTCTTGTCCTTTGTGTGAGTCTGGGTATCCCGCTGACGAGGTACAAACTAACAAGAGCGTCAAACTAGGGGTGTCATACTTCAGACCACAGCAACAACGGCGGCGCAGTTTACGGTTGGTCGAGTCATCGCCTTCGCCATGACGGGCTTCACCATCATCATTGTGCCCATCTACCAGGCCGAGGTCGCACCCAAGTCAGTCCGAGGCATGCTCAACTCGACCCTGCAGATGATGATTATCTTTGGCCAAGTAGTCGCTGCCCTTGTGGTGCTCGGGACCAAGAATATGGAGGGTGACGCTGGGTGGAGGATTCCTGTCGGTCTGCAATTCGTCGCGCCCGCCTTGATCTTGGCCTTTTATCCACTCGTGCCCGAATCACCACGGTGGTGAGTGTGTTTGCGTGCAAATGTTGAAGGAAAGGAGGCTAATCAGTTCCGCGAATCTGCAGGCTTCTTTCACAGAATCGAGTGGACGAAGCAACGAAGCAGCTTAAGAGGCTTCGAAAGGAATCTAGTGATGACCAAATCTCTGCTGAGATCGAGACACTGCGCATGTTCAGTTCAAATGAGACAAAGGGAACCTGGAAAGAAGTGTTCAACAAAGAGAACAGAGTAAGAGACGTCCCATATACTCCATCCAGGCTGTCGCTGAATGGATATCATAGATTCGCACTGCTGTTGCTGTGCTCGCCATGTTTGGGCAACAAGCCACAGGTCAAGCTTTCATCAGCCAATACAACGTCATCTTCTACCAGTCGCAGGGATTTGCCAAGCAGGCCTTTGTGTTTAACCTCATCAGTCCATGCCTTGGCATTGTCTGTCTTCTCCTGACGTGGTTTATCGTAGATGCTGTTGGTCGCAGGTACGTCTTCTCAGGTCCCCGGGCCGGTTCAACCTAGACGCGTAAACTAAGCTATCTGCAGGCCGCTTCTTCTTATTGGCAGCACACTCATGGCTATCTTCTTGTGCGTCGTTGGAAGTGTGTCTACCGTCCCGAATCCCACCCAAGCAGCGAAAGAAGCAATGGTATGTGAAATTTTGTCTGGGATGTGACACGTGTAAGCAGAGTCAACACTAATGTCGACCTGTAGGTTGCGTCGTTTATGCTCTTCGGATGCTCATTCAACCTGTCCTGGGGTCCCGTCTCGTTTGTTGTCGTCGCCGAGGCAGCCGCATCGCGAGTCAAGGAAAAGACCAACCTTGTTGCCGGAGTCATCTCAGTCATTACCACTTTTGTGACGTCCTTCACAATTCCTTACCTCATTAACAAGCGCTATGCCGGTCTCGGCGGAAAGATTGGGTTTATCTATGGTGGAATCTGCGTTGTGATGCTCATCTTGACTTGGTTCTTTGTTCCAGAGCTGAAGGGACGCAGCCTGGAGGAGATTGATGAGCTCTTTGCGAGCGGGACGCCTTTGAGGAAGTTTGGGAATGTTCAGACTACGCTCGGGGAGGAGCTTTACGCTGGTACGAAGGAAGATCCTATGGATGCCGAGAAACAGGATGCCATCCGAGTTACGCACCAGGACTAGGTATTGGTTAACCCCTTGACGATCTGAGAGTTGCGGGATTCATGGCTTGACTATGGAGAACTGGACATTAGACTTGGACTGCCGATGTATAGAAGTCACGTCCTTATTCGTACAACTGTCGATTGAGTATCACAAGTCACGACTTCTTTTCGGGCGATTTTCCGCCTAGATTGGCGAAGTGAACGATAGGGGAAGACAAGATTGACATTAAGTAGTGCCATTATTACGTTCTTTACAGACGGTGGCGGACAACATCTCGCAACTCGCGCGGTTCTGTGCTAGGGGCATCTGAATCCCTGTAAAAGGCCCATTTGTGCTTAAGTTCAGGGGCCAAAGTGCCTTCCATTGAATCCACAATGAAATCACCAATGATAGGGAGAAACTTCCATCCGTGAGCCGAGCCGCCAGTTGCGAGATGAATTCCAGACGTCCGAGGATGCGGCGCGACGAGGAAATCATGGGTTGGGGCGCGGCTGATCCTATCCGTATAAGCCAGGTTAGCCAAGCCTTGAGGGCTGGGCGACACGTTGAAACTCACCAGCACAGCCTTGTTCTTTCAAATGGTCGGTTTGCTAGCGGGGGCATAATCTCTTTGAGATCGCGTCGCATCGAGGCCTCAGCGTCGGCTGGAATCATGTCGGTTGGATGGTTGACAAGGGTTCGGGGGTAGGAAATATTAATAGTTTTGGTCCTGTCCTCTGGATGCGACACCGTCATGGTGTTCTTGTAGCCACCCGACCGGCGAAGTACCTTGATCTCACCGCGGTACGGCGGGAAAATGTTGAGTCCGGTGCTGTAGTTGGTGGTGATGGACATGTGCTTCCAACGAGCCTCTTCCTCTGGCGTGACTTTGAACCAAGCGACCTCGATAGCGAAAGGATTGGCTCTATTGCCGAGGTAGACAAGCTTGTTGGACCATGCGCCAGCGGCAACGACGACCATGTCGGCCTCGATCACGTCTCCATTCTCAAGTACGACTCCCCTTGCCCTCCCGTCTTCAATCTTGATACGCTCAACAGCGGAGCCGCACCTGAATTCGATTGAAGAAGCCTTGACACACCGGTCATAGTATACTTGGATGCCTTGCCTGGCATCAATGAAGCCATCGGCGAGGTTGGAGTATGCCTTGTTCCACTTGGGCCCGCCTTCGAGGCCTGACACTGGCCGAGGCTGTGCATTCTCGCCATGGATCCTTTGGTAGATAGCTTGTCGGGTTGGGAGCTCGACAATCTGTTCTGGGCTTGCCCATGATTTTGTGAGCTCCAACTGAGCCTTCCAGATGTCTGTATCTGCAGTCGGTTCACCGTCGCTGACAAATGTCATGCCTTGTTTGTAGAGGTGCTGTCGAAGGTCGGCATCTTTCTCGATCTTTTCCTGGGCAATTCTAGCTAGTCTAGCGTAGATGGGGTCATCGTAATCTGATGCTATCAGTTAGTAAGAACTCGGATTATGGTGAAAAGGGTTGCATCGTTGGGTAGAATACCAGCGCGAATGCATCGCGTCGTATCAACACTCTCGCCATCAGCAACTGGAGGAACCAGGCGATCGATGACGGTCACCTTTGTTGGCGGATATCGTTTCGCAAGAGCCAATGCTGTTGACAAGCCAAACACGCCGGCGCCTATAATAATGACCCGAGTTGGAAAACGTTTCGGCGGTGACATCTTGTTCGCTGCTCAGGAGACCACTCTCCTGTGTTGAGAGTAGTTTAGTGACGATGAGACTTGAGAACAAAGGGGTTGAAGATATTGAACTTTTCACGCTGTCTCCTTCAACTCCTTTAATACACCTCAAGCTATGCGTCTTGTGGGATGAACATGTCATGTCGAACGTCGGCTTTCTTTGGAGGCGGCTACGGAACGGACACGTCGCTCGGTCAGACAGTTCAGAGTCTTTGTTTAGCTATCAATTACCGAGTCGGACCTCCGCAAGAGAGCGGTAATCGCCGCCAAGTTGCACTGATACGCTAGGGATCTGATCAGAGGACCATGGATCTCCAGTGTAGTTGTCGGGGATTCCCGCCCCAGTCGGTCGGACGTCCGCTCCAATCAGAGCCTCCGAGGCACATTATCAGTGGACACACTTTGTCACCACACATGGCCATCTTGACGGAGCTGGGCAAAGTTGTCCCCTTGAGGTGGCCCAACGTCACTAGAACGCCGTCATATTTCTGCAAGCCATCAAGACCTCACTGGATTGCCCCAGAAACGTTGCGGAGGTGGACTGGGGTCGAGATAGTGCTCTGAGTTAAAAGGACTGGGTTGCCTCGTATCACAACATACTCCTCAACACCTTCAGCCTGACAGCAACTTCTGCCTGACTCTATTCGACTTGCGAATATGTTTAATATGAACTTTAAAAAGGTCTTTGCCGAGACGACCATGGGCGATTACGCTCGGTCAATCAAGGCGGCGCCTCGAGAGGTCATCTTCAATGGCAATCTGATCTTTTCTACCATCGTCTATTCTATGGCCGCTTTCTCGAACTGTAAGCATGCTTCCAGAGTATAAGAGCGTTTTCTTAACATGCTTGACAAGGTTGGGATCAGGGCGCCTCCTCTACCATGCCCGTTCTTCCCGGCTTCCAACGTCATTTCGGTCTCAGCGAAGAGGTGAACGCAGACGAAATCAGCGACTTCATCTCCTTGGTCTACCTCGGCATGGCTGCTGGCGCTGGCTTGTCGTTCTTTATCAACGATCGAATTGGCCGGCTTTGGTCATTTCGACTATATACAGTCATATGGGTCGTGGGACAGTTCATCAACGCTTTCACTCCCACTGTTGCTGGCCTGAACGCTTCTCGTATTGTTGGTGGTCTCGGGATCGGCGCTCTTTCGGCCATCGGTACCATGGCCATTGTCGAAATTGCCCCTGCAGAGATACGTGGTCTGCTTGCCACCTGGTATAATGTCGCCATGCTTCTGGCACTCGTGGTCTCAACGTTCACTGTTTATGGTGTGTACCTCCATGTCGCTCCTAGCAGATTCCAGTACCAAATAGTGTGCTTTGCGCCTTGTATATTAATGGTCTTCTGCGTTCTCGCCAGCTTTTATGCTTGCGAATCTCCGCGCTGGCTATTCTTGGTCGGTCGACGAGAGGAAGCTGTTGACGTTCTCTCCAAACTCAGAGGTCTACCTGTGAGCCACTCCCGGATGCAAGCTGAGATCTTCGAGATCGAAGAGTCTATCCGCAAGGAACAAGAAGGGTTTGGTGGCACCGATCGATCCCCAAATATGTTCGGCATCCTGAGGGAAACTTTTACTGTTCCTTCCAATCTCCGCCGTGTTCAACACTCTTTGTTCCTTAGCGGCATGTATGGCTTCTCCAAGCTCTGCTTCGTGACAATTGCTTCTTTCTTCTTTATCGATGCTCTTGGCCGTCGAAAGTCACTATTTGTTGGCACCTCAATTCAGATGTTGACCGATATATACATTGGTGTTTACCTCAGGTATAGTCAAGCCGGCGGTACTTCCGACGCTGCGTCGCAGGCAGCCTTGGCATTTATCTTTCTTCACGCCTTTGGGTACGCAGTCGGTATGTTTCCTCGTTTTTCCATTAGGCTCTTCAGTTCTTTTGACCTTCTCGAATAGGATTGTACATTCTGCCATATGTCTTTGGTAGTGAACTCTGGCCAAACCGCATCCGATCCTTTGGCAGCTCCATGTCGCAGTGCTGGCACTGGCTTTTCTGTTATGCCATGAATGCAGCCTTGCCATCATTACTTTCAAGCACCAACAACTGGGGGGCCTTCATCTTCTTCGCCGCATGGTGCTTCGTTTCCTTGGTCTATGTGTTCCTAATGGTCCCTGAGGTTGCCGGCCTTACTCTTGAACAAATTGACGAGGTATTCAAAGGCCCGTGGTTCAATGCTTATAAGCAATCTAGGCGTTTGACAACAATTCCGGGAGTCGACAGTCAAGACGTCGAGGATATCAGGTAAGTCATGTCCTAATGCTGTAGTAAATATGGACTAACAAAGTTTTAGCCCCGGAGAAGTTCGGTCCAATGTTAAGACAAAGGAAGGATGAGGATTGTTGGGGACTTGAAATACTTCACGGGAGTTAATTCATACGAGCTTGATTTGCACATCTGTAACATGAGAAGTGGGCGTAGCAGAATTTGACCTGTTGTTCAATACACCATTGCAGCTGTCCACCCTTAGAGACTTCTACCTCCCGCCTAATGGAAACACTAGAGCACGCATAATTTTGCCTCTTCGTCTTCTCGGAAAGCTTAGTTGAGCTGTTGACGATCCCATTAGTACCTCCTATTTTGTGCCAATCCTGAACCTCCTGAGGGGCCATGTACATAATAATATTGATAACCTTTATGTCACAGAGTCACAAAATCCCTTATCATTTACTTCTTCAATTTGATTGATTAATTCCCAAACACTCAGAACGGAATATCGCGACCTCTGTCGGTGGTACTTTTTCGTAGGGCGCCAGTTAAGAAGAGCAGCTGAGATGCTGAGATAATGGCTAAATAAGCTGCTTGCAGCTTCCTAACTAGATCAAGGACAGAATTTATTTCTCTCAAGCCGTAATAATTGCTCCGTACTGATACGTTTTGACCAACCAGGCATTATCAGCCTGGCTGACCAACCCGTGTAATTATTATTCAGCATTGCCTAACAGGCTTAGTCAACAAACTTCCAGCCCCGAGACACTACAAATGTCGTAACAAGCTAATCATGTTTACTCATTTACGCCATTGATCAATCTCGGCTGTAATGCAAGCGTCATTTATTGCTTACGACATTGAGTTAAATGGACGACTACGTCGGTCGAGAAAGAAACAGGGGAGCTCAAGACATCTATATAGCTTGCCTCCGTCCTGCATGGTCCACCACTCAGAAAACTGCATCACTTCGTTCTCTATTGCCAAATTGAATCACCAGCAGCACCATGTTGTTAGACTCAGTTATCACCCTGATTGTCTTTCCAGCTCTCGCGCTGACTCACTCCTTCACTGCAAAGACACTCGGTCAACTCCCCTCTGGTACATGGTTAGAGAACGTTGCCGTACGCTCAAATGGCGATCTCCTCGCGACTGAGTTGTGGCCATCAGCAACTGTCTACACAATTCCTAACCCGGCAGTTTGTGGCGCCGGCCTTGAGGAACTAGTCACGATACCCTCTATCAACGGACTACTGGGCATTGCCGAGGTACCCAAAAGACCCGGAAAGCCCGAGACGTTTGTTGTTGTTGGCAGCAAGGCGACTGCTCTTAGCCACCTGACACCTGGAACATTTGAGGCATGGGCTATTGAGTTTCACTATAAACGGCATCATCCCAAGGTGAAGGTCAGGCAGATCAGCAACATGACAAAGGACAGCACTTTCCTCAACGGCGTGGTCGCTCTTCCAGGCAGATCAGATGCTGTCCTGATCTCCGATTCTGTGGCTGGCTTCGTTGGACGTCTCGACTTATTCACGGGCATTTTCGATTCCTCGACCTTTGTCTTTCCTGAAATGGGCCCTATTTCTGCTGGCGCTTTCGGTATCAACGGTATCAAGATCCGCAACAACCAGCTGTACTTCACAAACTCAAACGCCGTCAAGATCTACCGAATTGCGATTACTAGTGCTGGGTATCCCGTCAAGGGAGCCAAGCCAAAGCTTGTCGCTGACCTCTCGAAGGGCGTGAGCTTCCTTGACGACTTTGAATTTGATGTTGAGGGCAACATATATGCTGCCAGTAACTTCGATAACTCGATTGTTTTCGTGGATGTTAAGACTGGAAAGTGGAAGACTGTCGTCGGTGGTGTTCATAAGATGACAGTTGCTGGTTCGACGGCTATTGCCTTTGCCCATGGGAAGAAGGAAAAGAATACCTTTTATGTTTCTACGTCAGGCGCGCTTGGGAAACCCGTGGATGGGACTAAGACAGAGGGCGCCAAAGTTGTTGCTGTTAACATCTAAACATAGAGCTACTGGGGATACCACTGAATGTTTACTATCACGACAGCTAGCATTCTAAAAGACAAGAGACAATATAGATAAGAGACTATAGATAAGAGTGTTACTGTTGAAATCACCAGGTCCAAGGATATCACAGCCATAGACGTCATCAATCAAATTATGCTAGAACAAGACTTGACGCCATACACGCCTTATATCGAGGATCTACAGAACTTCGGCTTAGATCAGAATATCAGAGCGCAACTCGCCAATCGTGGTTTTATGCCGATCTTTCATTGCGAGGTCCCCGTCCATGACTACTTACTCAAGCATGATTTAAGAATGCCGAGCTGCTTTTGGAACGATTGAAAATATATTGGCAGCAGCAAACGGACATTTCGGCTCTGTCAATACTACGTCAACTCCCACACAGACAAGGTGGTGGTGAGCGCGTCGCACCAAAACCTGTATTCTAAGTGGCAACTCCCGGATATCTACGAAGACCAGGGACCTGAGGCCGTCACAAAAACGCGATAAAATCAAGACTGAGATCATTGGGCATATTCGCCGGAATACGTTGGCAACACTGCAAGTAAAGCTACCTCGAGGAAAAAAGGCACGATTCCAATACGCAGTAAGGAATGCCAAATTTATTCTGACGGAGTATTAAGCGAGTCCACGACCACAGGCAGCGTGGCTTCTCGACTTTCGAGAATGGTTTCGAGCGCCGGTATTCCCATGGAAACAACTCCAGTTAAAGAAAACTACAACCGGAGCATCACTGGGGATCGGAGCAGCCTAATGAGGCGAGGCGAGAAGGGTGATAGCGGTGTTGAAGTTACTTGATCAGCCAGGAAAACCGCAAGCAAGGTTAGAGGTTGAAGGGCTCCGCCTGTATTGTCTCCTCTATACGATGGATGATTTGGAAGAATCAACGACCGTCAGTGTCCGCTATAGTTCAAGTCTCTTTGGGAAGAGAGAAGACGAGATCTCGTAGCTAAGTAATAGGATGTGGCTAATTGGATTTGGGGGACTATAGGGTTGTAAACTGCGATGCAAATGCGATGACGATATCACAATTTCTGTTGATCTCAACTCCTAAGTCTCTAGATTGATACAAATTCTATCTTATCAAGCTTCATTGAATTTGAAACAAAAACCTTTAAGAATGTAGGGAGGTAAAGGAGGACGGCACGATCACGCGACAGCTGAGGTCGCTTGATCCCCCGGCTTCTTGCCGTAGACTACGTAACTATATCACGAGCTCGTCAGCGCCTGCTGTTTTGAGGCCCTCCGTACAAGACGGGCGAAAGAGAAGTTCTCACATAGGAATATACGCATGAATCCTAGGGTCTTGAAGCTGCTTCCTCATCGCAGCGCAAAAAATTCGAACTTCGTCCGGAGTCCAGTCTAAAAATCTCGTAAATAGGCCAAGTGCTAACCCTTCTAGACCACTGTCTAGATTCATATATGACCACTTCCCTAGCTCTTTATAGTGTTTATCTTTCGGCCATCTATTGAGAGGCCATTTGAACCGCCTCTCAACAACATCAATAAATCCGGCTTTTTCGAGGAAGTCTTTATATTTTGGCGCAACATCGATAGGCCGGTGGGCGTTGGCACTAGCCTCAATGCATAATTGACCAAAACGAGTCAGTTCGATATCTTCAGGCAAGGTTCCGTCATCACATCCGAAAGGGTGAGTAAGATCTTGCATCTCGAGGTATCCGCCAGGTTCAAGATTCCTGCACGATTGATCGCAAGTCAGCAAAAGCTTGGGCGAAAATTGGCTCATCCAAACTCGAGGGGCCAATCATACTCATATGCCTTATGAACAAATGCTTGCATGTCAGTGAAACATCCTGTCATGACACGCGCAAAGATAAAGTCAAATGGTGACGACCAGGTCCAATCTTTCTCGAGATCATCAAGTTCAAAGTTGCAGTTAGGTGGAACTCTGTTCATTTATCAATTATTAGCATCAGAATTCATCAGAAATTTAGCCTTGGATAAAAGGTATAAGGAATCGTACAGTGACGGTTGAATAGGGCTGAGATCAACACCGATCACCTACAACAACATTAGCTGGTGTACGGCGGAGATGTATGAGCATGAACGTAAACTTCGCACCTCTGCTTCCGGGTGAATATCCGCTAAGTCGTAAACGTCAATAAATGCAGGCCTTGCCAGCGAACATAGACATGAGCCAACGCACCATATTCAATAGCCCAAATTCCTGTTCCAGTGCCGGCATCCAAGACGCGTCGGACGGGCCCTTGAATTTTCGGACATAGGCCGAGTTCTCCTCGAAGTGTAAGGAGCCAAAGATTATGCTGCAAGTCTGAGGCGCTCACATCAGCTATTGATTCGATCTTGACCGGTTCTAAGAGTTACCAAGACGGTTGTTCTCATCTTCGTCGTTCGGGAAGCTGTACTCTATTTAGAAGGTCAGTTGAGAAGTTGAAGAGCATATTCATAGTGCGGCAACTTACTTCCGGAGCTCAAGGCGTGATAGGTTCTGCCGTTTTCTTCTTGGAAGCGTAGGACGCTCGATCGAAGGGACGTGACGCTTGAAGAACCGGACTGCGTTCACTTAGCCGGACGATCGTTTGAGGAAGAGAAAGAATTAAGGTTGAAGGAGAAAGAGAAAAGGTGAAGATGCAGGTTACAGATATCGCCAGTTATGCGGGGCGAGAGGAAACAAGTAAGCGAACCGAACGCACACTAGAGATCGCTGAGTCGCCATCATCAAAGTCGTCAGCGGTCTATGTCGGTACATCAGCGAAATTAATAGCTGTATAAATCAGTAATTGACCATATACATATACGCACAAGAGGCATATACGGCTGTTCAGTAGGGGAAGCCATGCTGTGACCGTCGGATCTAACTTGATGCTCAGCTTTTACGGGTGGTTCGGGTTTGTGACTAGGGCAAAACGGCTAGGCTGACGAGAGGAGGGGGAATGAGTCGTTTCATTCAAAGGCATGTGACTAGATAGCATCCTAGGATAATCTTGCATGGGCCCTTGTATAGCATTGTGATTCGGATGCTCTCCGCGGGATTTAACTTTGTGTCAAACCAACAGTGGCGCCACTATGGAAGCGAGGTGAACCACAGGGAAGCCCAGCATTACTAGCAAGTACATCGAATGCAATGGCCAGGTGAATATCACTTTGATTCGTGGAAGAGCAAGTTGTCAGTTGTCATTAAATGCCGTGTGGGGGTCTTCGTTTCGGGGCACGCAAGAAAGACCATTCCATACCGGCCAGCTCCGTTCGGGTTGTCAATTGGATATTCCCCCCGAAATTGTCTCACAATATCTTCGAGCGCAAGAAACCGAACTTTGTTTTGATATTGTTTTCATAAGCGTTATACAACACAGTAAAACGCATGACCAAGTTGTAGTCAAGTTTCCACATCATGCAGTGATAATTGACGCAATGTGCTGGTCTTGCAGCTTGTTGGTGCTGAGTGGGGTTGCAATGTTAGAGGACGATTGGCTTGCACTTCGCCGCTGGATCAACACTTGCTGGCTTACGACAGCCTGCATGAGCATGGTTCGCTGCACGAACAAGAGAGTGTTGGTTGACTCAGGAGCAATAAGCGTGTAATGACAGAGGAAGAGTTGTTGGTCTTGGTTCTGTGCGAGCTGGTTATTGTGGGATGACATCGGCTCTTTGCTTTGTTGGAGTGTCAGGTCGAAAAGTTTCAGGTAGTCTCTATATAAGTGATCAGGAGATACATACGCCAGAACCTCGAAGCGTGGCGCGGATCACCTTTTATATCCACCCCGGAGTAAAAGCCAGATTCGCATCAGTTACAGCCTCCCAAACCAAGGACATTTCCTCCAAGTCTGGGAAAGGAAAGCACCCAAAGTTTTCATACAAGTCAGGTTCACCACCACCTTCCGCCACCGAGCGTTGAGTCTCTTCCAATCCATCATGGGTTACCGGAAATTGTGACGGTTGGTTACATGCTGACACGGAATCTCCCATCGGTAGAAGGCCTTCCTGTAGGTTGAGATGAGAATCATCCATCTCTAGTTGTGAATTAGAATGCTCGCCAAACCGAGGCAATTCACCCGTGAATGATGTCCCGTTGGCATTGAGGTCTGCCAGTACTTCAGAGGCCACTATGTCAAAGGCGTCCCGCTTGCCTTGGAAAGCAGGGAAATGTTCAACCATGCCCCAGAGCACCGAAGAACATGTTTGAGCAAGCGATTCGATAGACTGGAACGTAATTGAGTGTCTGACTTGGGCAGATTGGGCGTAGCCATACAACAATGCGATGCCAACAGACGACAAGTTCTCTACGGCGTGCCAATAGATAGTCAGCTGGTGATGACGAAAGAATCGTCGGTATAACTGGATCATATTCTTCGCTGCATGAACCATAGCAGCTGATTGTGCATCAGAAGGGTTCGGAATATTAGGGGAAGGGCGATAGAGGTAGAACAGTGCGGTATGGTACGTGAGTTGAAAGGTATCTGTGACGCTCTTCTCGGCAACGCTGAGGTTCTCTTTGGGGGTGTTGAGTAGCCACTCATCGATGCGGCGATGCATGCGTTGTTGCCATTCGACTAGGTCAATGGAGCAATAAGGCGGCGATGGGCTGTTGCATAGAGCCGTCTGCATTTCTGACTGGATTTGGCGATACCGGAATAGATGAAGGGTAATGCGTTTAGACGTAGAATGTCGAGCGCCCGTCGTTATTCCATCTGCCGTGATGAACTCGTCCTCTATGTCACTCGGAAACTGATATGACTTGGTGTACAACCTTTTCCAGAAGACCAGATTACCTACCTTTACTATGATGGCCCCATCGGCGATGCATGAAGGCATGGCCAACGCTATAGAGAGATTTCGGTCCATTCCATATGCCACCCAGAATGTCCTTCGCATATTGTCGAGGGTAAGAAAATCGAAATGATCCGACCTTGGGTCTTGATGAAGTCCCAGCTCTATAGCAAGACGGACAGCTGTGCCAACAGTCTTCCAGACATCCCAAAGAGTCGGATGATGGTAGGCATATAGTCCGATAAGCAGAAGAGCTTGGACTCCTTCAATATCAGCCGGCAGACCGGCCTCGTGAAGCGCCATGATTGCAGTGGTATGATAGCGGTCTGCTATCCACGTCGGAATCCGTGCAGGGTCTTGCCTCTGCTTGGAGAGGATTGCGATTGCAAACACTTCAAGCACCCAGAACAGGGCGATCTTGGATTCGGTGGTGGTGTGGGTCTTGTTAAGCTGAATCGTCCGCGGCATGTTGTACACAAGATCCAACTTGCGGTTAAACGTAGGTTCGTGCAGGAGGGGCATTCCGAGGTTCGTGAATTGGAAGTACATCTTGACCAGGTCTTCAGCGGCTTCTCTACTTGGAAGTGATACTGGGCTGGTGTCAAGGCCGCCAATGAGATCTGAAGAGAGTGGCCCTTGAGTACCAGGCCCAGAAACTTTATGGGTGGGCGATTGAGGTCCTATCCTAGAGTTCATGAGTTCCTTTAGAAAGATCTTGGAGAATGAAGTTTCCCGCCCTGCCTCACGATGGGAACAGGCCAATACTCTGTTGACTGCGGCCTTTGCAGCTACTGCGGGCCCGTGGTTACTTATTGGCAATGAAAGATCTTCTGCACGATTTATAGAGCCCGGAACTCCTCGTACTCCAGTCGTTCCGGATGAGTGGGATCCAGATCTTGGCGGCACGGCTGGATCAGTTGAGGACTCCAGAGTACCACCTGTATCTTCTTCGCCAGAGCCATTCTCATGGAGCCTGGCCTCTAAGTATTTGATTCTCTCTTCGAGGCTGTGTACATATCTTCATCTTAGTAACCGCTCAGGGTGAATATTTATCATAAACGTACGTCCTGGGAACTTGACGCTGAGATGCAGCGTCATATCCAAAGCACTCGACACCAGCTATTTCGCAGAGTCGACACCTCTAAATGCGTCAAATATCAGCTCGACGTAATGTTCACCATAGCATCACGTTGCAGTTTCGGGGATACCAACGGGCAACTTCTGATCGCATCGCTTCTTTTTCTGCCGACAGCGGATGCAAGCAGTTGCATTAGTCCTGCTTGAGACTGCCGTCTTGCTGACCCTACTAGAGCCATTGATGGAGCTTGAATGAGACATTATGCAGGTTAGATAGAATCGTGTCGGAAGTTATACGCAGATTCGGCGATCGAGTTATTTGGAGGGGCTGCGGGCGCTGGGAGATGGCGGCGAACTTGCACGTGACCGAGCTTAGTCCTCTAGGTAGGTAGGTCCTTGTGGCAGATGGCCTCACTGGCTTACCTACCTAAGTAGACAGAGAATTAGAATTCCATTTCTGCTCAAAACACAACCGTAATATGAGTTTTTTTTACTAGATATTACGAAAGTTTCGGTAGTTTATGTTGCGTTGTTTTGCCTTAAACTTACCAACACCTTATCAGACTAGATCATGTTAACTCAGCAGCTTCACAGGAAATTGACAGCACAAAACTTGGTCTAAGAGTTGAAGTGTGCTGACGTGCTACTTTGGACTCTCATAAAATGCAAAGGAAATTGATGTAGCATAAGCGGCAACTGGAGATACTAAAGCTGTCTTCCAAAGCAATAGATTTACCTCCAGCAACCATCTCAATAGTGATCCTATTCGTTCAGCTGCCGTTGGCATCCTCAACCAAGTTCATAGTGAAAGCAAGGTCCAAGTTCCTCTCTGTCAAATTCTTCCCGTATATCTCATACGGCGTCAAAGGTCTCTCACTCTTCTTTACCGTATTCCACGTCTCACGCCTCTGTTCCCACGTCCCAGCCAATGGATCATTCTTCTCAACCCACTGCTTCGGCAAAACAAGACTGTAGCCATCTGTGGGCCCCCTCCACTCTCCGCCTAACGACTCCGACTCCGGGGGATAAAATGGTGTCTCGTTGGGCGCGTACTGGTAGTCCATACACTCGCCAAATTTGAACTGGGGAAAGCTGGAGAAGAAGTCATCGTATTGTGCGTTCATAGCTTGCTTGAAGTTTTTGATGGAATTCTTTGCATCCGGGGGAGTTAGTTGAGCCCACGGATCTCGACAGGTGTTTGAGGAGCAGGATTTCATATGCAGGAGAATGGTATTCAGGCGGCTAAGGACCCGCTGGTGGTAGGTACTCGTCGAGTTGGCGAGATTTACAAGCTCGTACGGGTCATCCTTGCTTGAGTCAGTTGACTACTAATTTCTCCAGGAACACTAGGAGTTACTGAGTTGACTTACTATTGTGTCATATAGCTCGACCTCACCCGTACACCACACGACGTACAGCCACCCATTTGCCTCTCCCGCCAAGCGAATCGCCTTATACGTCGAAGTGGGAAAGAATCTCTTGGGCGCCGGCGCTTCAATTGTGCCGAAGCCCCAGTGCTCAATGTTGATGGTCTCTTTTGCGTTACCCAACGAACTATCGCTATCCTTCTTGGAGGGATACTTCCACTGGTTTAAAAGACTTCGACCGTCAAGCAGCGCAGGCCAATCTGCAGGTTCAATACCAGCAATGTCCAGGAGTGTGGGAATAAAATCGGTGTGGGTGCTCGGGAGCGTAGAAGCCGCACCCTCTGGAATTCCAGGCCCCCTCACTACTAGAGGAACATTCGAGTCCTCACCGTATGGTGTCGATTTGCCCGAAGCCTGTCGGAACTGGCCTGTGTGATAGCCATTATCGGATGTGTAAATAACTGTACATATTAGAACCACACCGCGGCAATGTTGCTCAAGTCGAGATGCACTGACAGTACGTATTATCCATCAGTCCCTTTTCCTCGAGATAAGCGACAGCATCCTCAATCATCTCATCGATGCCTTGCAGGGATTGGACTCGGCGGCGGTAACTCATGTCGGAGAATTTGATAATCGACTCATTCATGGGCTCCAGAGTCTTCATCCAGTAAGATTTCTGGTCTTGGTACTCATGCTTCGGGTTCCAGTTCGGGAGCCGAGGGGCCGAGAGATTGGCAAAGGCATCCCAGTAGCGAATAGGCGGTTCCACATACTGCAGGTCATTGTCAACGTGGGGCATCGTGGGCGCAAGGAAGAGGAGCCATGGGTCTTCTTGGGCAGCAAGATGCTCGAGTCGGTCCATCCTGTGACCAGTCAACTATGGTAATAGTTATGAAGGGGCGAATGCCTCACATCTTGGCTCGCATGACATCTGCTTGGTGATAACCAGGGTAGTGTACGGGCCATTCACCATTGCGGGACATTACAACCTGGTTAAATGCAGCGTTGTAAGGGTCCATCTAAACAGTGTCAGTTTTGAAGAAGAGTAGCTAGAGATGCAAGCATACTAGGCAATCGGTGTGATCCCAGCCCTTGGGTCTGATATCATAATTGAACAAAGAGTATCCATTGAGCAATTTTCCGACGTCTGCATATGCATGAGCTATGTGGTAACTCAGAATTCAAAATGGCAAACTCACATTCTGTTCTATATCCTGCCTGTTTCATATAATGCGGCATGTACTCAATATCGTTCCCAGCAATGACCCATTTCTCGTAGTCTCCGCTTTGTGAAATGAGCAAATCACAGTTGATGATTTCATGCGATGAACCTGAACGTACCCTGGAGATCTAACATGGGTAATGTTTGTATTATGAGCCAGCTGACCCTTCAAGAGGGTTGCGCGGCTTGGGCAGCACACGGCGGTGGTGACGTGGTGGTTGCGAAAGTAGGTCCCCTTGTCGATGACTTCTTTGTTTAGGACGGGCTGATGCTTGGTAGACGAAAGTCGCTCATCTTAGTCATCAGTCAGAAGAAAGACAATATTTGGAAGCTTGCTATGGCCTTTGGCGTTGGAGCACAAAGCAGAGCTGGCTAAAACGGTCAGGACATGAAACAACTTGACCAACATGGCTCGGTAACTGTGATGCCGTGTTTTGCAATCAGCCACAATTGTGCAGCTCGTGCTAGAGGTTTCCCCACGTTAAGTATATACTATCTTTTAGTGATCGTCTATTGTTTCTTCCGTCGTTGTCGGGGGTCGCATTGCGTAATTCGGACCTCGGTGTTGGACAGGGGTCAGGTAACGGACTTCGGTGGGGCGAGAGCCGGAGACTCGCCCGGAGGTTATAGCCCCTGGCCTCCGAAACCAGGGAGTACATTCGGATCTGGTGTTGATTGGCGCTGCTTTGGTGTTCCTACCGTTATAAAAGACGGCCTTTTCATCCTCGACTTGGAGCAACATTTCATGCACACTTGATTAAGCGAAAGTCGCGAGGCAGAGTCATTGAGTATGATTATCGAGCCCAAGCTCGTCTATTGTCTATAAAATACACTAACATTATGTTAACCCTGTGTTGGATTGGAGATTGTTCATTCATTCATCGACTCAAAAGCCCCAGTTATTCCTCCTTGCCTCCCTCACTGGGGGCTGGCGGCGCAGACTGAGCAGCCAGGCACCGCTTCCTGATGCTGAAGAAAGCAGTGACGTGCCCTACCACCCACCAAGCAAATAAGATGGGCAGGCCGACATGAAGGTAGTTGCCGCATCCTGACCAAACATCGATCAAAACGATCCACAGCGAGTGACCTGGGAATGCATATCCGATCCGGTAGAAGCCAGCCATCAGCTCAAAGGGGAACATGACGGCCGACACGTTGACCATGAACCAAGTGAGCAGGAAGAACGGAGTGGCAGCTAAGGGTACAAAGCTGCCAATAGTCGATTCGAGAACTTGAAAGTTGGTATCCATGAACAGCCAGAATGTCAGCCATGACAGGGCCCAGTGTCCGCCGCTGACACCCCAGTCCTCGCGGAAAGCCCAGATATATCCAGTGACAACGACAGCGAACAGCATGGAAAAGATCTTTCCCGTGGCGAATCGCATCATCCAGACGTCACGGATGCGCATGTTCTTGTGGATGCCAAAGTTGTCAAAGATGCCGTTCATGGCGAGGACGTAGAAGAACTGTCCAAGAATGGCCATGACGATGTTCAAGGTGTTGTAAAGGTTCCTCGAGGCCTGGTTTGTTGGTCGAATGATATCGGGGGTGCCCTGAATAGGGTTGAGATAAGCCTGTACGGCAGCCGCATCGGTGTTGTTGATGCTGCGGAGTGCGCTTCGTCCTTCGTTGGTTTGGTAATAGCCTCCTCGCGTGGCGCCGATGAGGGCGTTGAAGTTGGGGAGTAGGTAGCCAGATCCCACGGTCGGGTACCGAGCTCCGTTGTAGATGTAGACGAGACTCTCAGTGGGGTCAAAGTCCTCAGCTGCCTGTCCACCCTCGTATGCAGCAGCAAGTCGGTCTGATGTGCCCTCAGGGATGTAGAGGGCTCCCCAATAGTTGGCGTGACAGACGCTGCGCTTCACGTCCGAAGGGTCAGGATAGTCGGCAGCACGTCGGAAATCGAGCGATGGGAAGCGATTGCTTTGTAGCGATTTGTAGGCATTTGACACTGCCTGGCCGACGGGGCCGCCGTCATAGTCGACGACGAGAATATTGAGTGCGCTCACGCGATCGTTGACTTTGAATGTCGCGCCGAAGAGGTATGATAGATCTGCTAGAAACACGACTAGAATGGCAACCATAACACCCAGTAGAATCTTGGCGGACATGGCCCTCTTTGGCCGCCAGTAGGCTGAGTTGAGGCCCTGTCTCCCGATGTCGGCCATTTCAGGGTCGTTGTGTAACGTCGGCTCAGGCGAAGAAGATCGCATCACGTTTGTCTCGTTGTCTGCCATGTTTGTTGCAGCTTTGTTGAATGAAGCAAGACTGACGTCGATAGCCAGATCAAAATGGCAAGGGGGATCGAACGAATAAATTTATTTAATAGCGGAACCAACGTCATGCGATTTCGCGTGGACCGGAACATTTTCCGTCAAAAACAGTCCGTTCTCGACCCAGCCAAATGTCCGGGAATCAGTCTATCTCCGCCATGGATGGGTCGCCCCGTTCGCGACTTCGGCACTAGGCCCAACGCCGAGCCGCGACAGAGGCATTCGCACACTTTATGCGGACCAACTGGGCTCCGAACAGCGACAAACATGGTGTGCCTGAAACATTTCTTTCGCCTATTTGTCTTGAAACGCGCATCGGGATGACAAACTGCAATACGATCTAATCATCTGGACTGGTCGTTGTGTAAGCTTTTGTGGAGTAGCCTGATTCTTCACGCCGGTGTTAGTTCCCATGTCGCGCAGCGAAGGGGGACCCTACGTAATCTCACTCGCTATGGCGGCACGGACTTGAATTGACCGTCGGATTTGTACGGCCTATACGCAGCCATGTCCGATTTAAGTTGGGATTTTTATGATGCGGGTGATGCATGTCGGAGATAAACATTACCCGTTTCGATGATCATGATAACAACCTGTATTTTAGCGATTCCACCAAGACGATAAGATGTGAAAAAATACTATCTGATCCATGATGTAATAGATCTTTTTCCCTAATCGAGTGGATGCTTAATTTTAACCTCATTCTATCTTTAGTCATGTACCTGCTTCATTGGTAATGACAGGTTAAATATCAGTATCTCTTATACCCAGCTAATTGAAGCAAGTCCTCCACTGTAGCCCGGGAGTCTTGATTAAGAAGTAGCCCTGACATGACGAATACTCGCAGGTGACCCTGAGGTTAGCCAATGACTTCAATTTCCTCGTATACTGCCAGCAAGGATATTTCTGGCGACTGCTTCGCTTTCGCACAATGCAAAACGATCCTACACGGGATTTAAATCCGTCAAGATTCCTGGCGCAAATCAGATGTCGGCACTTCATAAGCTCCGACCCGGCGACCATCTGACCGGAGATTATTAATAAAGCGTGCCCACACCAACGCGTAGGGAGATCGGCTTTCGGACAATGCAAAGTTGCGAGCGAGCGAGGGAGCCAACACACGGAGCAAATCAATTACCATGATAATATGCAAGGTCAAAAAGTTTCCGAAAAATCATTGGAATACGACTATTGCCCAAATTTTGAATGCGTCCAGACTTGGTCTGCTCGTTCAAGCGTGCATCGGATTCTCCCCCAGGAAGAAACCCTCGTTAGAACAGCGGGCAGCGGCCATCACGCGGCTGTCTACTGAGAACATATTGATAACCGGTGCACAGATTACTCGAGACGTGTTATAAGGCTGGTATACAGCATGATCTTGATCGGTACTTGGCAAAACCTCAGGGGTCCACCAATCACGAACCCTATCTTATCAGATTCAACGTGCCACGCAGCTCGGTTTCACCATTGACGTAACATTCTACAACGTGGCAGTGTTCCCATAGGCGAATTCTGCAATCATGGACGTTAACAATGACGCCCTCCGCGGCCCTACCCGATTGCCTAGATCATGGATCGCCCAGGGCCCACTCTCAAACGCCCCTCCAAATCCACCATCGCCTCCTCAATGGCATCCTTGATGTTGTAGTTCCAAACAACGGGCAGTGTTTCCTTCAGCTCGTGAGCAATCTTTTCGAAATCGTTCCCCAATTCAGTTCGCAGCTGGTATAGGTCGCCTCCCCGCCTGGATTTCTGGACGACCCATTGCGTCCTCGCCCGTCTGCTCTTATCAAAGGCAGCAAACACGGCCTTGGTGTCGGAGCTTGATTGCACCTTTTCATGGGCTAGAAGAGATGCTAGTACAGCGGCGTCCTCGATACATATTCCTGCCCCAGCGCCGTGGTGTGGTGTGGACGCATGCGCGGCGTCTCCTATGATGCACATTCGGCCTTTGGCGAAGGTCGGTACAGGGTTGTCTCCCAAGTCAAATATGGCCCACTATCCAGTGTTAGTCACTATTTGATATGAATGAGGGGCCATGTGTTTGCTCACTTGGTCGAGGTTTCTAGCTTTTTCAATAATCTTCATCACTAAAGGTCTGAAGCCTTCGAAGTCCGCCAGAAAATCCTTCTTGGTAGCGGGAAGGGTCAGTTGCGTCTCGCTTGGCCAATCTTTTGAGCTTGAACAGTAGGCCAAGGCATTCAAGATAGTCCCGTGAGCAACCGGGTAGGTCAACAAGTGCATGCCTTTGCCCGTCTGTTGACCAGGTTAGTTCTGTTGCTTAGCTCTGTATCGAATCATGACTAACCCATATAGTAGCGTTCAGGGCTCTCTCCTCTCCCAGGACCTCAGTCGCCTGGTCCATGGGAATCATTCCTCTGTAGGCGTACTTGTACGTGTAGGAACACTTTGCCGACGGGTGGTCTTTGCCGACTAAAATTTCCCTGAGCTTGGATTTGATCCCGTCGCACCCAACGACGGCATCAGCCTCGGACACAGTCCCGTCTTGGAAGAACAGTCGCAATCTGCCGCCATCGTGGTCTTCGACACTGTCCAACTGCATGTTGAAGCGAACCACGTCCTCGGGTACTATCCGCAACAATTCATTCACAAACTGCCCCCTGTGACAACCTTGTAGCCCCGTACTGTTGGTGATGCTGAACAAAGGTGTTGTATCGGCTGTGCCATCCATGCCATCAAGGAACTCGAAAAGGATGTTCTTCTTGGACTCCCACCCATTACCGTTAGCCACCGTCCTGAAAGCTTTGAGCACGCTTGCATCACACGCGGCCATGGCATCCTGGGCATTCGGGCTGACTCCCAGGCCAGCGCCAACCTCACTGAAGGTATGGGCTCTCTCGTAGATAGTGCAGGGGATGTTGCGTTTGAGAAGTGAGATTGCCAAGGTGATTCCCGCTATACCACCGCCGATGATGGCAACCTCAAAGGGCTTTCGGTCGTGGGACATGGCCAGAGTCGAATGACCGAGTGCAGTCAGAAATGCTTGTACGTTGTGGAAGACAAATTGTTGATTGATGATATCCTTTGTCGGATACTCTACCTTTTATAACTGCTTAAAAAGGCATCGGTAGCACATTGCCTTTGTACTATTCTGAAAGAGGTACCTAATCGCGAAGCCAAAGTAGCCACTGTTGAACAAAAACAAGCCCATGGCTTGACAATCAGCCAAGTTGATTGAGGGGTCGTTATCAATCCCCATTTTCGGCATATACCCTCGGGCTCATATCCTGTCAATAACACAGAGTCGATTGGTTGTTGACGACGGTTTACTGTTATAAAGTTCTTACGAGCCTCGGCTATCAACTGCCGCACGAAATAGTAGACGTATGAAAACCCGGAAGGCTCGGGTCGCAGCCATCAGCCCGACACCTCCAATTGATGGACATGTGTCAGAGTAGCATCGCCAAAACTTAACGAGCCGGTAACCGAAAAACCCCTGGGAGTCCAGGCGAATAGTACTTTTTTTTTTGAATCCCGGTAAAAATGTAGGGTAGGCTGCTCCCAAGCGACCAGTGCACGTCAACATATTTCCAACTCAGTGACGGTATGGCCTCTATACTCTGGGAGAATTTGCATGTCTTGGTACGCACTAGTTCCTTGCTGATCACAATCTAATCATCCCGTAAAACGTTCACCATGGTTATATCAAGGCGAATAGACAGTGGTGAGGACAAAGTTGGAACGTTGGGTGGATAAGTAGGTTCCCGGTCGGACTCGGGGAATCTAATCTTTGCTGCCGTCGCGTGATAGAAACTAGTTGAACGCCGATCAGAGTCCGTTGTGGTGCAGTAGCCATTTTAATCAAAGATTGCTGGAATGTGTTGTGTGAAGAAGGAAAGGAATGGGCTCCTACGAGTCGGGAAGAGCAGGCAGTTTTTATTCTCGTGAGAGGTCAAATAGCCTCTCATTGTGCAGCTAGGCGTGACTTTTCAGCTGAAAAGTCAAAAATTAGGCACCTGTGTTAGCATTGGTTATGAGATTATAATGCTATGATGATCAAGATACTGTGTTCTTTGTTGTAGTGGAAGGGAGATACCCAAGAAGTAGATAGATAGAAACTAGTTGAAGTACATTGGTAAGAGCTACCGCACTACCTTGGCTCCAATGTGATCCCGACCGAAAAGCTTGCCGATGAATTAGCAGCTTGAATCATAATGCTTTGACTGAAATCTGAGACGAGACTTCACATGACGTTTTGCGGCAATTTACTTAAAGAACTCAAACACCGAGGGCTGCATTACACCAAATAGTTTTCGAAAACATCATGTCCACTTTGCGATTTTATTCATAGATAGTAACTATCTGGTTTTGATTGTCTAATATGAGTCATCACCGAGAATTTATGAACAAAAGTCCATTTGGCTCCCCTGGCACAGGCATCAAATGGGGGATAGCGCCCGTATGATGCCCTGGGACCATCCTGATGTGGTTTGGCGCGAAGGATGGAGCGCTTACCAAGCGCGTGACAGAGATGATTCCCGATGAGCTGTAAATTATATAAATGGGCTCACTATAGCAAAGACAGTCGCCTCAATCAACTTGTCAATTGTCATCTGACTCGACTATCAGATCAAGTATTCAACATGTCAACAACTACAACCAACGACATCGCATGCCCTGTGGCATTGATAGCATCGAATCTGGTCTTGGTACCAACTCCAATCGCAATCGCATCACCGTCTTACCGCGCTTTGTATGCATCACTGCACGCCGATGCTTCGTTCTGTCAAATGGGATTTGGAGATCACTTCCCTGCCAGATCATGGAGTGATGAGGAGACATACCAGAGCATTTCAACTCGGGATGTGAACAATGACTGGAAGAATAGGGGCGTTGGCGATTTCGCAGTGGGCTTATGGGATGAGAGCTTCCGGGAAAACATTTTTGGAGATGGCTTGACTACGAGAAGTCTCTCTGTTCCGGGCTTTGAGGAACCAATGCGGGTCCTGGATATTAGTAGGGAGTCATCGCGGGAATTTGGCGCGGCGCTCGAGGCGATAGAATGGGTAGGTTACGCCGGCGTTCGAGAAGCTCGAGATGTTGAGCACATATCATCATGGAAGGAAAAGGTCGAAATTAGATATGGAGTGTCACCCAAGCACTGGGGAAAGGGCATCGCGAATCGGTCGGCACAGGTGGTCATGGCTTGGGCTCACGCCGACAGGGGCGTCACCAAGTTCATTGCAGAAACGGAACGCGCAAATACTCGGAGCGGCCGAGTCCTCGAGAGATTGGGATTCGTGCAATTGAAGGAGGCAAAGTATTGGAAGGAACCAAGCGAAGTGGAATGGGAGAGAACTGTTTAGGTATCTGAGCTTTGGGTACAGTCAGGCCCTGATGCATCGAGGCCTCAATGCGATTCACTATGCCAACCATTTGGAGCGTTAAGGAGCCGTGGATAACGCATTAGGTATGAAAACCTATGCCTATATATTTTCAAGCATATGTGTTTGTCTGTGCAGTGCACTGCATGTGTAGCTATTGCCCTGTAACATCCCATGTGTCTGATCCATTTGGTTATAGATAGCACTGCGTACTTGCACAATTGAGATCTTGGTGTTTGTAACTCGGCTGCGCATCCAACTTCCATTGGTCCCCGTCTGTTATCGGGGGCTGACCAGAAAGTGCGAATAGACAAAGGCATCCTTACTATCACAGGGACACATGAGTTTCATTTTGTCATTTGAGCTGAAGGCGGAAACGAGGCGGAAACAAGGCAGGTGGGCGCAGTAAAAGGCTGCTGACAATGTGGTGCAAAACAGGCATCTTCACCAATGGGAGTGCGCGGTTTGGGCAGCCGCCCATTCAACTCTCTTATGTTAGCTTTGATTGCTCTGCGCACAGTTGTGTCGTTTAGGCGTAAGGTAATTGTGCGAAAACTTGAAGTGCAATTTTGGGCGCCTGCCGGCCATTTGCTGAAGGCCGAAGCGCACATCTGTGTTCAAGGAGATACCTATTTATGCTGAGCCCCGATCAACTTGTTTTGACGTTCTGCTTCAACCTTTAACTTCATCTACTTTATTTCTTTAGATGGCCAAGCTCTCCTACAATTAGCATGGGAAATTGCCGCTATCCACTTTCACCCCAAGGAACGCCAACGCGACACACAAGGGCGGGTAAACACTTGCCACGCCAGCCAGCCAGAACACAAAGCAACAGGCGAGGGTGTCGAAGGATCCTTGTCCCTCGCAACACTCCATCAAGTGCTTTGCGAGACTCCTTCAATGCAAGCAGCTATGTCACGCCACCAGTTTCAGAAGATGAAAATCTTGGCAATTCTGGGGACAGTGAGAGCGACAGCGACTCGGATAACGAGTCATGCTGCGGCGACGAGCACAAGTTGCTCAAAGACTACATCCTACCAAAGGATCACATATTTCAACGTGCCCGACGGCTACTACTACAACTCTTTCGCGAAAGAATAGAACCCTTAATTAACAGGTCACGTTATACTGACCCACCGGAGGATAAACAGCCAGCTTGCAAAGGCTGTAGGTCTTCAAACTGGCAGCAAGGGTCAGCGTGCCTCAACAAAGCAGACACCCACAGCGATGAGGAGCATGGGGATGGCGGGTCCAGTCTAGCTTCACCACCACAGGGGCATGTCCGCTTCGCATGTCCGTTCCAAGCTTTACACCCTCAACGGCACCGCCAATGTGTCTTGCAGCATGACCTGATAACCCCGGAGAGTGTCATCACCCACGTACAGCGTCATCACATGAAACCCCCTTACTGCCCAATATGTTCACAAACATTTGACACAATGATAAATTGTGATAACCACGTCATTGTACGTGCCTGTCAGCTCCGCGAACTGGTCATACCGGAAGGTATCAATCTGTACCAAAAAGGCAGGTTGACGAAGACAGACAACCCCCAGCTGAGCAACGTGGAACGCTGGAATCGTATCTATGCCACAATCTTCCCCGGCGCAGGGCTTCCGCCATCGCCATATCTAGATCAAGGCTACTGGCGAGCAGTATCTATTGCTAGAGACTACTGGGCTAAGAACGGCCAGAATGAGGTTGCCAAATTCTTGCAGGACCAGGGCTTTCTCAGTGAGGTCGGGAAAGATGACGAGATAGCGCAGGTTGAGCTGTGCCAACTGATTCTGAAGGATATTCTCACCGAGCTAATAGAGGAGTACGGAGGTGCGTAGGAGAGGGGACGGGGTTGCAGAGTGTTGGAAAGTATATACTTGCATGGCTAGGCTATATTTGATAACATGGATTTCATTCATTAACGTGCAAGTGAGCGACGTGAAGAAAATAACTGTCCATCTTTTTTACTTTCTTCCCATCAAGGCTACGGCTTTCACGTTTCAAAAAAAAAAAAAACACAGTTAAAGAAAACAACAAAAGGGCAATAGAAGCTACAACTACCATAAAAAGGGGCTCTACTCGACAGTAAAAATACAGAAGGCACTTGATGTGCTCTAAGATCTAGGTAGGTAGTCTAGATGCCTAGTCGCTTTTTCGTGGTAGGACGCCACGCCCTTATCCAAATTCCAACGCTAACAATTCCATTGCCGACTGTCTCTGAAGTGAGGCCATCTCACCTAGGTACCTGCAATCTAACACAAAGAATAATCGAAAAGAAACGCCACCAAGCCGTTGGATGCGTGAGAAAACAGAAATATTCAGATAGAAGTTTGAGCTTCGTTGAGTCCTCGTTTTATAATCCTCGTGTTAGAATCCTCGATCGCGATATTGAAAGTCGCTGAAGTCCGGGTGGCCTGGCCCTGGAGTTGTGTCTGAAGGCCTTGAATCCTCTGGAAAGTTTTGGTATTCCACATCGTTGAAGAAGTTGATATACTGGCCGTTCGGTCCCCCCCATTCCGGAGTGTTCTGGAATGCTCCCTCATTCGCAAAGGATATGTCCGGCACATGGGGGAACATGGTATTTGAGTTGTACGAATTCTGCGGCGGTCCAAGCGAATACGGAGTTGGGCCTAATACTCCCGGTATAGTACCGCCGGACCGGACTAGCGAAGTCCGGTTAGCCAACGTTGGTTGAGGCTGGTTAAGGCCAACGGACATCCTCATCTCGCGTCGGTTGTGGAGGACCATGGCTCCAGCTTGGTTCTGGTAACCAGGGGTTTGATACATTGTACCAGAGCCGTAGGGCAGATGCAGGGATCCTGTGTGGAACATGCCAGTCGGGACCTGTGCAAGCCGGCGGGGCGGGGCGGCTGGAGTTAAATCAGATCCGGATGCCAATTGGAGAGGCCGGTTGGTGGGGAGAATCTCGGGCGAAATCTGAGCGAGTGACTCCGACGCTGTTGGTGGCCGAGCGCCGTTGGTGTTTGGACCCGGGGTTGGGCCCGGAGCCTGTGTGGGGCGCCGCAAAGCTTCAGGAAGACCACTGTCACTTGCCAGTCTCCGCATCGCGGTGTTGGGAATGGAGGAAACCGCTTGGGCAAGCTCATTTGCCAACTCTTCATCATATTGGTTCCTCGACTCAAGAACCTGTCGTATCACTTCAAATGCATTGCGGCGGATGACATCGGCCGGGCTTTCAAAAAACGGGGATAGGGGAGCCGGCAGGCTTGGGAAAAGCCTTTCCCAAGCTTTGAACCACTTGAGATCCTGGCGGCTACTCGGGCCGAGATTTTTCAGGTTGTTATATTCTCCTGCAAGGAGATAGCCGGATGTCTCAATGGAAGTTGGCTCGCATTGTCCAAGTTGGATGTGCTCATTCCTCAATTGATCCGCGTGTTCTTTCTCTTTAGGCCAATGAATGCGGCAGGTGGGACAATGGACGGGACCGAGGACATGGCTCCTCTTGAGATGTTGTAAGACACGGTCCCAGGTTTTCAGTTTTAAACTTTCGCAATCTTGGTAGCCCTCAGGGTCCAGCTTGTAAAACAGGCAAGCGAATTTCTTTGGATTGGAATTCTTTCCATCAGGGGCACAAGCGCTCTCATTTCCATTTGAACCCCCTCCAGCGTTGGCATTGTTGTTTTCGCCGCCGCCGGCTCCGTCTTTGCCAGGGTCGGTGTTGTTGTCTAGTCGAAATCTTTTGCTGGGCCCATCATTCTCGACTCCGGAGTATTGGCGTTTTTGTCCGCTGGTGGAAGAATCAAACCCGGTACATTGTTGAACCACAAGAAGACTAGCAAGAAACGTAATGAGCTGGCCATA
The DNA here is from genome assembly GCA_000966855.1 of Fusarium sp. JS1030. Taxonomy (NCBI): domain Eukaryota; kingdom Fungi; phylum Ascomycota; class Sordariomycetes; order Hypocreales; family Nectriaceae; genus Fusarium; species Fusarium sp. JS1030. Next base: position 582,357 of record JWIW01000083.1, read on the forward strand.
TGTGACATCTTTCTGCCAAGAATCTGATGGGGGCCTGGGGTTAAAGTCGCTGACGGGGTCATCTTTATAGGGGAGGCAGAGGCAGGTTGATGGAGCAAGCTCGTCGGCCGGCGGAGATGAAGTTTTGATGAGATGCACAGCAAAATGTGCATAGAGCCGGGATCCTAACACACGACAGCTGTTAGTGCACCACTCGAGTGGTCGTAAAGTGATTGTCTGAAGGGTAGCGGTACGAACTTACTGTCTCCGATTGATTTTGGAACGTATTCGGATTTTATTGGATGTTTTGTTTCAACTTGTCCTTTGGCGACAGTTTTACCCTCCTTCTGGCCTGGCCATTCCATTTGCTGGGAGCCGGTGATGACCACGGCTACAGCCAAGCCAGATGAGGAGTAGACACCAGGGCCTGAGGGCCTGCTATGAACCGCCAACACTCCCATAGTAAAAGTGGAAGGGAAACGCTAGTGCAAGTGTTCCAAAGGAAGAGGAGAGATTGCATGCGACGAAATTAGATATAGGAAGTCGAAGGCCGCTTGTGCTGCGTAGCACTGGGCCGACTCGAAAAATGATGTGTAGACGCGGATGTGTTTTTTTTTTTCATTCTCGGTAGACCGGTGTCTTGGTGCGAAGAAGAGGAGTTGGCAGAGAAATTGGCGAGGGCCGAATACACCTTGGATGACCGCCCGGTGTCAAGACTATCGCAAACAGCCTCACTTCCTAGCTTGAGGAGGAGGGCGTCCGCACAAGGGTCTACGCACATTTGTGAAAACAGGCTGGCGGCATTGCAATAACCGCCTGTCTGCCTTTCGAGGTGGCAAAACCATTGAAGTTGTCAAAGTCCATTATTGGCTATGATTGATACAGGAACCTGAGCACGTCCTCGGGGTGTTCTGTAAGGCCACACCATGGGGGAGATGTTTGAAGAAACGCTCGCTGATCAGGGTGACAGATCATCACAGAATCGCACGGTGGCCCGGCGGTTCTTTTCAGGGAGTCAGCCTAATGGGCGCCACGTTCAGATAGCCGTTGCTTCCCGATCGCTTCGTCGCCCTCGAGAGACTCGAGGAGTGAGTGAGGAAGTAGCCTTGCGTTTCACCTAGTTCGACAACAACCAATGGAGGGTTCGCTCTGAGTTGGCCGTTAACACATCTGTGGGAATTGGGAGGCATCCCATCTGACAATTGTGTAGACTTGGCGTGCGGGACGGTCGCCCCAAAGGTCAGGAAGCTGGGGGGTCGCAGTTCCAACTCGCGGCTTCGGCGGCTACCTACACCTTCGTTGAGTTTATGGAGAGTCGCCGGAAGAGCATGTATTGCCTTGATCTGTATTTTAAACTCTCTTCGATTAAGCATAAGTTTAGAGGCTCATGGTGTAGCCCACGGGTGGTCCCGCTCGTTTGTCAAGATACCGGCTACAGTAATAAACACGCCCACCCACAACAATGACAGGATATGGCCGGCAGACTCGGCCACCTTTCAGCCGGAAGACAAGGTTGTGAGAAAAGAGGGTGTGCAGCGGCCACAGAACACGAGAATAACAGCGGGGGAGATACTACAGCCAATCAGGCGTCGTGGTTAACCTCTGAATCAGTTTGGCGGTTGTTAATGAGAGCCTGATTAGCTACCTCGGGCGTGAGGGGGGTCTGCATCCACAAAGATGCAACTAAACCCAGCCCATCTCAGCCCTCCCTTGGGTCAGATCGCCTTCTGCCTCGTCTCTGCCTCGACTCACCAGCCGGGCTTTTGTAATTTCACCAACACAGGGTACAGCACCGCGGCAGACGTCCCAGTGGCTGCATGAGTACACTCCTGGCGACGTGGCCTCTGGGAACCACCCAACCACGATGGCAGAAAAGGCTATAAACTGCCAGCTGGGAAGAGGTGGGGTGCAGGGCCGTTACAGGTATGCCTCGGGCTTGTTTTTGGGGCGGCTATGTACCCTCGATACTTGTCTGCAGCTCCGGATGCTCGGCCACAGGCGTAACTGTGACAGCCGTCACAGCCTTGTCGTGTACTCTTGAGTTTCCAGTTGGGGAAGGAAAAACAAAGCCGTCAGAAAAAGAAAATAAAAAAAAAGATGCTAAAATTCAGTTCCCCTACTTGGTTTATCCCGATGGCTTGCTACTTATCATTCAGGGCCTAGGGCATCCATCATCTGATACTTATCTCGCCCCCATGGGCATGGTCAAGACCTTCAAACCCCATTTGCAGTTCTCCTTGTAGTTCCTCTTACGTTTTAGGGAGCTCCCACGGTTCGCGTAATTCTTGAGCCGAATTGATAAAATCACTCCCTGCCAAAAATAGGTCATGCCTAAAGTACCATTAATACCTCGCCTCAACAAGTCGTCTCGTCTCGATTTCTCCAAACATTTTCCTTTACTTTCTATCGCTCTCCAATTTGTGCCTTGGGTGCCAGTGGCTTTGTTTCAAATTATTCCATACAAGTCGACCTGCATTCCCGAATTTGGATCGAGATCGGTCGCAACATCCGACTCCGATCTCCGTGTTGATAACCTTTGTCACCGTTCATCAATATCTACCTCCGCGAAGGGTCAGCGTTGACCTTGCCTAAGGCTAGACTGGCGAAGAAATGTCAGAGGCATTTCAATGGTCATAGTCTCTGTTCATTACACTTTCACATGACCAAGGTTCATGATAGGGACTCTGGGTTTCCCGCTCGAACCGCAATGCCAAGGAAGGCTATTCGGCCCATTATGCCCAAGGACACCCCGCCACACCAAGGTGGACGTATTTCGAAAAACGATACACCCTACTTACTGCCAGCCTCGGCTGACCTGAGAGCGCCTTCCAATAAGCAGGCGTCGCTGCAATGTGGGCTTGCTCAAACACAAACCTGCTCAACCTCAGCCTCAACGAGCCCACAACGAGCTACGGAGCAAAGGCTATTACATCTTCCGAGAGACGAAGATCTTCTGCTGCTCTCATCACTGGAGACGGAATGGAAGCCCAGTGAAATAGATTCTTTGCAGCCACAATGTATTGTCACTAGAGACAACCAACCTAACTCATCTTTGGTTCCTACGAAACGGACAACTGAACAGTGCGCCGCCAAAAACGCGCCACTGAAACGAAGAAGAACGGGTCATAACACGTGCGATAATGACGTAAAGGGAATAAGAAAAGAGGCAAACACCAACACGAAAGAGTCGGGAGGTAGCAAAGCGTTTGCATGCCCCTACTTCAGATTGAATCCGATCCGCCACATAGAATGCATCAGTCGCAGGCTGAATCGCATCCAAGATGTCAAACAGCATCTGAATCGGCGACACACAATACCTCGTTCATGTTCGACATGCCATCAAAGTTCTACGTTGACTTCTTCAAATGAAGAGCGAATGCAATCTTGTGGCTGCGATCTCCGAGGAACTCTCGATAACAGGCACGGCGTTTCACGGAGCGCCCAGGGCCGTCTGAAATACCGACTGGATAGAACAATGGAGGCAGAGGATCAATGGAAAACGATATGGGAGATTCTATTCCAAGAGTCGAACCCGGCGGCGAGGCCATATCTTGACAACGTTGTCGAGGAAGTTATCAGCATCATACGTGACTTTTGCAACAACATCGAAGGCAATCAAATCGTCTCTGGATTCGTTCAGAGCCAGAACCTACCTACCGGGCTGACTGTATCTGCTCAGCGGCTGATGACAGGGCTGCTCGACGAGTTCAGAGCCCACTTCAGTCAAGCGCTGTGCGGGTCATACCAGGCGGCAACACTTGAAACTCAAACAGAGGACAACCAGCAAGAGAAATCACTACAGAAAAATGGGAAGAATATTCTGTCTGGTCCAATTTATTGCTCAATCACCGAGGATATTAAGCAAGAACCGTTTTCCCGCAGCTCAAGCCTAGATGATTATGAATGCTATTGGTCAAACAACACTTCAGAACCGTCTTACACTTTGGCCCCATCCCCTTCGCCAGACTATTCAACATTTCTGCCGGTCTCACTAGATCTCCTTCCTGGGCAATTGCCCTTCAACGGGACGACATACCCGGATTCCGGTGGCCTCCCAGAGAACGATAAGTGGGATATCGATGGCCCTTCCGGCATGCATAAAGCGTGTAACTCTCAATTGTTCAATGAGCCTTCACCTGTTTACTACTCTTCCGACGATATGGCATCTACCGAGCTTCTAGCCCTGCAGCCTGACCAGTTTTCCGATCCTGATAACCTGAGCTTTCACTTACCCCAAGACGAGGTGGAGTTATAAACGACGGGGAGTTTTCAGGGTTTGCGGGCGGGCCTGAGAGTAGACTGTGTGAATGTTGTTGCTTAATGGTTTTGGAAATTCCTAGTGTTAGTCCTATTTGAAGCTTATGCCTGAGGACCGAAACGGCTTACTTGGGCGGGCGATATATATATATAAGGTTCTCTTTTTTTCTTTATTTCATTATGTCATCATTTCTAACTCTGATCGTCCCTTACCTTTATCTATACATGAAGGCAAATTATAAAACTATATGCTCATGCTGAGCCATCGGCATTACTATGTGATTCCAAAAGAGTTGCGAGATCTACCTAGAGATCCGAAAGGACCTTCGCTGTACGTAATAGCAGCATTTTGGCAATACCAAGACGTTTAAGATACAATTAAACCCATAAATTGATTGAGTCTCATGAAAACCGCAGACTCTACAGTCAGAGGCTAATCAACTTGAAACTACATCCTCGATGCCAGCTCATCGTACTGCTAGTTACCACAAGGCCTTACCTGCTTCGATTATTGTAGGTTACAGAAGGTAAAGAGGTGCTAATCAAGGTCAAATAAGATTTTCTGTGGTGCATACGTCGATATACTAATCATTGGTTTAACTTCGCTTGTATCCCCAATACCAGTTGAGTGCTGCATCCACAAAGTACAGTACAAGGGCAGCGACGGGAAGCCATGCCGATAACGAAGAAGCTGGCCAGTACATAATCATCAAAACAAAATACTTTCCAAATTGCCAGTTCCATGGCTCTCGCAAGTGTTGACGTAACAGCCTAGACATATGTCTAACTCCGTAGTCTCTAACCTGTCGCCTGTATTTAAGGAAATTAACCCACAAGTATATCCCTCCAATCAAATAGGGAAAGCCTATGGTGAAAATGATTGACAGTATTCTTTGACCAGTTGCATCTTCACCAATAGGGGTTATGGCGTCCCATATGCCGAAACCCAGAGCAATCAGGAGAAGAATATTGCGAGTGAGCGGGAGAACAAAGCTGGATGATAGGAAGCGTAGGAAGTAGTCGAGTATGTATAGTGCAACAAGTGGTAGCAAAACCGAAATGATTGTCAATGGCCCAGCAACAATGCCAAAGTACTTGGTTGGCCAGGAAGAACCATTGATCTCCGTTGTGTTCATGCCGAAGAATCCCTAAATTCATTAGCATTGTAATGATCATAGATATTGATATCGCACAGTTGAGAATTAACTGATGTTGAATGGGAAATTTCCTTCGCTCGGTACGTGCAAACTTACAGAAACGGCGGTGATGGGGATAAAAAATGCAGCAAGAATGGACAAGAAACCGAGGCTACGGGATCCGGAAATGCCATACTGTTCGATGACCTATGTCTCATCAGATGACCAATGTCAATTTTCGGGATTTGACAGGACTTACCAGACTTCTAACTTTGCTTGCCTCTTCATGAACCTTTTCAATATCTTGTATTGCTGACTGACACATCGCATCGATGACTTGAGTCCAGTCTGGTTTCTGTACCACCTCCCAAGCGTCAGGGGTTTTGTCTAGTCTGACACGGATGAACTCGACCAGTCGTTTATGGTGTTCAAGATGATTCATGAACATCAGACACACAAGAGAAGCTCCAATACTAGGGTCTGCAGCGTTCTCGTACCTCTGCTGTTGTAAGCACGATGTAGACTATCACGGAAGATTACCTACGAGGTTGTCAATCGCCTCCGCAGCCTGCACTACACGTAACCTGGCATCGTTTAGTCCCAAAAGGTAGACATAGTAGCAGCTCGACATCCAGTGGTTTGCCATTTCCTGCCGTGTCTGTGTTCCCTCCGCGGAAAGTAGGCTACATAGCTGGTTGGAGTAGGTATTGGCAGCACCATGATCCGAGAAGGCCATCAAGCAAGACCAATGGTTGGGTTGCACTCCACCGTCACTACTTCTTCTCCAGTCGCACCAGATAGCGACGTTTGATGCCGACTGTGGTCGCTTGCCGTGAGTTTTGTGCCTCTCCATCCAGTAGTACTTAGTTTCAAATGGTGGGAGGGGTCCTGGGAAACGAAGGACCTTGGTTGATGCTGGGCTTAAACTTGCTCTGGCAGTATACGGGACCGTCGCTGAATGCCAATCGCCTAGACGAATAGGAACCAACGATTAGTATTGTATCTTGCCAGAGAAGTAGAGGTGAACCAATGATATTTACCTGTAATGAGTGGCGTAATTAAAGGACTCTCCACAACCGGCGCATTAGGGCGAGGAACCAGCACGCCCATCAATGCGCAAAGATCAGGGACCCCAAAGTGAAGAAGGTGTTTCATTAATAGCAGAAATGCGACGGCTGTCGTGTCTGAGCCAACGTGTGAGGACAACAAACTCATAGCCCGTGCCTGGATAGCTTTGATGTGCTGGAAGAAATCGCGGTCATCGTGAGCTGGAAAAGGTGCCGTAGAACAAATGATATAGTGCTTGGTCCGTGTTGACGTTTCGTTGGTTTCGCCCAAGCTTTCGTTGAGTTATGTCAATGTCCTGTTTTTAATATCGGCTGAATATAACTATACTACTCAGCGGTAAGCATTTTCCTGGGTAGGTTAGCTAAGGCACTTACCCTCAATGCCTTTAGCTCACCCGTTAGACAGTGTATATCGTCGTCGGCTCTGATCTCTATCGTGCGCTCTTGAGGCTCCCCTGTAGCATAGTTAACAAGATATAGGCTCTATGAAGAAATGACTCACTGTCATCCTTCAAGCTGATGATTCTGATCGAGAACCAGGGTTCGTCTCTCTCTTCACTCTTGTAGCGCCTAGTCGCAGGTCGGCGCAGGTCATCTCGCAATGTTCGAGCTGTCTCATCGGCTTTCGTTATTAGCCACTTTTGATCTTCGGTGCATTCGCCAAGATCAAATGTCGCGTTTGGCTGGGCTTTCCCAATCTCAGCTTTGCACAGACGTAGGGCCTTCTCCACTGCGTCGATAGTGGAGGAGGATCTCATGGGGATGTCCCCTGCTGATGGAACTACGGACCCCATCATGAGCGGTTCAAGTTGCAGTGAAGACCTTATCTGTATTTGGTGAGGCAGCTATTGATGATGAAGAAAAAGGCTGGAGGTGCGGTCCTGAAAGAATCAGGCTCTGATATCAGGCCGAGCTGTTATCACGTGGAAAGAAACGCCAAGGCGGCTGAGGCACAGGGGCTGCAGACATTGCGAGACGGCATTGGATGCTAGAACCCACTACGAAAAGATACTGAAGGAGTGTCTGCACTATTTGAAAGGCCACGACCACTCACGCAAATAAATAAGCCTTATGTACGATGGTTACTTGATCGGGCCTTAGCAGACGAGATAAAAGCAATGGAACTCGTTCCTGTAATAGGTCCGAGATCAGGAACTCTTTTAATGGCCAAAGCCTCAAGAACTCGCTGTATAATCCTTACACTAGGCCGGTCCTACTAAACGAGACTTTATTCGGGGGGGCTTAACATCGTCTAAATACCTATCTGCTACTTCTTTTGCAACACTAATAATTTGGCGTGGCATCAATCAAAGCGCAAAACTACTCCTGTATATTAATACAATTACGAACTACTAAGGGGAAGACTGCTGAAGACTGGTTCATCATTCCTGAAAAACCTTCTAAACAATTGTCAATGCCATCTCCTTCTCGTCAGGGTCGGGCCCTGCAAAGTGCTTATACTGTCTCCCCTGATCACGTACATAGCGCCCCCAATTGGCCTTGACCGTCCGGATTCCAATCCTCTTAAAAACGTTATGTCCATTGCTCATGGTTGTCACCTTTATCAACAACAATTGTATCTTGGATTGAGGAGCCGAAGCCATGCCAAAGTGCCAATCTGGATACCTATGGCTAGTGCTGCGCCCAGACTGGCCTAGACCAAGAATGTCTAGATACCAAATCACGGGGTCACTTGGTTTGTTGTGTTCTTTTCGGTATGTCTTGCCTTTTATCACGCCCTTTATCATGTGGCGTATCTTTCTGCTTCTCGGACCGCTGCTTTGCATTATCTCATTGACACAGTCAAATAGGATGTTGGTTATCCATCTATCCTCCATTCGTGCGCCATGAGGAGTCTTGTCAACACGCCCAACTATGCCGCGGAGCTCAACAGATCCCGCCATATGACTTTTGGGGGTCACAGTTTGGATGTTCTTGAATGAAAAGGATTGTATCAACGAAGCCTTGTCCTTGTCTGGGTGTTGAACCAACCTGTATGAAATTGGAGCGCCGATGACCGATACCCACGACCAGGACGGGCTGGTCGAAGTCCGAACTCTGGGAACGGGCATGTATTTCGGCAAATATCTGGGCTTTTCACTGTCTGAGTCTTCATAATGATGAGTTGGTACGTGAACGTCCCAGCAGAGACTCTCGGCAAACCAATTGCTGTCCCAGACTCCAGAAACAAACGTGGAGCCCAGCTGTGGGGCTATGAAACTTGATATTCCCAAGAACGCTTGAAGGCGGTCCGACGAGTTGGTCAACTGGCGATATGTTGTATACTCGGTGAGGAGTTCTTGCCACAGCCTAAAGATACGGCGTCGAGACGCCGACCCTGGCTGCGCTGCTGACTCCGTTTCCACCACCACCCCTAGCTCACTTTCAGGGCTGGGATCGAGAGACAGTCCGCGTAACGCGAGTGGTTGCTGACGGGTCTGCCATGTAGTGTGTGATGGTCCCAGGGTCTCGAGCGGCATTTCCTTCGCGTGGCATCCCATGTATTTTATCGGGGTTGCTTCGGTTGCGTATAGCGAAAGGCATTCCCAGTGCAGCATGCCATCGCCGAAGTATAGAATACGGTGGCTGAGCATTTGCTCTTGCAAGGTCCACCCGCGAGAGTGAACTGCTCCTCTCCGTGGTGCCTCGACACCGAGCCATGTGGGCACGAGAGCGAACATAGTCGGCGACTTAGCCTGCTCTGCGTCCTGCCGACGTGCAAGCTTTTTCACCCGCAAAGCTGGAACTGGAACCGGTTTAGGCCACCGAACTCTGCGTGGCCGGAAAAGTCCATCGGAGGAATTAGATGAGACCAAGCTTGATATCGTCAACTCGGCGTTGGCATAGACAAATTGCATTCGCGCGGCCTCCTGAGCCCAGTCGTTCGCGTCGTCCTGGATGATGCACAAGGCATCCACCCAAAGGTACCGTATTCCCAGATATCTTGTCACTAACACAGCATCGCGGATTGTTGCTGGGAGTTTCTGTAGGCGAATTGAGTTCTTGTGCTTCGTGATAGTTGACTTGGTGGTCTTGATGGTCCGCGTTTTGCCCCAGCAATATGATAGAGCACAATAGCGTGCCCTTAAGCCCTGCGGCTCGAACAAGAACGGATGCGACGCTTCGTCGCCAACATCAATAACTCGTGTCGGTAGAACCGGGGTTTCGCTTGACATTGCTTCCTGGCATGAGACATGTTCAGGGCATGACTTGCAAGTCTGCAGCCAATATCGGGCTGTATTGAGGGCACTGTTTGACCCAGTACCGAGGTTATGTTCATCGTTGTTTCCCAAATCATAAAGATGGGAGATAAGGCTCTCTAACCATGCCATGCTTGTCAGTACATGCCATATGAATACATTATAGGTATACACACCTTGGATATCATGAATTTCGATATCGTTCTCGTTATTAAGTGACTGTTTCCCTGGAGAGAGAACTTTGAGCTTCAATTTCGTAATTCTACCGAAAGTTTCTCGGTGTACCGTAACGACTAGTGGCTCGTGTGCGGTGAACTGGCTGAAGTCCTTGTCCAGTGCGTCAACAAACATACCACACATAGCACATCCCGTACGGGCTGACGCACGGAGAGATTGTATGTCGGCTTTGAGAGGGGAATATGAAGCGTCGTTATTCTCGCGGCAAGAGAGTTTTGTGGGTTGCTGAAACTCCAAGCAACGCGAACAGGATGAATTTATGGCTGGTAACAACGGACAAAGGGCCAAGTTCCGTAAAATGTCGATGAATGTCTGTACAAAATCCCTGATCAAGGAAGAATCGGATTGAGCACTTATTAGAGCATCCTGGCAGGGTTTCATGCTTAAGATGTAGTGGTAGATGGGGAGACATTCGAGCGGAGGGAAGACAAGTCGGGTAGATGTCTCGCAAAGGAGTCGCTTGGCGAGCTGGGATATGTTCTCGGACATACCATCAACGCTATCCCTTGGAGTTTGGGGCATTGATGGTCTTGCGCCGCAGGCGCAAAGTGCTGTGAGCATTGGCCATTGCTGGTCTAGGAGTACGAGGTCAAATATAGACCACCCGTCGGGAGAGGGCATATTGATCGACGCCCCGGCTTTGATAAGAGTAATCATGTTGCTCGTACTTCAAGTCATAAAGGTCATATGTAGAGGTGTTAATCCCCCTTGACTAGAAATCTGGCGACTTCTCTTGTCCGTGTGGTCCAGGACAGTTCGGCCGACAGTCGCAGCATCTAAATCTGCGCCATGAGATATAAGAAACGGAATGTTCTTGTCCCACTCTCGAAACGATTGAATGGCTTCATGGAACACTGTATTTCCTAGAGAGTTGCGAACATTGATATCCGCTCCCCTCTCCAGAAGTAAGCAAGCCGACTCGTAATCGTGGTTGAAGAGCGCGCGATGTAACGGCGTATTCCAGTGCGGCCACGCGTTGCGGGCCTCAATTGGAAATAAGTGAGAAAATCCACCACCATCCCTAAATGAGTTGATGATGTCTTCAGGTTGTAGCAAGATATTTGGATCAAGGCCGGCGTCGAGTGCTTCCCGAAGTGACTCGGCTTCAGTCGGATCATCCACCTTGGCTTCGTCTTTTCGTTTCGTTGGTCTTTTTTCTCCGATACCCTTAGAAATAAGAGGGTGACAAATTAGCAAAAGAACACGTTGGTATATACAAGAGAGACATCTCAGTTGGCTTGATGCCATGCAACTCAATAACCTTAACCATAGCTTACCTTCAATTGGCGTTCAGAATTGTAACGGCGAAAGAACCATCCATGTTCCGATTCTGCATGGGAAGATTAGCCATGGGAGGGTTCTGCTCTGACCAAGTCTCGGCCTGTGGAACCTTTAGCGTCAAGCGTCTTCTTCACCATTACTAACGGCTTCCGTTCAGCGTGGATTTTTGGGCCGCGGTATTCGTAAGAAATTTCGTCCCACATGATAAAAATGATTTATATGTAAACAATGAAATACTGGGAAATCGTTCAAAGGGATTGAAATGAAGGTGGGCGGAGACATCCGGTGGGGATGCAGGTAAGTGAGGCATAAGGTTGTAACCGCGCGCTTATACGCTTACGCGGCGCAGAACAAAGGAGTGGGCAAGGTAGACAGATGCCATTGGGCGCACCACCTTGTTACGCATGCACCGTGTACCAATGCGAACATAATTCTATTCTCACTTTGCAAAAAGGCAAAAAGCCTGTCACTTTGAGTAATGGCCTCAGTCTAGATCTTGATGCTAAGACCCAAGCAGCAGATCGTTGGCTATGGAAGACTCGTAGAACTGAAGCTGCCACTTGACGCCGTGCCTATTCCTTAACCTGTTACGATCTACCTTTGCTAACGACACCTATACGTTGTGGCTGTCTGATAAATCTAAGCCCTCAACGCCTGTTGTTTTGCTTTTACTAGCCTATCCTTTCTAGCTTATTTTTTGTAGATAGCTTTTTGAGTTTATTATTGCTACTAGAGTGGCTGTTATCATTATACTAGGTCCTTTTAATAACTGTAAAATGGGTTTAACCATCATCCTTTTATACTTTTACGTTATTCTCTTTTATAAAAATATGATAGTAATATTTATAGATAATAAGAAATAGTAGTTCCTATCAGTAACGGTGAGAGCCAGATTGAAGATGTCTTCGGAACACATATCAACACGTCCCTACCTATCTAATCTACCTATACACCAAAATGCACATACGGAACCCAGTGCAGCGATCCAACATCTTCATACTCTTCACACAGCACAAAGTTTCTCGGAAATCTGCAGTCCCTCAAAACCTCTTCCTCTCGGTCAACGTCTCTCAACGCCTCCCTGACATAACCTTGATTCCCCTCCAACAGTGTTTGTCGCCAACGATCCCGCAACTGCAACGTAGCTCTGTGCAAACCTCGGGAAACAGACTCATCCGTCATTCCACCATCTCGAATATTCTCATAGATGGCCTTTGCAATGCTCACACATACCTCATCATTCACCTCCCAGAGAGTGCCGATGACGTGGCGGAAACCTGCTACTTGACACGCCCCAATGAGGTGGATACCCTCATCTGCGAATCTAGCATCGTTTAGCCTACCTGTTCCACAGGCTGACAGGTAGGCAAGAAACGGCGGCTGCTTGCTGAGGTCCAAGTCCAGCAGCTCCCGGACTGTGAGGGGGTCCTTTTCTCCGTCTTCTAGCAGTAAATGGCTCTGAGATGGGTCCGCCTCTTCTGTATGACCGTGTCCAGCAAAGTGAAAAATCTTGCACTGCTGGAGATTTGATAGAACCTCAGCCTTGCGCTGCCTCAGCTCGATAGGGTTGATATTCATGGATGTGCAAATCTGACGTATTTCGTGTACTTCGCGAGGCGCGAACTTGAGAGTCGCTTGTCCAGGAGTCTGCTGCATTGCTACCAATAGAGCCTTGTCTTGGGTCGTTTGGCTGAAGGCCGCTCGACGAGATGATATCATGGTCTTGATGGATGAACTGTACGAAGAAATGACCCTGTCAAGGACGGTTTCGGACGAGGGGCTCAGGTGATATCCCGCTGCATGAATCGGAAACCGACAGAGAGCACCTGTAGGAATCCACCATACACGAGGCCAGTTGTCGTCCAAAGGGGTTTGTGTATATCCAAGAGCCGTCAAGATTGGGTTTGCGATGGTATCCCACAGCCACTCCAAGGTGTCGGGGCTGCCCAAATTGCCCCTATTCGAGCGTCGTTCTATCTCATTGAAGTTAAGATTGCCCAAATGGATCCGTTGTTCGCTGGACCCCTGCATGATAAACGCGTCGCAGTAAAAGGAGCTGACATTGATGATGACGATTGGGCCGTATTCCGCCGCTTCCCGCAGTTGGGCCATGCTGGACGCCAGTAGAAAACCCTCAAAGCCGGCCTTTGTCCGGATCTCGCTGATGAGAGTGTTGAAGTGTTCGTCAGAATTGTACTGTTCGATAATTCCAGTAGCCGCAGCACTGTTGCCGCCGTCAGCTGCCTCCAAGCTCTCCTTCAGCTGAATAAACTTATTTGCTAGCTCTGGATGCTCGTTCTGAAGACCAATCACATCGGTTCTCAGATCCTCGATCGACGAAGCCAGAACACCACGACCGAGTTCAAGAACCTTGACTGCCGCTAGTACTCCCTTGCCTGCACGGACGGCTACTGCCGCAGCTGAGGATGCCAGGCCCGCTAGCTGGCTCAGTAAATGCTGTTTGTCGGCATTATCTAGTGACCGAAGTACTAGCTGCGGAATCAAGCCTAGTCCCACATCTGCTGCATCAAAGGCTTCCTCCCATCTTTTGCCCGCAGCGAGACAATCTACAGCTAGTCTGCTGGCACGTACTCGAACAGTGAGCGGTGAGCTCTGTTGGCCCAATGCTGCTTGAGCACAAGCTGTAGCCTCGCTTAATGTCTCTGGTGCTTTGGTAAACAAGTACTTCCCGCCGAGTTGATATCCCAGGTTACTTAACCGACCTGCGCGCTCCGGATGGTCCTCTGGAGTCAAGTCAACCGCTTCACGCAACACCCGGATTGATTCATCAAAGTGCGCACATCTTTCAGGACATAGGCATGGGTGGATCAGAACAGCTCCGAGGTTGTTCAGGCAGGCAGCACGTAAAGCGTGGCCTCGGGGCGCCTCCTCTACCGCTCTTCTGCCAGTCTCCAGAGCGGCAATGAAATGCTCCTCCCTTTCGGTTTTCCGGTATCTCTCACTCAAGCGAACTCCCAGACTTGTCAACCGTTCAACTCTATCTGTATGGCCTGGTGCAAGTGAGTCCGCAGCTCTTTCAGCAAGCTGGATTGCATGTTCAAGATCGGCCAATGACCTGGTCCTCGAGTACCGGTCGCTAAGGCGGAGTGAGAGATTGTGCAGAAAGGCCGAGTACTCGGATCTGCCCTCATCGGTTGAATCAACTAATTTCCTACCGATCTGGATGGCCTCTTCAAGGTCAGCCATTCTCCCAATCCTTGCATATCTGTCGGCCAGACGGCCGGCGAGGTTGTCCAGCCGTATGGTATAATCTCTTTGCTCCTCCGGCGTGCCGTCCACGGCTTCTCTAGCAAATCGTAGAGCCATGTCCAGGTCGGATATGGACCGTGTCCGTGAGTATCGGGCCCCAAGACGTATTGAAAGGTTACTGAGATATGCCGGACGTTCTGGATGAGCTTGTGGGATTATACCAATAGCTTGCTGGAGCACCTCAATGCTCTTGTCAATGTCGAAGATGTCTCCAGTAGCCACAAACCGCTGGCCAAGCAAGTCGCCAAGGGTGCCCAACGCCTTCTCTTTACGTCGATTGACAGGTACGCTGGCGGCCTGTGTCGCGAACTGAATTGCTTCTTCTAGGTCGGTCATGTTTCCCGTTCTGGAATACCGGGTGTTCATTTGGTTCGCCATGTTCCTCAGTAACGTTGATCTGACATGATGATCTGCTGGGGCATTCCGGATAGCCTCTGACGCGAGCTCTGTGGCCTCTTTAAGGTCGTACATGTCCCCTGTCCTAGAGTACCTCGTACCCAGAAGGGTGCTGAGGTTGTGGACAGCCTCCCACCGCTCGGTCGAGGAGTCTAGCAGAAGCTCGCAGACGCTTCTGGTTATTCGAATTGCCTCTTCGAGATCAGCGATATCACTAAATCTATTGTATCTTTCCCCGAGCTGGCTTCCTAGATTGCTGAGGTGAATAGCTTTATCCGGGTGATTTGCGGGTGTAGCGTCCACAGCTTCCGCGCTGAGCTGAACGGCCTCTTCAAGATCAGTTACCCGACCGCTCTTAGAGTATCTCATGTTCAGTAACGTGCCGAGGTTGTTTGAGAGTTTGGCGCGGTCCTCATGGCCAACAGAAACACTGCTGTAACTTTCTTTTCCCATTTGAATTGCTTCCTCAAGCTCATCATCTCTCCCGGTCTCCATGGCTTTTTCGCCCAGCCAAAGCCCGAGACATGACATCCTGGTTGATCTTTTAGAGTCGTCCTCGGTAGTGTCAGATACAGCCTCGCGCCCCAGACGAATAGCTTCTTCAATGTCCTTGGCCTTCCCAGAGGTAGTGAATCTTTCCCGAAGATGTGATGCGACATTCATGAGACGCCCAGGGCGATCTGGGTGACTCTTTGGAGTCTCTGCAAGCACCTTTTGCCCCAACCGAATCGCCTCGACGAGGTCAGGCATCATCCCTTTCCTCAGGTACCTCTCACCAAAAAGAGAACCAAGATTGTTCATCTGCTGCAGCCAGAATACGTCGCCCTTCCGAGTGTATCGGAATGCTTCCAGAGTAGCTT
This sequence comes from Fusarium sp. JS1030, assembly GCA_000966855.1. Classification (NCBI taxonomy): domain Eukaryota; kingdom Fungi; phylum Ascomycota; class Sordariomycetes; order Hypocreales; family Nectriaceae; genus Fusarium; species Fusarium sp. JS1030. The sequence goes on from JWIW01000083.1 coordinate 598,040, forward strand.
GAATAGCTTCCTCCAAGTCTTGAGTCTCGTTTGTCATATGGAAATGGGAAGATAGACGAAGACCAACATTACGAAGCGACAGCGCCCACTCTGGATCGTCCTTTGGCGTTGCGTTGAATGCCTCCCTTGCTGCTTGGATCGACTCTTGACTGATGTTAAACTCCCTCGATATAGCGAATCTGTGCCCAAGCCGATCCGTCAGGTTTCGTAGATTAGCTGCTCGAGCGGCGTCATCTTCGGGCAGCAGATGAATTACTTGACGAACCAGGCGGATGGATTCATCAAGATCAGGCAGTGATGAAGCAGTGTCGTCCCAAGTCATGTCATAGCGATTGAAGAGCAACGATCCGACATTTCGTAAGCATATCGCTCGATAGGGATGGTCCTCGGTGGTCAGATCAAGGGCCTGTTGTGACACGGCGATAGCTTCGTTGAGAACCTCGAGGTTGTTTTGAGCGAGGGACAAGTCCCTCATTAAAAGAGCCAGGTCAGCAAGATGTCTTGGCTTTTCTTGAGAGTCGTCGGGATCCAAAAGTACCAGCTGCTTTCCGATCCGAACAGCCTCCTCAATATCTGATACTGAGCCTGTGCTGAGGTAGTGGTGGCTGCGGGCAAAGGCCAGATTCTTGAGTCCCGAAATCTGGACCTGACTGTTGTCACCACCCAGTTCCAGAGCCTTCTCACTTGCTCTTTTCCCCTCATCAAGATCAGCCGGTGATCGTGTCTTGGAGTACTTTGTTAACATGGTACCGCCGTGAGTGACAAAATGGATGGCGATATTGGGGTTATCGGGTAGGGTCGACTGCACCGCTTCTCGTGTACACTCGACTGCTTTCTCAAGGTCAGACCATCTTCCTCTTCTCATGTATAGGTCATGCAGTCGGGACCCGAGGTTGGAAAGCCGACTGGAATAGTAAATATGGTCTGGAGCAGTGGCGTCGACACTCTCCGTCGCAGCCGCAATCGCCGCATCGAGATCTGCCTTGAGGTGCGTAGCATCATAACGCATGCCGTGGAGGAGCGCTATGCGACTTTTGTATGCAGGCCACATTTCTTCATGGCGCGGGATCTTGGTGACATGATCGCACAAGAGATGGATGTCCTCATCCAGCTGGCTCAGTGTCATCGCCATCGCGAGGTACTACAGGGGGTTGGACTGTGGACTGGCGTGTGGGATGCGAAGGCGAGAGACTGTTGTCACAAGCAGGGATTGACCCCAAAGGAGAAACGCCAACTGCGGTGAGTAGCCCGACCTCAATAGCAACGGAACTAGTAAGACGGTCGCTGTAAATGTTGAATTACACCGCCAAGCCAGAAGTCTGCAGCGTGCTGCTGTTAGCGCCTTTCAGTATGTTTATCCATATATGCCCTGTAATTCAACACACCCCTTTTATAGCAAGGCGGAGGGCTGAGACACAGGCAGACGCTTTAGGCTGACATACATAATGGACGCATTGGGCTGACATGCATGATGGACGCCTTGATCGGTGAGTAAGGCGGAAATTGAGGGCGAAGAGTCGTATCCGGGTGATAAAGTAGGAAGCTGCCTAGGTGTTCAAAAAGAACCGGGACTAGCACAGCGCACTTCTCCAATAAAACTAGTGTGAGTGAATCCCGGTTATTATTGAACCCCGAGGGCTGACCAGCATCTATCACGGGAGCTTAGAGGGGAGGGCATGCTAGATCAAGCGGGCTTACGTGCAACCTCTCGCACATGATGAAAAGATACGCGCCCTACTGCCTCTCGTGCGACATGGTAAGGGGCTGGGCCAGGCTCGACCCGACGCCATTAGCGCTATCTGAGACAGGTCAAATGCAGTCTTTGGCTTGTGCAAAAGAGCGGTGCGGGAGGTTTGGCGATGGGTTTTCAACGAACCCTCATTATGTTAAAGATGGTATTCTTTGATACCATAGTTTATTCTCTGTATCTTTAAGCAAGTCACGGTGTCAAAGCTTTTTTATCGTGCAAAACTGTCCTTGTTTCAATGTCTTTGATCCACCACTTGAATTGAGGAGCGGAGCGCCGGCCCTTCTTCAGCTTTGCCGTCCTCTCTTGGATATTCCAGCTGCTGGTCTGCGGGTCTTCACTATCCCAGATATCTGTCATCTCAATGACCTTGAACGATGGTTCCTGCCCTGTAGTGACAATTGTGCGTAGAATATCTCTATGGGCTTGAGCATTGGTCGAGGTGGGATATCCGTGGAGCTTCGGTGGTATCTGCAAGTTGAAAGAGAGCTTTTTTGTACGCCATGGCTTTAAGGCCTCTGGGAAATAGGATCTAGGGTATATCTGCTCGACGCCAAATCCAGGGCCAAGGACGACGAGCACGAAAAAGACTTCCTGGCAGGTGTTGTTTTGGATCGTGTATCTCACTTTTGCGTCATGAACGAATGGGCCTCCATCCGAGCCATCCGGTCCGTCAAAAACCACTTCGAATGGTGGTGCTTCACTGGAGGCCTCATCACGAAGGCTGAGGATCTGACCGAAACGAGTAAGGTGTGCTACAGCCGCGGCTGACTTCGTCGCCCTCTGCTCAGGGCTTCCGTCTTTCACGATCAAGCCACGCACTGGACCTTGATACCCAACTATGGCTTCAGGCCCAGTGATATCCACGCCAATCTCCATGTTCTGGAGGATCTCAAAGTCGCTGGCTCTGGAGAGCTCTGCCCTGGCTCGGACAACTTTGATGGTTCCACAGATGAGGTCCTGGATCCGAGCAGCAAAGAACTCGACGAAGTCGGCCTCAAACTTGAGGTCCACGAAAATGGTCAGCAATTCTTCTCCTATGCTCCACCGCGAAAGTACATGTACCAAGCCGGTTGAAGCACCTCGTGCTTTGCAACTGAGGGCGTCGACCTGATCAATCGACAAGACAACCGAGTCAGCAGGCTCAAGGGGCGTAAACTCTGCGCCTCTCCGTATGCCATGGATCCGCCCGACTGGGAGAAAGGTGAATGCGCCTTCTGTCTTGGAAACAACTGGCGTGGCACAGATAGATTCCTTGTTATCGAATACCATGAGTCTATCACGGCCAAATACTTGGGGCTCCTGCACAGGCCTGCCAGTCATCCGAGAAGCGATCTGATCTCGCAGTGTATAGTAGGTTGGAACTGGAGGCCAGCTTTTTCCGAGGTATTGAACCATGGCATGAGTAAACATGCCGTACGTCTCCCCATCTAGAACCTTCTCATGAGAGACCTGGTCGCCTCGACAGGCTGTCATCAGTGTAATTCGGTCTGGATTGATATCCCAAGACGCTCTCATGCAAACGTCGCGGACTGTTTCCTCATGAGGATCGACCCCAAAGTAGTCTTTCAGGTCAACCTCGTCCACGGGGATATTTGGAGGAGGAATCCATTCATCGGGCGTTCGAGCCATTCCGTCTTTACGCCAGGCATTGCCGGAGTGACAACTATCTAGTGTGACAACGACTTGCGCGCCGGCATCATGTATCTTCTTGAGCCATCTGTTCAGTTGCCAGCCGCGGATGGCAGGCTGACCGCAGCAGTAGTCGGACGTCAACAAAGCCGAATCGTGTTTCCGGCCATCCTGTGGCGATTGCTGGATCCTTTCGAGTTGTGCACCGTGCCCAGAAAAGTGAAAGACAAATAGATCACCGACCGAAGCTCTCTTGGTGATGTCATGGAATACTCTTTCCATGTTCTGGAGTGTTGGCAACTCTTCAGGGGGTTCTCTTGGGACTCGAGAGTCGATGGAGGGCGTCGATGTAAGGAGGTAAGTCGTAGTCAATCCTACCTTTTGTTCAAGAACCTCTTTTATGGCCCTGACATCATTGACGCACCCAGATAGATTGCCCAGGGTCAAAGGGTGGCCGTTTGCAGAAGGCCTTGTACCATCGCTTTGATACGTGTTTACGCCAACGAGCAAGGCAAACCGCTGAGAGAAACTCGATGACGACATGATGACATCGAGCTTGGCGTGTAAAAGAAGGCTATTTTCATGATACCAGTTAGGTCGAGATCGATTCATGTACTGCGAGGACGAAGGGAGAAAGGACCATACATGGGACATTGAATGCAACAACAACATACAGCACTGCTTCCAGAAGCAACCTTGCAACATCCAATGCCTCTAAGTTCAAACAAGTAATCAAAAAGGATCAAGTCCACTAGAAATTGAGGTGTACGTGATTGTTATTGCTACGTGTCATGAACCCGGTTCGCGCGGGCGAAAGTGGTGTAACCAACACCTGCACCTTGCTTCGCCCGATAAAGGTGCGCCCCTCTTTTGGCGAACCGCGGCGCGATCCATATTGGGCATCAAACAGAGAAAGAATAGCCGACAGGCTCTCACGGTTGAAAGTGAGGCTGACAACGTGAGACCTTGGCAGTGAGGTGTGAGGGGCAAGGCCCAGACACAAGTGGCTTGGCAGTGACATTCCTTTTGGCTGCTGCCTCTTGACTGCTTCTGTCTTGTTGAAATCGAGTCAGCAATCTGCCTGGGCAACCATTTGCAGAAATGAGCGCATCAGAGCAGCAGTTGAGCCTCGCTCATCATGCTATCCTCATCGGAGTAGGCGTGAATATCAACAAAACTCTCATTCACAATGGCGACCAGAACCATCGCGCCGATCGGTCGCTAAAAGGGGCTGTTGCTGACGTTGACACCGTTGAGGAGTATCTCAGCCATGAGCCTCACGTCAAGACCACGAAGCTCACAGCCTCAAAGTCCACAGCTGCAGGTGCCAGAAGCCCCGATGTCCCAATCGAATCACCGGAAAGCCTGCCTACACTGGAAAATGTTTTTCTTGCACTCACCGAGGTTATCGATGAGGGTACGAAGGGAACGACGAAGCACGTCTACATCCACTTCTCGGGTCATGGCACCCGCATTCCCGGTGATGGGACGCTAGCCTTGGCGCTGTATCATCCAGGGCCCTTGGGTACGAGATACCTGCGCAGCACCGAGCTGACCTCGGCGTTGAGCTTGATGATACAGCAAGGGATGACTGTTACCCTCGTTCTGGACTGCTGCTTTTCTGGAAGCGTCCAACGAACAGACCAAGAGGTCGATGCTCGCTTCATCCCATACGATCCCAATATCGACATGGAGTCTAGGACTGAGAGCTTGTTTTGTCAACTAGAGCTTTTGGACAAACCTCGTGACGCGACACTGCTCGTCGATAGACTTCTCGATCCCACAGGATACACCGTCATCACGGCCTGCAGTCCCACTGAAACTGCGCGAGAGATAGAGTTCATATCGAGCAAAGGAAGAAGAGGAGCCTTGAGCTTCTTTCTCGATCAGTCTTTGAGACTATTGAGAACGGCGGGAACACAAATCACGCATCAAACCCTCTTCCGTCATCTTCAGGCCAGATTCCATGCCAATTACCCACAACAGACGCCCATGCAATATGGAAACATCACGGATATCTGCTTCTTTCAGAGTCTCACAAGGGGCTTGGGTAATCTTTTTGTCTCAGTCACCAACAACAAAAAGACTCGCCGTCTAGAGCTCAGCGCTGGGGCGGCCCACGGCGTGCACGTTGGGGACGAGTACGAGATGTATCCATTTTATACATCAGAAACGAACGGAGCGCCCATGACTCAGAAGGCTGTGATAATGAGAGTTGAAAGTGTCGACAGCCTTGTATCTGGCGTTGGTTGTGTCGACGCTTCTGACAAGGCTAGAGTGACAAATACATCGACATGGAAGGCCAAACCGCTCACCAAACTATCACCGTTCAAGCCCGCGGTTCACCTTACGCCCTCCCTGTCTCAACATCATCGGCTTCATCTACAACGAGGATTACAGGCCCACCCCTTCGTCAGGGTGTCTGCGAACGACCATAGATCCGAGCGATGTACCTTTAACGTTTTCCTCACCGATAGAGGAAGCTTTGAAGTGCAGGATGATCATTTCAACCGGATTCCCCGTCTTCCCAGCCTCCCAGAAAACGATGAAAAGACTCTGCCGTCCCTGGTTAATATTCTTAGCCACGTGACCACGTTCAAGTTTTTCGAAGCCATAGAGAACCAGTGCCCCGACCCGGGATTCGAGGCAACCTTTTCAATCGAGTGTGATTCCAATACGGGACCTGATGGTTGGTTTGAGACTAAGCATGATGGTGACTGGGGACTGGTCATCAGCAACTTTAGCGACGTTCCATTATACATTGCGGTATTCAACTTTCGACCGTCCTGGGAAGTGTGCAATGTTGTGAGTGAGGCGGGCGAAGGGGATTTCTTTGAAGTCTACCCATCTGATGACCTCCCCCTGCAGATGGGCATGACCGTCCCGGAGGACCTTCAAGAAGCTGGGGTAAATGTGTCTGAGAGTATCATCAAGATCTTCATTACTAGCCGGGCGACTTGCTTTCCGTCCGTGGTTCTCCCTAAGCTTGGCGAGAGTAGCACACGCAACAGCTTGAATGAACTATCTGGCTTGTTTGGTAATCTCCTTAACGGCATGTTACGAACGGACGACGGATCAACTGGTCGATGGACTACTAGAAACTACCTAGTGAGAACACAGATGGAATGAGATAGATCTTCGATTGATTGACTGTCTTCGGTGAAAGATCCAAAGGAAAATCAGACTATCCAAAATGATTGTACAGCACCAGCTCACGTTCTTCATAAAGCTTCCCATCATTGACGGTTTTGCCAGCATCGTCACAAAGAGAATATTTCCCATTCTCTGTCTTTTCAACAAAGTAGGGGCCTTCCATAGCTTGGTGGCCCAACGGCCTCAGATACACCTTGTCCCATGGCATGTATTTGTAGGCTGCATCGCCAGGATGGTCGCAGTTGGCCCTGTGCGCATCGTCTGGAAAGGTAATATCCTCCTCGATTTCGACACTACGGAGAAAGGTTAGCGAAGGCGGTAAAGCTAGAAGTATCGCCTTACATGTCATTGTTGTCAGTCATATTGGGGTTCATAGAATCAACGGATGCCGTGGTTTACAAAGAGGCACAGCTGAGTGTAGATCAGGGATCTTTTTTACCTACCAACGTGACAGCCTTATGTACTTGGGCACGCACGCAGAAGGCATCCGTTTGCCTTGTCTGCCTTGTCTTCTGCCAAGTCCCCACAGCCACAAACCCTCGGCTGCAATTGCTCCAAACAGAACGGGCTGCAGTAAAGCGATAATAGATTGGAAGTTTTCTTGTCATAATAACAATTTGACTACGGGCCAGGCCCAGGCTAACATGATCCACCCAGACTACAGCACCAATATTAGAGCAAGTTTCTCCGTCATGGCTATTTCCGGATGACTTATTGACTTAACATCGCGGCTTGGTGTCGATATCTTGTAAAAAATGACCGACACAAGCGGTCGTCCATACCACACCGACATAGAACTCGGAACCGAAGCGATAGCTCTCGAGGTCAGCCCTCACGCCTCATCTTACTGCTGGGCAGCAAGGTGGTTTCGCCGTCTTCTTGGCCCATGGGGCTCGATAGTTTGGGGAGGTTCTGGAACTAAGAGTGAAAGTGTCTTTCAAGGGTATCAAAGTATGGTTACTCTCGTCATAACAAACTGTGTCGCGGATGCTAATCGATAATGCTCAGTTGAGGATCATCCCAAAGGATACCCACGGTTTGCATCTCTAATGGCTGCACATGATTCCTTCCAGATCTTCCGTCGCTTCTCCACCTTGCGCACCCGACTTCTCCTCCTCAGTCAAGATCAGGTAACGCAGCTGGAAACTAGACTGCGCGACATCGACCAGGCCGAACCATGTCCAGCGTTTCTGGGAAGCAGTCGAAGAGACAGAAACCAACAAAGAGCGGCAGTTGTTTCAGAAATCCGGACTGCATTGAAAGATTATGGTTGGTGACATGCTTCCCCCCAAGTGTTTTGTTATAACATTTATTCACCGAGGTATAAACTAAAATAGACGAGCTACTCGACAGAAGCCTCCATGTTTCAACCCTCGGAGCCGCGCACTCTCAGGACATCACGAGCCTCCAAAATTGGATCTCTGCAAACGCTTGCATATCTCGGGTAGAATTCGAGTTTTTAGACCACCGCCGTGATCTTATTTGCCTCTCATCTCCCGGAGACGGTCTCCTTTCTTGGCTGGAGCGAACATTGTCGCAGAAGTTTCTGTCCTATAGTAATGTAGACACGAAGAAACCCATTCTCATCTGCCAGTTGCTAACAAGTATCAGAGATACCAGTCGCTTCAATCACGAGATCCCCTTGTTCACATCTATTCTCGGAGCCACACGGGTGCTCTGGCTCGGGTCCTTGTGGCGCCGCTTCTCGTCAGCCTTGTGGTAATCCCGATCGTCATCTGCAACAGTCTTGATAGCTTGAACGCAAGGCTTGCGATCTTAGTTGCTGCCACAAGCACATTCTTGATGGCACTGGCAGTGCTGACAAAGGGAAAGGTGCTGGAATTGGCCATAGCTGGTGTCACGTAAGGCTGCTGAATCAACCGTATTGATGGTATGGGCTGCTGACACTCGCGTTGATAGGTACACGACTGTCCTTGTAGTCTTTATCTCACAGCCTACGGTATAGTGAACGCCAATATTTTACCGACCCCTGTTCGTCTTGATGGAGGGGTGAGCCTACCACCCCACAGGTAGGTTTCACCTGGCCTCAGTGGATCTAGATATCCGTGGAATGGTATCGGCAAAACCAATATGACTCGTTCCTAGATAGATCAGAAACTCTTTTTACGGCTACACCCTCAGGAACGCTAGGCCGGTCAAGTTAAACAAGACTTTATCCAGAAGACCTAATGTCGTGCAAATAAATATCTACTACTACTTCACAACTCTAATAATTTGCCCGAGCCAATATAGTAAATATTGGGTCGCCGGGAAGCCCCTTTCGCTGACTTAGCATAGTTGAGGTTCCTCCCATTATAGCCTTAGCTCGTCAGTTCCTCACCCCGCCATCCAATGGGAGCTTAGGTCTTGTACCTTCTCTCTTCTCTTTGTTCACCCTGCACAAGTGCAAGGCACGACAGAGCTTTGGCCTGCACCTTCGCCTCTTCCACAACCAACGCCTCTTCAGCCGTCTTAGCCTCTGCTCTACCTACCTGGCTGCCGGGAACCCCACTACCAGCAACAATGATTGCGTCACCATACAAGTTGACAGCAACTCAGGTGCTTGAGTTGTTCAAGAACAAGATTATCACTGTGGAGACTTATGCTCGCTCTATTTTGGGCCGCATCAAAGAGAATGACAGCACGGTCAAAGCATGGGCGTACCTTGGTAAGCTCCTTCACTTGTCACTGACCCGTCAATAGTAAAAAGACATGTACTGATTCTGGATTAGACCCTAACTACGTACTCAGCCAAGCCCGAGCCCTAGACCAGATTCCCGACGACCAGAGAGGACCTTTGCACGGACTGGCCATAGGCATCAAGGATATCATGAACACCAAAGGTACCGCGCGATGCTTTTGTCTGGTGACGTAGCTTACGCTTGCTAGACATGCCGACGCAGTATGGCTCTCCCATTTACCAGGGGCATCAGCCAGGCTCCGATTCATCTGCGGTCGCAATTCTACGAGCCGCTGGGGCCCTAATATTTGGTTCGTCAGTTCATGAACGGTTTACCATTATACTAATCCGACTTTGTCTGCAGGCAAAACTACCACGACCGAGTTTACCGTGACCAACTCAGGGCCCGAGACGACTAATCCTCGCGACCCAAATCGCACACCAGGCGGCTCGTCGTGTGGATCTGCCGCAGCTGTAGCCGACCTACAAGTACCACTCAGCCTCGGTGCGCAAACTGGTGGGAGTATTATCCGCCCGGCATCATTTACTGGAGTCTTTGCCATGAAGCCAACCTTCAACGCCATCTCGACTGAAGGCCAGAAAGCCTTCGCCCCTACCCTTGACACCGTCGGTTTCTTCGGTCGGAGTGTTGAGGATTTACAGCTGCTAGCGGACGCCTTTGCGCTCAAAGATGACGAGCCTCCAAAGGACACACCGTTAGACGAAATATCGGTCGCTTTGATCAAGACTCCCATGTGGTCCTCGGCCGGGCCTGGCACAGTATCAGCTATGGATAAGGCCGCTTCTATCCTCAAGGATAGTAACATCAAAGTCGAAGAAGTCTCCTTCCCCCAAGAAGTCGCCGACGCAGGCACCCTCGAGCGAATCCAAAAAGCCATTATTCTCGGGGAAGCACAGGTGTCTTTTCTTAGGGAATATCGGTTAGACAAGGCAAATCTGGCGACTGAAATTCGCGACATTGTTGAAAACACTTCGAGCGTTACCCACAAAGAGAAGACAGAAGCTTCTGACAAGTATTTCGTCATGAGGGACATCATCGACAATCTTGCTAAAAACTACACTCTTATCCTTGCGCCTAGTGCTGTGGATGAAGCTCCACTCGGCCTTGACGATATGGGAAAAGCGACGTTCAATACCCTTTGGACTGTAAGTGCTTCTCTTCTTTCGTATGTAAATGACTCTCTTTCCCTAACTCATCATAGGGATTTCACATGCCGGTAATCAACATACCCGCATTTATCGGGGCGAATGGTATGCCTATCGGCATATCTCTCCTTGGGTCTAGATTCCGCGACCAGCAGCTCCTAAGGACAAGTAAAGTTCTCAGCGAGGTGCTCGTGGCCCATGGTGGCTGGAAGGTGCGGATCTGATCCTCTTGGCGACTATTACGCCCCTTAGCAGCAACCTAGCACTGTTATCACTATCTATCTCATCTGCTTGAATTCAGCTTCCACAATAATAAAGAATATAATATCTTACATATCATAACCAATGCCAACACGCACTGTTATCACACATGCTCTCTTGCATCTTTCTCTCCTCAGATATTGGCTTCTGGATACGTAAGAAAGGGTTTCCCCAAGAGTTTCATCATTGTGTTTGACTACAGTTCTGTCTTGACGACCACCAAAGCCATGCAGGTAAATACTACATAGGTAAAGGCGGACTTAGCTGGAACAATAATGTCTCCTTCCCCACGAGACCGAGTTATTGCAGCCTGCTACACTCAAGCTGGGCCTACCCCATCAAAGAAAACTTCATCTAGCAGACTTAATACCACCTGAATGCCTGCCCATTGCTCCTTCGCGGTTCCAATGATCTGCTCCGGTGGCAACACGAAGCCGTGATTTCCTGTATCTCGTAGCTCAATAAGATAGGCCCAATCCGCTTTTCCAACCTCGTACACATAGTCGATGCTGTAGCCGGTCGAAGGATATAAAACTGTACAGCTGGGACCAAACGTGTACTGCACCCCCTCGACAGCGCGTATGGCCTTGCTTGCTCTTGACGCCAAGTTGATGTGTTGGCCCAGGTTGTCGATATACTTGGTGCAAGAGTAGCCCACTGGTGCCAGTAAATACTGGCTATATGAATGCCAATCGATGTATAGCTTAATGCCGCTCGTTTTGCCAAGCTTGTCTACCAGCTTGCGGAGTCCCTGGATCTCGGGGGTATCGATGGGCTCTTCGCCGCGGTACGTGTTGGAGCATGGATCCTTTGATGCACCGAGATCATTTGCGTCCCATTTGTGTGGCCAGTTGCGATTGAGGTCACGCCCCACGCATGTCGAGTTGCCTGAATTCGGCTGCCGGTTCTTCCTCCAGAGACGCTCGGTAGTTTGCGTGTAAACAAACCCTTCAAGCAATGGTTGCGTTAGAATAGAAGCCCACACTGGTGGAAACAGGAATAAGGTCAACTCACCGTCTGGGTTAACAAAAGGGAAGACCCAGAAGTCATAATCATCGACGAATTTGGTGATATTGCCGTTGCTACCATAACCTTGAATCAGCTGAAGGGTGAGATACTCGATGACCTATCCGCAGTATTAGACAAAGCTTCGCCATCATAAGGGCCAATCTGAACAGTATTCCACGTACGGGAGCAGCAATCCATTCTCTCGCGTGAACAGTGCCGTGCCAGAGAACCGCAGGCTTGCCAGGCCCATCAGCGCCCCAGAAATGGATGCCCCAAATGTCGCGACCCTCGTAAGAGGTACCAGTCGAGACAATCTCCGAATTGTCCGGAAATGCCTCATGTAGGCTCTCAAAGTAGGCCTTGTGATCCTCATATGAATGATAGCTATCAAACCACGACAGGTCATCTGCCTGGCGCTTCCACAGCTGCCTCGGCGCGGATTCTGCGGCTATGGACCGTCCTAGGTCTTCATGAAGAACATGAAAGTCAAGTCCGAGAGATCCAAATGTCAATATTTGGTTTCCAGGGATGGCGATATCAAGATAGCTGTCTTCTTGGCTCCATTCGTCATAATCGATAGACGCGAGTCTAGCCCGGACCAGGTCGACGTCATTACGCGTGTCGACACGGACGACTTTCCAGCCATCGTAGGAGACCAGGGCACTAGCCAAAGATAAAGAAGCTAGGAAGGAAAAGGTGAGCTTCATATTGGTTCTTGGTTGAGCGGGTTAATTCGCCAATTGCCCCGCGTCATTTCCACCTGGAAACGGATGGCACCCTGAGATTCATCGGAGGCGACCAAGCGAGATATTTAAATGAATATTCGCCAAGCCCAGTTATCATTATAACCTTTAACACTAACTGACTAGATTCCAATTCTGGTAGGTAGTGTCGAACGTGGATCTCAGACACAGCCATGTTACTCCGCATTGCTCGACTGCCACCGTACTCGACCTCTGGTTGCAACGCTATGATCGGAAGCAGACGATAAGAAGAACTCGCCAAGACGCTCCATGATCGGCATTACCAACTGCGGGTTTTATCGCCGTTATCACACCATTACCTCGTTATCAAACGTGAACCCCGCGGAACCCCATGCAGAAAGCCAAGGCCGCCGGTCGTTCAATTTCATGTCTTGGCATCACCAAGTCCGGCGCGGGGTCGTAGCTAATCCTGTGATAGTGAGCATGCCATGCGGGGGATCCATTGCCTCATGAGTCGGCCTTGGTCCGACTAGAGAAGATCATGCAATGGGGCGTACGGCATGAGAAAAGTGCAATGATACATAGCTCATCCCGTCCTTTGATATAGCAATTTACCTGCTCCACGTTTTATCTCTTTCCCCCTGCCTTCTTCCTATAAAACTTGGCTCTAAAGCTTATGATAGTGCCTTGGACTATGAACAATAGTAACTTCCTCTAATCCCCCAAAGGAAATTAACTAACGTCAATACATTCTGAAGTAACCATTGCCACCTCTCTTTCCCAATCCGTCGTGTCATTATGCCACCATATTCTCTATATGAGTTTCAGGACCAGCTTAGTAGGTTCACGGTGTAACGCCCTGTCACGTTATAACTGATGTTGCGACCCGATCCCGAAAAGAAGCAGCTGCCGTCACCGGTCACGGATGATGTTCCTTTGTTCTTATGCAAATCAAGATGCAAGAATGGGGTCCGGCCCTTTATTTGGTTTCTCTTCCCTCGGAACCCAAAACTCTTCTGAAGATCATGAGAAGGTTAACCCTCCGCCTGTATTTTTGAGCCTCTAGACCTTGTGCCCAAATTTGGGCGGGACGAACCTGTCAGCGTCTCTGAAGGACAGTGCCTCTGGGCTGTTCGGCAATTGCTTCCAGAGGTCGCAGTCCCGGAGATATACGGCTAGTCCACTGAGGATGGCTACGTGCTTCTTTATATGGAGATGGTGAAAGGCGTTGCCGTCGAGAAGTGTTGGCCATCTATGACCGATGATGAGAAGATGAGTCTTTGGGGGACTCTGAAGTTTGTAGTCTCCAGTCTATAGACGCTGTCTCAAGACCCTGACGATCGGTTTCTTGGTAAGTGACATACTAGCATGCGTGGAGTGTCGAGTTGAGACAAATGGTTGTAAGGCTGGATCGATCGCAGCCCTTACTATGTTGAGTGAAAAGATTTAGTAGCTTCGTAGCTTCACAAGATGCATTATCTATTTCATGGAATAACAGCAACATAAGGCTCAAGTTGGAACTTAATGTGCTGCTTCCGCTAAACAGAAGTAGATGTAGGTAGCTAGTTATAGAATAAGGTCGTTATATAACTATTAGCTAAGTTCCAGTAAAGGCTCGCCAAGCTAACCCTTACTAAGAATTAGATCTTACCCCTTTATTCGAGGGTTAAAAGTAGCCCCAGATAGCAAAAGCTAGGTAATTTAATAAAGGTCTTTTTTGCACACTTTGAGCTACCTACCCAACAGCCATAAAACCTATAGATCTGGTCTCTCATCTCAGTTACACCAGAAGCTCACCATCGTCTTATAGATAAAGTACATGCGTTGCATCGAGAGATCAGTTACGAAATTTGACCTTCGTGTGCGGTAAGACAGGGTCAAATTTACAGTTGGTCTACAGCCAAACCTAGTTTACCTCAGAGCCGGAACCATGACCAACAAGCAATATAGTGGAAATCCCCACGGCTAACATTCCAATACAATACTGTCCAATTCCCATTCCCCCCTGTACATCATGCACGAGGACACACCACAAGACAGCTAAGAGCGAAAAGGCCACCGCAGCGATAACCACACACCACGCAATCCGGACCCAGTCAAAGTCCTCCACGATGTAGAACCCCCACCCGCAAGGGATGTTAAACTCACCACCGTTGGCCGCATCGTCGTCCCACGCGAGCGCCTGTCGCAGCTTCTTGGGAAGCATATTGACGGCTATGGGGCCTAGGTGGTCGCCTGGGTCGAGAAAAGAGTGCATGAAGATGTTAGGAGGCATGGGCAGGTCGCCTAGCTGAGGTGGGCACGGGCGGAAGGCGTATTCCTGGCGGAGGACTTCTTTGAAGGAGGGGATGGAGTTGATTTGGTAGTTTCCAATGCATTCCTTTGATTTGAGGAGACTGAGGAGCTGGAACTAGAGGCAGGGAGTGTTAGATCCAGTTGGTCTTCGTTATTGAAGTGTGGTGTTTGTATTTGGGAAAAAACAGGGATTGGCAACATACCTTGACGTAATGCATTGTCTTCGGTTTGACTAGCGGGTTACGTCCCCTCGGGCCCCGAAGCTGATAGTAGGCCACTCTCAGTCTCTTGAACATCTCTTCGGCATCCGTCACATCAGTAACATCGACGTTCGCCAATTTCATCAGTCGCATGTCGGTGTTGACGCAAAGGAGCATGTACTTCTTGGTTCCGGCTGGTATGAACGGCTCGGGTAGTTCGCTGCTGTCGGCAGATGGCTCTATTGACGGCAAACCCGGCGGCGAACCGTTGCTGCTGAGGAATGATCCCACCCCTGTCGAAGCGTGTGTGGTTGAAGAAGTCGGCGAAGAGTCATCATCGGAAATCTCGACAAAGACACTGGATGCGCCTGACGATCAAGCTGCTTGATAGGCGAAAGATAGGCCGGCAGCTTGGAGGCTCCTGGGTAGCTCGATGCGGAGTCGTTTTCCACATCGCTGCCAAGGTTAGTCTTGTAAGAGCAGTAAGCTCGGGTGTAGTTGTTGGATAAACTCACACATGTCCATGATACGCGGGCAACTCCCTTGGCAACCTTAGTCTGTGTAAAATCCGAAATGACATTTTGTACGTGCTTCAGGGTTCTGAGAGCACTCTCAGTCCATCTGTGTGGACTTGGGCGAGGAGGCTCCGGGGTATACTGTGCTATGTCCAAGGACTCGCGTTGGGAATTCTGAGGAGAGAACGTTGGGTCCCCTTGTGCAACGGACCCGACTTGAACAATCTCTGGAGTGGGAAGAGGACAAACTGCACCTGGTCGCTCTTGGGACTCAGATATCGCCCCTTCCACTGCTTGATATGCATTGTCGTTTATAGTATTTTCCTTCTGTCCGTCATCAATTTTAAGCCATTCCTTGAACTCGTCACAAAGTTTCACAAAGGCGTCAGCAGATATCATGAAGTTCTTCACAGTCTCCAGAGTCTGCAAGTTGTCAGTATTCGCACCGTTCAGGGACTCGTCGTCGCTGCTGGTGAGATCCTCATGATCCTCGACAGAGTTTTTTAGTTTTCTGAGGAAGTCGTTCAGTCGTAGGCGTTCCTCTAACGATCCCTTCCGCTCGGCGCCGTGAAAGATAGCCTCCTTGATTTCGAACGCAAGCCTCAGAGAAGCGGACCGAACCAATGCCGCTGCTTGAACCTGGGCTGTATTGGCTGCTTCTTTGCGTAGTGCTTTGCCGTACCGCCGTAGTAGCTTTCTGAGGTTTGTTTGGAATTTTTCCGGCCCAACTCGGGAAATTGCTATGGAGTATAGTGGCTCTAGTTCGCGCTGGTGGAGAAGCAGGACCTTCAAATCTGTTATTGCAGCGCGGTGAATTGGTTCCACGGAGCTGAGGGAGGATGTAAGGGATGGTGTATGAGACATGATGCTTTCTAGGTCGCTAATATCAGAATCGCAGTCGTTAAACACCCCCATGGTCTCCTCGGCTATTACGGGCCCAGGGCGTGTTTGGTTCTGGGGTAGTGGCCTAGGACGCGGCGCATAGTTGGGCTGACGGGGCAGGTTGTGCTCTTGCTTATCAAAAGGGTAGGTCGAGCTGTATGCGGGGACGTCGGCGCTGTAAGGCGAGGTCGAAAGGGCGCTGGTGGAGAACTGGCCGTTGCTTGCAGAGGTGGGGTTAGTGCGGCCTGCAACGATAGGTTTAGCACCTATCGTGATGCCATTCTTGCCATAGTTAATACGGCGGCCGTCAGGAAGGACGTGGATGTTAGCACACTTGGGGCCGAACTTGCAATTTCCCTATGTAACGAGGACAATGGTTAGTATTACTCAAATGCGACGCCTAAATACGACGCCCAGTAGGCGGGATGGGCTAGATGGCAGGGGAGCAGGAATCGGCAGGTTCCAGGATATGGCGTACGTACCTTTGCAAAGTATTTGCATATACTCTCAGTACCCTGGCTGCGGTCGTGGCTAAAAGGGCAAGCATTGCCCGCCAGGCAAGCGCCCTGGCGGAAGAACTTGCACGGAATGTGGGACGTGTCTGTCATAAAGCTTTGTGTCGGTCGAGGGGATATTGGATGATGGTGGTACGGTCCTACGAGGCATGCAACGGGACCTCTCGAATCAGATCCGGTCAAAGTATGAGGCATTGAAAATGATACTGGGAACTTACGCTCTTCCTCTGCAGCGGCAAGGAAACTTATAGCCCTTCTCCCACCCTCGTTTGATGGCAAATTTGTCTCGTTCTCTGCGGGTTTGTCGCCGCTCTCCTCTTTAGCGTCAGGGTTCAGAGATCGCGGTGCCTTCTTCCGACCTCTATCCTCGCGGTAAGAAGAAGCTAGCTCATCACTTGATCCAAGATGCTCGCCATCCGGGCCGATATAATCCTTAGTCAACCTGTCTCTTGAATCGTTGCGTTTGCGCCTGAGCAGCTGTGACAGGTCTTCTTCTGAAAGTTCGAGGACCTCCCTGCGCTCCATTTCGAGCATGGCCTCAAGTTCCTCCAACCTCATAGATTGATTGTACGACATGATTGCGACTTTGGCAACCAGGCCTGTTTGTAGGAGATGTCTGCTAATTAAAGAATGGAAGTTGTTAAAGATAGAGGCAGGATAGAGATGTAGAAAGCGGGGGAGGCTGTCACATTTGACACTTTCAATGTATTTGTACTTTACATAGCCTCAACGCCAAGCACGTGATGATGTCTCAGCTCCAGTCAGCTCCAGGCGGCAACATTGTCGAAAAGACGCAAAGAGAACTCAGCGTCGCAATGAAGGATGAACTAACTTTGTCGGACCGAAGGAATCTCTTTTCCGAGCCATGGACCCGGTATCCCTGACGAGTCTTGTTCTGAGCCTGACCACCTTCTGCGGCAAGGCCGTGGCCGGGCTCAACACACTGAAGGACGCATGGGATGATTCCAGCCTCAGCCTGACATCACTAGCTGCTGAATGTGCCACTCTCGGAGCGGCCCTCAGTGTCCTTGAGGAGACACTTTTGAAACCATCGTCATTGAACTCGTCAGATGACGCTAAACGCCCTCTTCTTGGTAACAAGGGTAGCGTTACAGAAGCGCTCACCAGCTCGATATGGTGCTGCTTTATGACCATCTCCGAGCTCAACGATGAGATTGAACAGATTCAAAGGCACGCAGATACGCCCGGTACGCTTAAAGCCCGAGGGAAGGTTGCCTATATCATCAATGAAGGTCGCATCAGCCAGCTAGCCGGGCTTCTCCGGGGCCAGAGCGGCGTCCTCAACACACTGCAAAATGTCTTGCAAAGACAATCCCTTGAGGAGATGGAGAGAATGATGAGACTGCACAATTCTCAAGTACGCCGAGTCAACTCAGAATCGGAAAGATCGTGGAGGAGACGCAACAAGGGAGCTCGGCCCCCACGGAGTCTCGTCGACGTCGAGTCTGTCATCAATGCGGACACAGTAACAACGACATCAACCATGTTTCAGAAGCCATTTGACTTTGACGACATCGCTGTCAACGCGACTGCTTATCGAAAGGTCTTGAGCAGGGCCATGCGGAGCCAAGACAACTTACTGTCGCGTGGGAGCAGCAGGTCTAAAAACGAGGGAGGAGATCCGTCCAATCTGTTCGCAGCTGTCAAGGCACTCGACTTCGATGCCGTCTCGCTGCTGCTTCGTGATGGACACGATCCAAATCAGGTAGACACTTTGGGGATGACTCCCCTTCAGCGGTGTGCCAGTCTTGTCAATCCTGATGCAGCGCGCATCGTTTCTGCGCTTGTACACCACGGTGCCGACATCGATGCCCACCGCCCCGGAACCGGAATGACAGCCCTGAGACTAGCGGCTAAGTCTGGCAATCTCTCTATTGTCAGGACCTTAATTGGGATGGGAGCTGACCCCTCAGTCTCGGATCGGTTAGGAGCTCAGGCTATCCACGCAGCCGTTCAGTTCAATCATGCTGATATAGTGGGCTATGCTCTTACTTCTCATGACGGGGACACAGGCTTGGAGTTCCAGGCTGCCATGTGGGACGACCAGGACATGACCAGAGACTCCAACTGTACGCTCCTCCACTTCGCCGCCGCCAGCAACGATGCCGACGATGAGATGGTCAAGCTTCTACTTGATCATGGTTTAAATCCAAACCTACGCTCCGAACGTGGAAAGACAGCCCTTCAGTATGCAGCCAGTCGTCGAAAAGCCACTGTGGTGTCGTGTCTTGTTCAGCACCGTTGTGATATAGTTCCAAAGATGTGCGACGAAGCGCGGGAAGTGGCTCTACAGAACGACTGGCCCGAAGTCATGACATCTTCATTAAAAGCCGATAAAATAACCCATAGTGAGATCCAAGAACTTGCCGAAAGGGCTGTTTGCAGGGGCCGACACAGAGTCGCCGACGCTCTCTTGGCTAGTCTTGTCACTATTTCCAACGACTCAAAGGAGACGCTTGGGTTACAGCTCATGTTTGCTGTCGAAGGAGGACACGTTGAGCTTTCAAAGTACCTATTGAAGCAAGGCGCGAGCCCTTGGGGCCTTGAAAGTCAGCCGTCGTCTCCTCTATCAGCAGCTTGCTCTTTTGGGTACGAACTGCTCATGAAAATCCTTCTTAAGCATTTGATGCAAGACCCGAGGTCAAGAGAACTAAAGGAAGGCACACCATTCCTAATCAACTACCTCAGTGAGCAACTGCTGTTGACTCTGATCGCAAGGCGCGGACACCGGCATCTTGTCCCCTTGCTCCCATGGGATATTCTCAACCGACACAATTATCTGGAAAATGGACGTCCGCCTCTTGTCATCATTGCATCTACCACAGGCCAACTCGAAGTGGCTGAGACACTGATCAAACTGGGAGTTGATCCGAACGCACGCACTTGTTGGGATCTACCTGCGCCGTGGAATGGACTATACTGTGGCGAGACAGCCCTTTCATTTACAGCCAGACGAGGATTGGTTGACTGGGTTCGCTTTCTGCTGGCCAACAATGCCCAAGTTGATTGCAGAATAAGGGTTCCGTCGGAGAGTGGGCGGCGAGGGTCATTCGTTATCGAGGACATTCCTCTCACTGCTGTCCTTCGCAGCCGACAACCACACAAATTAGAACTTGTCAAAACCCTTCTTTCTTATGGAGCCGACGTGAATTTCTCACTTCAGCTACCATCTTCAACTATTGGAGACGTGGCCAGAAGGCATGGGTTTGAACTAGTTGAGGATCTTCCGGAGTAAGCATATTTGTATCCCGGTGCTTGCCGATTACTTATTAACACATTCAAGACCTCTCAATTCTCATCGAAGGGGAGTGGATACACACGTTGTACTCACACCGCTAATGCTTGCGTGTGAGGACGGTGCTCCGGCCCTAGCAAGGGCCATCCTCGCGGATTCCCGAATAGATCTATCGCTGACCAGGAACTTTGGACCTCTGCATGTTGCCGTCATGTCAAACAATCTTGTCTTAGTTGAGACGTTACTTGCTGACGGCCGATTTGACATTGGCGACATTGACCTTGAGCAGCCTTCCATGGACAGCTTCTGGCCTGTGTGTCTAGCTTCCCTTGGGGGGTTCCTAGAAATCCTTGAGGTACTTGTCGACCAGCATGGCGCCGACATCAGCTCCCCTTTTGGCGACATTGATGTTACTTGTCCAACCCTGTGTCTAGCTGCTCACAGTGGCCAAATCGAAACAGTCAAGTTCCTGTTGAGGGTGGGAGCTGATCTTTCGTGGGGCGATGGGACATTCCTGGCGGCGAGGTCAAATGGCGCATTGACGGCTATCCTCGTGGAAGAAATCTGGACACGACATGCCAGGACAGGAGAGGCTTTTCCTGTTTCGCCCATCTCCACCGAGACAGCCTTGAGCGCGCCGCTGAGAACACCGCCGACACCTCCTGTCACACCGAACAAGGCCAGCCGGCTTAAGAGGAGACTAAGTGACTTTTTCCGCGTGACGAGCAGACAATAGGTAGAAACCACGTGTTAGCCATTTCAGAGGGATTTATTTCGGTACCTGTGTTACCTGAAGCGCGATACCTGATCGCCGAACATCTGGAGCGTCAACGAAACAGTATGCTCAACAAGCTACATGAAACAGCATGAACTACCGTGTTGCATGGCATTGGGCTGATTTAAAATGCGATTTTGCGTATTTTAAAGTGTTCTTTTGCTGATGTGTTACTCTCTTATATCTAAGGGTGTGGGAGAGACAAAAACTAACAGCATGAACTTGAGCGATCAAGGAGTACAGCGCCGCGAGATGGTGTTCTGATACAATGACAGGATTGTTAGTAGTGACGAAAGGGTCGCATTAAATCTTCAGATTTATATCGTTGCTTTATATCTCATAGATGTCATGGTGGTTTAGTAAAAGACCCTTCACATGAGTCCTCCATCTGTGAAGAAGCTAAACAATAAAGCCTCTGTCTGCTCATCCATCATCATGCTGCCCGGTTCAAACATGCCCGATGGTGCAGGTACCGAAACAGCCCCGGTTGCTTGGGCGCTTGGCTTTGAGCTTTCCTCAACCCTCTTGTAAATATTTACAAGTCTTTCGCGCAACTTTTTGAACATGGGAGGCAAATGCCTAGGCGGCAAGAGCTGCATGCCTTCATTAATTGTCGCATCAATCTTGAGAGATACTCTATCTAGGGTGGCCGTAAAGTCTGGAAGGTCGGTGAGAATACTAGGATCCCAGTAGCTGTGGTTGGTCACCAGCAGTCGAGAGAATATTAGGATGGCATGTCCCATTGGGATCCAGTGTGGATACGGTATGGACAGAATGACTGAGTTGCTTAGATTGAGAAAGCTCTCGAGGAGGGACTTGACGGCGTTAAGGCATGAGACGAGAATGTTGGAACACCGCATAGCATAGGGCGAAGGGTTGATTGCCGCGGGCTCCAGTGCCTGGGTAAGGCGATCGTCCATGCCGACCTTGTATAAAAATATTTGTAGTAAGTAGTACGACATCATCAGCAGTCCTATGTCCCGTTAGTGTTCTGAACGTGGCTCGATTGTAACTCTTGTTACCTTGCTGGGGTAGCCCTTGCGCCAATGAAGCTCCTAGCTTCTGTATCTCCTTTTCCAGATGCGAAACGGACATAAGCATAGTGCTGGAGACATTGATTTCCGTATTATCCAGGTCGTTATATAACGTCGCATTGATCGTGCTAGCAACTTGTTGAATCCGTACAAGTTCTATCAGGTAACTGTCTGTCGCGAACTGCGTCTCCTGTTGCAACACCAGGCAGCTCTCACTGATAGCTGGCCGCCATGGCATCGCCTTAACGTTTCTTACGCAAATGCTCAATCTAATAGATATTGTCAGCACAGTCAAACTTATGACAGTCATTTAAACACAAACATTGAGCTGAGCCAGAAAACGCCAAGTAAGCACCGTCGTTCATCATGGGTCCGTACAAGTTGAGGCAATTGGCTGCGTGTAAAGTCGTCGATCCCGCCTGGAGAGATCTTGGTATTCGAGGACGGCTCCTTGTCAAGTTCAAGTTCCGTCACCAATGCCATTGCTGTGTGCATAAGGTTACTTAACTGGGTGCCAAGGAGAAGATGGGTTTGGTGCCTATTAGACTAGTCAGTGATGAACCTCATGAAGCTTCTGAAACCATACCAGGCTAGATAAACCAGTACCCCTTGAAGCAGTCCTAGACTCTTTTCTCCCTGGACCCAGATCCTTCGACCGACCTCCTCGCGCCACCGCTGAGCCAGCTCCTGCTGTACGTCAATGTCTCGTTGACATGCAACTACCATGATGGCCATATACAGCACAGGCCTCTCGCGCAAGAGCTTCTCCGGGCTCTCCTCTAGGGATATCCAGACAAATGGGAACAACGGCATCATTTCTCGATGATACAGCTCAAAGAACTGGTAAGCTAGTACTTGAGCCTCGGCTGAGAGCGGCTGCGTGAAGAGGGAAAGCAGGGGAGAATCAGATGTCGGTGGCGATCTAGAGTTTGAAGTGTGTCCGGGTGAGTTGTCGACGGCAGCCGCATTGGAGGGCGGCAATGGAGATGTCGAGGAAGATAGTAATTGAGCGACCGAGTCGAATTTAGACTCGAGTCTTAGAAGGTCCCTTGGCCATCGTTAGTCTATACATGCCTCACATTTCCTGTAGGGCACAGACTCTCTTCCATAATTTCTAGCGCCACTCTTGCGACTATGACTTCCTCGCGGTTGGATATTGCACTCTTTATCCAGCCGGTCACACCTTTCATGTCCCAAGATTAGCAACATTACCCTCAGTTCAATGCCATTTTCTACTCTACCTTTTGCATTTCCTCTGGCCTACCACCATGTCGCAGCGCACCTTGGCGCCCGCGCATGTTGTACATGCCTTGAGGCCTTTAAACTTGGAACTATCGCCCTCCATTTGGAATGACACGAGCAGCCATTGAATTGAAAGTGAGTTGAGTTGGGGAAATGAGGTGGTAAGATTAAAATCAGGGAATAAGCGCTTCCTCTTGTCCCCAGCCACGGCTGAGCCCCCAATGACGCGGTACCGTCCCATTCAGGCTGAGTCAGCGCGATTCCCGCGGCTGTTGATCATTTTCCTTTAACCTAACGCTCTCCTCCTTGTCTCGGAAACAATTCTCGCTCAAAACTCAAATCTGATGTTGATCTGCACGAATACTCATTTGGGAGCACCAAATGCCAAGCCAATGAGTATGTCATGTCAACTTCTTGCCTCTACCTGTCCGTTCGAGATGTATTTCTTTCCTTCTTGGCTCCATCCAGAAACTCGGCATGGTCCAAGTTATGCGTCGTTCCAGATTTTAGGATTGCATCACGAACCCACGGGCCTCGAGGCCTATATACAGCCTTGAAAGGCTTAGGGACAGTCACAAAACCCTCAGTACAGTCCATATCATCCACTTTATGCTTCTCACCAGTCGTCTCATTGACGCCAGCCTCAACGTTGAAGGACCACAATAGTCGCGCCATCTGGATAAATAGTTGGTTCCGGGCAATGATGCGGCCAGTGCAAATTCTCCGACCAAATCCAAACCCGGTATGAGGCAAGTCCTTGAGAGCAGTCGTGTTGAAGCCACAAGCATCGATCGAAGGCTCCTTATCCTCAGCATCCTCAACGAGCCATCGCTCAGGCACGAAAGCATCAACGTTCTCGCCAAAGACGGACTCGTCGCGGGTAATAGCAAAGGCGTTGCCGAGAACTATGGAGTTTGCAGGGATATAATAGCCCATGTAAGTGTCCTCTTTCTTGGTGAAATGGGGAACTCCACCGACTACAACCGGCCGCCAGCGCAAGGTCTCATTCGCTATTCAGACTAATATCAACCACTACTCAGTATACCGACCAAGGTCAAAACTCACCAATAGCGTCAATATAGGCTAGCTTCGGGCGATCCTCGAAGGTGGGAAGTCGATCACGGCCGACAACCTCATCAAGAAGTGCTTGAGCCTTGCCGACCCACCGCGTGCCACAGGTGATCCAGGCAACGATGAACCAATCCAGAGCAACAGTAGAGGTATCCAGGCCAGCATCGGCAAGAATTCCGAGGTCGAAGGCGAGCTCTTCAGTAGGCATGTCTCTGGCCTCAGGGGAGGCCTCCATGTACTTGCTAAAGTTCCAGCCGCGGTTGTTTAGGCCCTTCTTGAGATTGCCGACGTGCAGTTGTCGCTCGAGCTCATAGAGTTGCTCGGCCTCCTTCTTCCAGGGAGCAAGAAACTTGGGCAGGTAGTTCAGGGATGGGAACGAGTCAACGATGTAAGCGCCAACCTGGCCTGTACGAGCGAACTCGGCCTGGACCTTTTGGGCATCCAGGAGCTCCTGTTCATAGCCAGTCTTGATACGGTAACCGTAGTTCATGCAGTAGATGAAGCTGGCCATGGCACGCTCATGGTGGTGGTGGAAGTCGATTCCCTTCTCGCCAACCTTTTCGGCCTCGCTAAAGACATCCCAGAGTAGCTGTCTCGACTCAATGTCTTGAAGATGACGATAGGTGGCCGCAGAGCGGAGGGTAAGCAGAGGAGCCCCCATGCGCTGATGTAACTTATATCTCTCATCATAAGGGCGAAGAAGCATATGCATGTTCTTAGTGACTAGCTCACCAGCCATTACCAGGCGCGGGCGGTGCGAATACTGCCCACTCCGCCGGTTGAGGAGATCATGAGCCGCTTGATGTGTGGAGAGAATGATCAATGGTTGGCCACCCATGCTGAGGTGCATGATGGGACCGTATTCCTTGCTCCAATGATACAGATGAAGCCATTGGAGACTCTTGGGAAGCTGGTGAATATTTCCAATCACGGGTGCTGGCTTGGGACCCGGCGGTAGAGGGCCCTTGCCGCGATTGCTCAAGAAGCTGTACACAATCCATACGACGACAGCGCCTGCGAGACCGAGGCCGAGGGTGCGAAGATCTATCAGCATGGTGTTGCTGGGCAAAGAGGGAGAGAATCAACAGAAGAGAATAGGGAATAAAATCCCGCTGAAACAACAAACCGTCGCTTTTCTACGTGGGAAATAAAATATGGTGACACCCTCACCGGAGGTGGGGAGGGTGTAATAAAGTCCGAAGGATGTGTCTCTATGCTACGAAAGATTGTGTTGGATAAAATTTCATACTGCTAACTCTGGATAACTAACTATCACTAAGGAAAAAGAGGTTGGAAAGGGGGCTGATCAAGCTGCTGTTGTTTCCGCCGGTCCTGGTCGCGGATCTTCATCAAAACACCTAGTCATCGGTTAGGACTTATATAGCATTTACATAGAACTATTCTTGCCATCGGGTAGCTTCTCACAGTAGAGAGATGCCCGGTCGAATGGGGCATTAATCATTAACCCCTCTAGCATCTTGACCCTCGACACTGCAACATAGCTAAGCCCTGTCTGAAAGTCCCGCTCAGACAGATCCGTCACCATCTTGTCGACCGTGATGCTCTGTGACTTGTGAACAGTAATGGCATATGATACTGTAAGTGGGAACTGTTTCCGTGTACACGCGGATGCCCCAAGAAAGAAGTCTCGCCTTACAGGGAGTATGGGCACTACCTCACGCCCATCATCGGTGGTTAAGTAAGGCGGCCCAGTATACTTGTCCATCACCATCATAATGACACATGGCGCGTCACGAGGTGTATCAGCGCTGGGGGCCCAGCCGATATCGTATACTGTCCCTTGTGCCCCGTTGACCAGGCCTGCTGGCTGCCAGACGTTCTGGGTTAGCATAAGACGAGCACCGATACATATCGGAAACTGGCCAACCAGATTGCCAGCCTGTTCAGATGTGGCCTTGTCAGCACCTTTGCCAGTGTTCTTGGCCATGACTTGGATTGCTGGCTGTTTCAGATGGACGAGGTGGTCGTAGTTGTACTCATTGACACGAGCTTTCTTGCTATAGATCCGAAGAGCAGTGTCGAACTTATCCACCTCGCACTGGCCTAGCTTGGCCTGCACACGCTGGCTCAAAAGTTTCCATGATTCGATGGATAACCTCCCACCACGCAGTTCTTCAAGCGCGAGACGAAAGCCTGCCTGGTCGTCGCCCTGCTGCCGCTCGACCTTCTTCAAGAAGACAGTGTGGTCAAAGGCCCTGTATGCGGCCTGCCCAGAGACCTCGTGCAGGTCCTTGAGTGGCCCATCATAGTAGAGGGGCTTGTTCGCGACAGGTGGAAGCTGGAAGAAGTCACCAACGAGCATGACGCTCATGCCGCCAAAGAAGTCGGCTGCTCTGCCGGGAAAGACTTGGCGGAGTCGTTTGTCGACCCACGAAAGCTGGCGCAGACCCAGCATGCTCTTCTCATCGATCACGAGATATCGAACGTCCCGCAACTTCTTCTGGATAGCACTGGCATCTGCCGGCGATAGCTCTGCAAAAGCCCTGTCAACAGGCAGCCGGAGGAGGGAGTGTAGGGTCGTCCCCATGATCTGGTTGCTTGCGACACCTGTGGGTGCAGTTCTCCAGATTGGGCTGGGCCGGTCACCAGCGAGCCTCTGAAGATGCGAAGACAGAACTTTGATCATGTACGACTTGCCTGTCCCGCCACCACCGTCAACATGAAGTAGAATCTGCTCCTCGCTGCCACATTGATAGTGCCCAACAAACGTATCGTATACGATCCGCTGCTCTCGGTTGAGAGTATCGCGGGCTTCTAAAGGCAGGTCTTCAACATCCATATCGAGATGATTCTGCTCAATCTGCCTGCGCCAATAATCACCTTGAACAATGTCTGGGTCAGCGTAGCGGCCGACGTGGGGTGTCCAATCGTATTGGATGTCGATATCCCGTCTGCCAAGAAGATCGATTGCCTCTTGGCTTGGTGGGCAGTCGGGAAGCTGACGGGCAAGCTCAAGCCAGTCCTCCTCCACAAGGTCAGGTTCGTGAAATTCCTGCTCGAACTGATCCGGATCTGGTCGACGTTCCTCGGTGTTGGGTGTGCCGTAGTAATCATCAGGGTGCTGGTGGTTCCCGTAGCAGAATTCGGCGGCAGATGCATAAGAGCCATGCTCGACACCGTCAACCTCGCGTAGTTGATTGGGATCGCGATGTGGATGGGCCAGCATCAGCTTCACCCGGCAGAAATCGTCGTACTGGTCATGCTGGCGGTCAGAGTTGTACCGCGGGAAATAGTATAGAACGCGAGGCTTGGCCTGCCGACCCCAACGTGTCCACTTTGTCCCGTCCCTCTTGCTTGTATTCCAGTTGGCTAGAAAGTCAAGATAGGTCAGTTCTTCGTGGAGGGGTGGGCGAGAAAGATACTTATCATATATCCCAACAACCTCGGCGTCATCGTGATCACCCTGGAGGCGAAGAGACCGTCCCTGCTGCTCGTACGGACGGCAATCAACAGCTCTGACAACACGAGTGCCCTCCTGCAGTTCACAGTTGAGCAAGACGTGGCAGATCTCTTGCCCCGAGAAGTCTCTCTCAGCAAGCAACTTGTTCATTAGACGCGAGGCAAAAGATAGAAGCGGGTTCTGGTGAGAGACATAGGGCAAGATTTGCCGCCCCAGGCTGGCATAACTGTCAGTCCGCTTCTCCATCTTACTGCAATACTTGGCTGCATAATTAATCACAGCTTGAAGGCTGGTACAGGGGGAGATATCAATGTTGGCCAACCAGCCAAGACTGAGACACCGGTTATAGTGGTTCATAAGGCTGTCATTCCTAGCCGCCTCGAAGGAGAAGTAGGATCGTCCTTGTCGTCGAACAACCTCAGCCGTATCTCTCGTGTCTCGTGGGAAGAAGAAGCGGCAAGAAATCTCTTCCGAACCCTTCTTCTTTCGTAAGCAATATGCCTCACTGCAATGGTGGCGTTGGCAGCGGTTTAGAACCTGTGAGAGCCACTGGAACGTTAAGGGATGCTGCAAGGGATTTACAGCCAAGGGGTTGCCTTCTCCTTGTTGTTGGACTCGAGCTGGCTCGGGATTGACAGCTGTGACGTGGAATCCCCAGATACGGGCGAACTCCTTACGTACATGCTCATCATGTTCGAAGTCAACACTAGGCGCACCATCCATCCAGTATAGGCCGTGGCAATGGCTACTTCCGCGGCCCTGCCATTCATACCTGTTCCAATAATCAGTCACGTTGAATTTCCGCTTCAGAACAATATCCCTGAATAGGCCAAACCGCCTGTAGAAGTGCCAGGCTGCAACGTGTGGATTATCTCGGAGAAGCTTGCTAGACATGCCCATCCGTTGTTGCTCGGGCAACTCCTGCCAGTCTTGAAACTGGGGCAAATGTTGGTAGAGGCTCCTCCAGTGCAAGTCTGCCGGGCTGAATGTAATAAAAGCACCAGGACAGTCAAGGTTGTAGGCATAAGATTCAAGCTCTCGACGCTTTCGGTACCAATAAGGCCGTGTCCCGCGAAGCTGCGCTGTCTGACGGTTGATCGAATTGAGCAACTGCTGCGCTTCTGCCGATTCAGCGTCCTGGAAAGCTCTCAGTAAATCATCCCGCGTTATTGGACCCTGCCTTTGCTGGTGTTGCTTGACGAAATAGCTGCCTTTGGCCCGCGCCTGTGCTCGCATCAGCGTGTTGAAAACCACAAACCGGAAAGTGGGATGGCGGGCAAATCTGCCATCATGCCATCGTAGGGCATGCTGTATGTAGTCTGCATACTTGATGGGCCGCAACCTCGGCTCGACGAAATCGGCTTGACCACGAGGGAATAGTGTGGGAAAGGCCAAGGACAGGAGCGCTTGTGATCGGTTAAACTCATTGATTGGTGTCCTCCGAATATCTGGCATTTCAAGCTGATGTTGTGTTGACGGTCGTACAGGGATCGGTTCATCGCGCTCTTCGCCAAGAATGTGCGAATGTAGTGCTTCCATCTCGGTATCCTCTGGTAGCAGATCTGGCACTGCAGACTGGTCAACCTCATCCGGCTCAACATCGTCATTCTCCGTGACACCCAAATCAGTTGAAAGAGGATCAGTAACATCT
The DNA here is from genome assembly GCA_000966855.1 of Fusarium sp. JS1030. Lineage (NCBI taxonomy): Eukaryota > Fungi > Ascomycota > Sordariomycetes > Hypocreales > Nectriaceae > Fusarium > Fusarium sp. JS1030. The sequence goes on from JWIW01000083.1 coordinate 627,249, forward strand.
ACAGCAGCAACCTCATCAAGTACATCACCGTCTTCGGGTAGCACTGATATCCGCTTCTGGCAGACAGTAATATCTCGGTAACCCGGGTGGCTATGACGCAGGAAATCCAGCCACGCCTGTAGACAGCGACGGCGTACGCGGAACTGGCGTCTGAATTGGCGGTCAAGGTGGGCATGCTCGCTTGCATTCGGAGGGCGTAGCAGGATAACATCTAATTCAGAAGGTAGAAGAGGAAGTTGGCGATATACTTTGCCAACATCGCGGAGAAAGTGCACAATATGGCCACGATACCTGTATTGCTGGCCCCGGACCTGCATGACGTTCACAAACACATGAACTCGAGCGATTAGCATCTCTTCTATTCTTGTCAACTGGGGGAGGAATGCGGGGACTGAGCCAAAATCCAATTGATTTTCGGCTGAAAAAAACAGAGGTTCATCCTCCTTTTTGTTCTTGTCCTTAGCCATGCAACGCTTGCAAACGCCGTCTTTCAAGCACATGTCAAACCATGTCTCCTGACAACGGGCGCAGTGTTCCATCCGGTCGTTTTCCAGCTCCGTCCAGAACTTCTCCAAAAGCTCCTTATCTCTGTCAGACAACGGGCAATGCGACAGATCACGCGCCCAGTCCGGGTCAGGAAGCTCAAAATCTCGATTTTCCGGGTGTTCGATGGCCGGCTGCTGCTGCTGCTGCACAGGTGGGCGGGGATATCTTCCCCGGGCTCGCCTTGGCCAGATAGAGTGACTCGATACCGGAGACTCTATCGGCGTTCCAAGTTGTATGCTTCCCGGAGAAGCAACCGAGGGACCTGAGCGGGAAGAAATCAGTGCGTCTTCTCGTGTTGGCGTGGCCATCGGTGTCCCCAGCAGGATAGTTTCTTGTGAGTTAGTTGGTGCACTTAGCTGTAAGTCTGTCAATGGTAATCCTTCTCGGCGTAGTGGGGACAACCCAGCTTGCTCTGCAGTACGCTTGGAGGCGCCTAAGGCACGTCGATTCCTACAGTCGAAACAGTCAGCCGTAAGTCTTCTACATGATGATATAGAAGAAATTTTCTTGGAAATAAACTGATCTGCTGGTTTCACCTGCTTGCAGTTCCTGCAAACTTTCATTGAGGGGATAGAAGGAGCCATGAGCATGGTGGGTTAGGGGGACGGTTTGATGAGGTACCATGGGGTGAGAAGGATGAATATGTTGCCTGTCGTTGGCAGGCCGACAGGCCCACACAGGTGGAGACAAATCTGAAAGCCTGACCAGTCCGCGATGAGTGGAGACATGATAACGGATCTGACGAATGGGAATAGAGCTTTTGAGTTCAAGTTATCGTCGTAATAGAAGTCCTTCGGACTTAATAATGGGGGCTGTCCAAGCTTTTGCTAGGTATCATTTGGGCGGGCGCCCTGCAGGACCCCTCAAACTCGAGATCCTGGCGCCCAACCAATCGTGAATTTGCCGTTTTGGAGATGGAGAAGGATGCAATCAATGTGCCGCTGGGGTCGACGGCTGCCGCTCTTCAACGGGCCAGTCCAGTGGCCCCCGACGTTTCATCGTTCGGCATGTGGGTGGATAGAGATGGGGCTGGAGGTGGCTTCGGGCGCACATGTCGAAGTGACAGAAGTCTCCCCTGCAAGAGCAGAGCAGAGGCTTAGGCTTGCCTCTTCTGTAGAATCTGAGGTTTTTATGTCCCTGTTATCCTCAAACAGTAACCCAGCTAGTTTGCCAAGGTCGGGTCATGGCACTGCCGAGTACAAATGGCGTGTGCCAATCGCTACTTTCTTATTCTAAATACACCAATTCTATCAGTCCAATTCCTACTGACAGGGTCTAGGTATCGGGTTTTGCTAAACCCATAATATCATGAAGTTATAGGATTATACTTCAGTGGAGAACATCGGTTGGCTGATCAGACTTGGTTGAACCTTTTGAACTAAAGAACTAAAAAGAAAAAAGGTCTATACGCTCAATAATTTTCGCTAAGGCTCAATACACCATCAAACAGCTTTGAACGACGAGCATAATCCACCTCATCCGAACTTATATGGTCTCCTCAGCCCGATCATTCTCCTCCAAAACACCGAAAAACACCTGATCGAGCGTTGCCCGACTAACGCTGTAGTACTCGATACCAAGACTCCTCTTTGCCGTCTCAACTGTCTCCAGCACATCCGCGAGGGAAATTCTGCTCCCAGGCTCACCAAAGGAAAGTTCAAACTTCATCTGCCCATGGTGCATGGAACTCGTGTCGATGCTCCTTAGGTGGGCGAACTGTCTATGAACCCACTCCCAGATATTCTCCATCTCTCTCAAGCTAGTGTTGGGTGCGTCGCGATGAGCCAGGTGGACCGAGTAGCCATCGCCATATCTCATCTTCAACTCCTCTGTGGTTCCTTGTGCGAGCATCCTGCCGGCGAGAATCCCGGCTCGATCGGCTAGAGCATTGGCTTCTTCCATGGAATGAGTTGTCAAGACGAGTGCTCGACCCGGAATCACGGATGACAGAGTTCGCCACATCAAGCGCTTACTCAAAGCGTCCATTCCTGACGAAGGCTCATCAAGCAGCAACACGGTTGGGTTACCCATCAGTGCGATTCCCAGTGATAGCTTTCTCTTGTTACCACCTGAAAGCTTCGTCGCCTTTCTGTCCGCATACTGTCGGATACCCAGACCATCGAGGATGATCTCGATATTGTGATCAGGGTTGCTGATACCGCGAATCTCGGCATAGAAGCGCAGATGCTCGCCGACAGTCATGTTGTCCAACGGATCAATCTGAGGGCAAACTCCCAACTTGGACCGGGCCTGAGCACGATGCCTGATCATCGAAGTACCGTCGACCGAGATCTCAGCATCCCGATTGCTGGGCGAGAGATCACCCTGGATCATGGACAGAGTTGTCGTCTTCCCTGCTCCATTGGGGCCCAGAAGGGCAAAACATTCGCCGCGAGAAACACCGAAGCTGACGTCGTCAACAACAATATCTCGCTTGAATTTCTTTTGGAGACCAATGGCTTCGAGACAGCTATCCTTGATTGTTGAAACCCCGTTGTAGCGGTTGCCCAACTCTAGCTCAATTGGATCGGCGTTTTGACTAACTCGGTTCTGTTTTGGTCGTGACAGGCGTAGATTAAACCCAAGATCCCTCCACAACAGAATGCCAAGTAGACAGAGTGACTGGAGAACAAGATATAGAATGGGCCCTCCGTATGCGTCGATTGCACCTGGATAAGAAACAAAGTCCCTTCCTCGACAGGCGATGCCCCACATGTTGACAGACAGGTAAATAGAGCGACCCAGACTAGCTGCGGGGGATACAAGACCCATGGTGTAGAAGATGATGTTAAGAATTGAGCCCTGGTTCGATGGGTCTTGGAAAGTGAAGGTAGTCATGTTGGTGATGAAAAAGATCAGGTACAAGACTGCTTGGATTGCAGCCGAAGCCGCAAAGACAGCTAGCTGAGACTTTGCAACCAGAGACAAGACGTAAGAAAAGAGCGTAGATGCGACTCCGTAGAGAAGCATAACCGTGAACAAGTACTCGAGATGATACCAGATACCAGTGATGGCTGCAAAGATGATGGAAGCAACAGCGCTGATGAGCAAAGTCACCAGAAAGTCAAAGGCGAGATATGCTAGCCAGAGAGGCAGAGCATGTACTCCATTGCTGTAATGCATTGCTCGAATACCACGGAGCCGTTCAAAGGTTGGATACAGTCCGAGGAAAGCTGGGTAGACAACCATTGCCAGACCAAAAATGGTTGAGAAAATGAGCAAGTCTCCAATGCTTCCTGAATAAGGTACCGCGAGAACCTTGTAGTTGCTAGTGATGCTGATGTTGAGTATTTCGTTGTTGACTATGTTTTGCATCGTGTGGCCAAAGACCAGAGGTCCATCAGCCTTCCAAGCGAATGTAGGCTCGTCTCCCAGGAAGAAACCTCCAGGCGTAAGGTTAAAGTATTGCTTTGAGACTTCCTCGTGGAACTGTTCGAGTGTGTCAACCATTGTTACTGAGCCCTTCGGACTTTGCCTGATTCTCTCCATTGCGGCCTCAGAGAGTTGGTCTTCAGGTCCAGCAACCAAGCGAGAGCTCTGCGCAGACATGGAATCTGAATTGGAGGATTTGAGTGATTCCATATCAGGGTTACAGCTGGTTGCTGAAAGTCCAGCAAGGAAGATTGAGGCGCAACCAGCTGCAATGATGGGAATAGCAAGTGCTGCCAAGTAAGGCATCGGGTTCCTCCGAAAGATAGCAAATCTCTTGGAAAAGAGCACTTTAGCCTGTGTGAAGATGCTTGTCTTCTTTCCATTCAGGAGGTTATTGATGGTTGACCGTTTGCTGTGACCTTCAACGAGAAAAGCGGCAGAGTCAGTTGAAGTGTGTCGTTGGTGGTGATGGTCAGCCTCACCCTTGAGGTATGGTTTCTCAGAATCCTCTTCAGCAATCTTGAGGAACACGTCCTCAAGAGTTGGTCCGTCCACCTGATAGTCGGTAATTCCATCTTCCTCTAATCGCCGCAGCATCCTGCAGGTGTTTTCGGGGCTACCAGACAGATATATCGTCTCGTCGTCATGCTTCACGTGAAGTTCATCGCCATAGATGTGGCGATCTATCGAGCCGGGGCGGTGATAAACGTGGATTCTATACCCCAGTCCCAGATTCTGCTTCAACTCGACCGAAGTGCCACTAGCCTTGAGTGAACCGTGAGACAGAATAGTGATGCGATCAGCCAGGAGGTCGGCTTCATCGAGAAAATGGGTAGTGAGGAGAATTGTCCGTCGACCACGTTCAGCAAGCAGAATATCCCAGAGTTTTCTTCGAGACAGGGGATCAACACCAGAAGAAACCTCATCAACACAGCAGACGGTAGAATCACCGACAAACATCAGAGCCAGTTGCAGCTTACGCTTCTGGCCCCCGGAAAGGGCTTTAGCCCATGTCTTTCTCTTCCTAGTTAGGTCGCAGGCATCAATGAGTCTCTTGATCTGTGTCTCTGTAGATCGCTTCCGAGTACTCTTAATACCGTCGAAGATTCGGATGTGCTCGGCTACTGTCAGCTCCTCCCAGAAGACATTCTTCTGAGGGCAGTAGCCAAGCTTTCCACCATCTTTCTCATAACTGAGAGCAATCTCTCCGGCAGTTGGAGCGTGCATTCCGGCAATGGCGTCCAGCGTCGTGGACTTGCCGCTGCCATTGGCTCCCAGAAGCACCATGATTTCCCCACGAACTGCCTCAAGGTCCAGACCCCGAACAGCATGCACCGAGGCAAGTGGCTTCTTGGTGAAGTATGACATGAACCTTTGCATGAACCGTGGCTGATACGTCTTTGTAAAGGCGCTAAGATGAACTGCAATTGGAGAGCCAGGTCGGTCGGTTTTGCGGTGGCTCGATGTTGCTCCAAAAAGCTTCCTCTCAACCACAGCGCCGAGGAGAGGATAAACGATGGTATGAAAAACGGAAAATATCCAGAATGCGATAACTGGTATGTTGGAACTGGATGCTGGTGCAGCACCTATCAGACTGGCTGCTTTGCTTTGGCTTTCCCATCGGGCCATGAGAACGACGAGGTAGATGAAGTTCATTGGAGGGAAAAGAATGGACAGGATGGCCACCAGCCAAGACTGAACATTGCCGGACACTTGGGCCAAGATGGCCAGAACTAGACTGAGAATTACTGAGGTGATGCCACTCAGCTGGGCTCTTCGGAAGCAGCTGCCAGAAAACATGGCAAAGGCAGTCAGGGACAGACCACTGAGGATGATGGAGACGATGGGGATGAGAATCATCGTCTCCTTGAACGCCATGGCGCCCATTATAGCACCTATGGCAATCCATCCGGGGCCATATAGGATGATGAACGCGAGATAGTGGGACAAAAGCCGAACGGCTTGGGGCTGCCACTTGGCCGTGTTTGGCATCATGGTATCAAGCAGCTGCGCCATTCCTGACTCTCTCTCGGTAGCCATGACGCCAGCTAGTTGATACAGAACACCTACCATAGCGATGTAGAAAGCAGTGGCCAAGATTGACACGATATTCTTCATGTACTGTTCTGAGATATCTCGCTTTCGCTCGTCGTTCGATAAGCTCGTGAAAGGGTACTCGAGAACCTCAGTCGACGATAAGTACTTCTTCGAAGTCGTCAAGTTGATGCCGCCGATGGCAAAATCGATCGCATGTTGGAGTGGAAGACTGTAGATCTGGGCATCGTTGTCGGCCTTGCCGATATCGACAGTAGAGCCGAGTGAACCGTCGGTCTGCAGCGTGTAGTTCCAGACGCCCCATTCTCCTTCGGAAGGAGAAGAGTGGAACACGGCCGCTGCTATACATTTTGACGAGCCCTGACCAGAGCTGCTACAGATATAGCGTAGGTCACTCTCGTTCTCGACTGTTTCAATCTGGACATTCTGGTTTCGTAGGGGCTTGGTCACGTCGGAAATGACCTTCTCGATGTCGCCGCCAGTGAAGCCGTTGTTCACAAAGACGATTCGATCTCGACCTCCGGATAGAGCATCTAGTGCCTGTGATATTGTTCGAAGTGGTCGAGGCTCGGCTATTCCGTACGTAGATGGTGGGAAGAAGAGGTTCTTAGCATAACATCTATGATAGTCAGTGCGTGGTTGTCGCTGGCGATAAAGGGCCACTTACAGGAAAATGACAAAAACAAGGGGCAGAACGAAGGCGCGAAGTGGCGTGGATATCCATTTCCGGTACAAGACTATCCGCAAGTCTTTGACCGTCAAGGTCCACAGCTGACGCCAAAAGAGATTCATCGTGGCATAGGGGGGAGAGTTGTTGGTGTGAGTCTGTAGATGACTGCAACATCAAGGGCACATCTAGAGGTCTTATAAAGGCACATCAGCACATTAAGCTTAATCTTTAGTATTAAAGACGCGCGTTTAGATCTCCTAAATTAGGCCTACAAGGCTGATTGACCCTGTTTTCGAAGCATTTGGTGGTCGATCCCGGGGTGATCGGGTTGAGCGGGATTCCGTCTCCGGTATCTTCAGGCCACTGGGCGCTGGTGTTTTGGCGCTGATCCCTGTCTCTCAGCCCCTGGCCCCTTGCGTCGATCGGGATTTTCGGAAACCGGCGAGCCCTGAGTGGCCTGTGAATGGCTGGGTTGTAAGATGAGTCAGCCATCGGCCGCTCAGACGCCAAAAATTCCGTGCGGGAGGATTCAGATCGGGGTGGCAGTGTTCCAGTCGAGCGGCGGTGTTGGCATCAACACTGAAACGTTGATTGCTGCAATTGTTCATGATGAATCTCCTGCTTACAATGACGCAGTTTAGTGACATCACATACCATTTGGTACATGTAGATCCAAACGGATATTCAAGCTAATGTCTGCGTGATGACTTCTCACAACTCCGTCGGTGTTGAAAGTTGCTACGGACATGGCAATTTGAGCCCAGTCTCATTCCAAAACCCAATTCTCTTCTTTCCACATTTATCTATTATCCCCATACACTCTAATATGTTTCAAATCTCGGATTTTCCATGCCAAGAGGTTAAAGCTGTTCGTACATACAATTTTTTACAGGTTGTTGAGGAAAACTGGCCAGCCCTAGGGTAGGTAGACTCGGAAGTCAACCCTGTGGCCTGCAGCCCTCAGCCACATTCCAACTGAAGTCGAATGTGGCTGCCCCGTGGCAGAAACAAGTATCAATGCACACCATGTCATTTTCACGCCTGATAAGATGTTGAAATCGCCAAATCTCGCTTGCTAGGCAGATGAGCCATCAATTCTTCCGCAATTGGCTCCCTTACGATTTGTTGTAATCAGGGGAGAACGATATCCTTGTCTCTAATCCGGATCCTAAGACTCTTTTCAGGTAGTGCACAGCGGACCAAAGATCTTCCTTCCATCTGCGCGTCTTCTGCCTAAGGTGACACCAATTGCCCAACCGGAACACATCGGATGCTGGGTCCAGGCCTTGGAGCTTAAATGCTTAAATAGTCGACCGCAGATCATCCATCTTCTTGAGACTCGACTCGACTTACTATCGACTTTGCCCATTGAACCTCGACAACAATGGAGAAACACAAGAAGTACCTCCAGGGGGTCGCAGACGCCAACTCTGTCCTCACCGATGAGATCCACCAACTCGCTGCCCACATCCAAATTCAGCCCCACGAGGATGTCAGCGTCATCATCAAACGATTCCTGTTAAAGCTATACCAAGCTATCGCCCTAATCAGCGAACATCGCGGCCATCCACGGACACCCAAGGCGAAAATTTTCGACGCATGGGAAAGTTTTCTGGGACCCATCAAAGCCCTTACTTCGCTGCCTCATGGGGATTTCCTCGCTGCGCGCATGCTGCTCTACTTTTATAGCGGATTGCTATGCCAAAGTGCCCTTGATATGAAGTTCCCCAAAGTCAACGCTCGCGGAGTGAATACCCCCTTGAACCAGATAAACACGGCACTGGATGACGCTTTACTCGAGTCTCTTCGGAGGATATGGGTTGAGAGTGACAAGTACGAAGAGTTCAACTGGGTGTTTACAGAATACCGAGTGGATCATTTCCCAGATGATGAAAAATCCAGCCAAGAAGCACAGCGCTTTTACGCGCTCGCTCAGGCACTCACTCCGGATGAGCTCGCAGCTCTGGGCGGGATCCAAGGAAGGCGCTTCATTTTTGCCAAAAAGGCCGATGTGTCAGGTGACGGTGAGCAAGATGAGGACGGCTGGTACCCGTTTTGTGGGAGTATCCCGGGTGACCACTTCGAGCGGATGCGATCCTCAGTACACATTCCCGATGATGACGAAGTCGAGGCTGATGACTGGGTATGGAGTGTGGTGGGTACTGATGGTCCGATCCGCACTGATATGAGCTATTGCATTGTCGACAAGCGCGCAGATAAAGAGTCGTGGCGTGGCTTGGACGTCCTTCGACGTTCACGTCAGTTTATCTTGGATGCACGACAAGTTGGGCAGCCATTCTTGGCTGAAAAGAGACGCAATCTAGCGGAAAAGGCACTATTTGATGCCGGAATTCCTACGGAGATACGGCTGGTGATCCTTGGCTACCTCGATCCGCCGGTGAAGCACCCATATCTGTCGTCAGTCGATATTGCGGCGGCATACACTCCATTCCCAGACAAGGACCGACCAAAGTGTCCCGAGTGTTCAAGCGGCAAAGCAAGTGAGCAGCACATCTTGACCTGCCCTACCAAGAGTATTTATATCTGGAACTTGCCTCTCCGCGCATTCTTTGTTTTCCACCAGAACAAAACCACGGTCAAGCGACTCTGCAAATATGCTGTCAACTGCGAAGGGCATCATGATGACGAAGACTGGAAAGTCACACGAGAAGAGGATTTTATCAACTACGTGGAGAGCATCGTCAAACACCGATGCGGAAGTACGGCTACTCTGTCTTCTGTTGGACTGGGCCCACAGTCGGATTTCGCACTTGGCGATGAGGAAGAGGATGACAAGCGGCGAGCCAGGTTGTTTGATGTCTATTATGGACCGCTTCAAGATACATCGAATGAGCTTAGGATGAATGGCGGCTTCTGGGGGTTGACTACGTCCATGCTGCATAACTCGATGCTGATCGGATTATGGGCAGGAGAAGATGGTAGCGCAACTTGTACGACTGAAGCTGAATGGGCTGTAGGACGTCACTTATCAGACAAGGAGTGTGGAACGCGTGCCATCACCCTGATGCACCTTCGCTGTTACTGGTGCTGATAGCGTCGTAGACAACCGCTCAGGGACTTGGGGCATTTCGCTTACTTGCAATGACGGCATTATCCCAACGCCGTTTTCAATTAGAAATACTAATACAGATTGAATTATCTCCCGTATACTATTAGCTGCATCTCACGCTCTAACGGGTCAAGAACACGCTTCTCGACCGACTTCAAAAATTCGGGATCGCCGAATGACGCAGTTGGGTCAACGTACGACTGAAGACAGCAAGTAATTGCACCCGCAAAGGCCGATGTTAGCTGCCCGCGGTCTACTTGTGTCTCTAACCACCTATTCGCTGTTGATAAGTCGGTTCCCATGTTGGGAGTTCCATCAGACCCGAGGTCCTCCGGCCGCCGTTGCTTCTCAACAGGGGTTCCGGTGCTGACTTCCAAAAGCATGATTGCTAGAGCAAGTAGATTCAAGCGGTCCAACCTTGGTTTCTTCATAATTGGGGTTACTTGAAGGTGTGTAAGCAGATGTTGGCATTCTCATAGGGTTTATCTTACCAGGATGGCAGCGAGAGGTAAGATAAGGGTGCCTCACGTCGATAGATCTTTCATCATGATCTTGAAGTCGTAGAAACATGATGCTTTGCTTGTTCCAAGGCTGGTACAGCCAGGGCGTGTCGCACAGTTGGAGTACGGAGGAGGCCAACGTAATTGCTAAGTAGTAGAAGTCGGGAAGTGGAATATCCCTCACTTTTAACTCAGGAAGAAGGTCATTTAAAGTGATGCAAATTCTTGACAGCCTAAAAGGTTGGCTGTTGACCTCGTATAGACCGCGCAGTGTATCGGAAGAGTCTAGACAGAACCCGACGTGCGGGTGATCGGCCGTATGGATTGCTGAGCAGATGTCCTTGATTTCTGAAGAGCAACTTGATAACACTGGGCTAGTCTGTGGATTTTCAAAAGAAAAGGAGACGGTCGGGGCGTTTTGAGCGCTTCAAGTTGTGAGCTTTACTCCATTAGATGTGTCGAGACGCGGCATACCTTGGTTCTTTGATGGAGTACTCATCCAAACTGAACTCAGTATCTAACCAAGTCAGAACAGAAACCCTCCACAAGGAGACCCCGAAGCAGTCCGCCTTTCCCACTTGTTGGGCAATACCCCTTCGGTTTCTGCCGCTACGCCGAAGCCTTTGCTCGAGTAGTAGACCAGCCTGATGCGAAGCGCCGTGACCCGTACACCAGCTCTGGTGCAACGCACGGTGGAGTCTGGAAGCATTGTCCTGGATCTTGCGCAAAGGCGCAATGAACTGAATGCATGAACGAGAACTGGATTCAATAGGTTGCGGGTTCTCCTGTATCTTGCTGGCTTTCTCCAAGAAGTTGTATAGCCTATTGTTGCACTCTTCCAGTTGCTTTAGCTTTCCTTTCATAGCCCGCCGTTTCATAGTAAACGTGACACGTTCTTTGAAGTAGAACCTTCTTTGACCGTGGAGGGTTGTTTGTGCGGTGGGAGAATTCGCCAATATGATTGCCCCTAGCCCCTGATACGTCACCTTTGTCAGGTAATGGTTAGCAAGAGCCTAGACGCACATGATGCTTAGTTCGTACTGTGTCTGAACCATCAATATTGAGGTAGGTAGCAATGTAGATCATGATATCTGCGATCTCTTGAATGGTGATTATGGATGGAGCGTAAGCACGACCAAGTCTGGACTGCAGCTCATCGACGAGACCGGGTTCCTTCCATAGGGGGCTCTGCGGGTCTTCCATCATGTATTCAATGTCTTGATCATTGACCGTATGTTTTAGGAGGAGGCGCATGTTCTGGTCGTAAGCAGTATGGCCCATTTGAAGCCGTCGTGTCATGGTCGATAACTGGCCCCTCCAATGTAGGAAGGCGACCGCTGGCTCGACGACATCCTCATAGTGTTCTAACGCCGATATAAGGAGAGGAATAGCCCCAAGTACGAGTCCCGCGATTTCTGCCATTGCGCGCCTCTATAGGTTGCGTTCGAGCTTGTCGGAGCAGAGTAAGGATGATGTAACGGGGTCGCTCAGCCTTGTGGACGTCAATTGCATGATCGAACATGGAATTGCCATATTCAGCTCGTGAGGGGTAGAAGGTCGATTAACCAATCATTCCTCCGCTTGTGTGACCCTGAGCCTGATCGTCCAACTTTTTACCGCAACCTCGAATCTCTACGACGTCGATCCAGACAACGAAAAAGTCGAGCCACAACATCGACTTAGGGCATCCAAATGTTGTTCGTTTGATCAACGGCGGATTCGGTTCTCAACTCTTATGTCAACATCATGGAGCCAGAGTCTGCTTTCCCACTAGTTGCTGCTACAAGGGCCTCTCTGAGCGCCTTCAACGTCTTAGTGTCCTGTTTGGACGCTACAACAAATGATAATCACCGAAAGCTTATGCCATTGGTGGCTGTTCAGAATCAGAGAGACAGGCTTAAGATCTGGGCGGGAAACCTGGGGGCTCTTCAGCATGGCAGCGCATCCCTTGACACCCGACTTAGGGAGTCTTCCCTCATGAAAACAACAATTCTAAAGCATCTAAACCAGCTACAGGAGGCTGTTACGAGAAGTATGTATAAAAGTATCAGTGTATATGGATTTGGCTAACAATTTTTATAGGCACTGAAGTTGTCCAAGGCCTTAGACCGTCCTTAGAAGAGACCTTCGAGAGCGATGAGCTATCCTGGGATAGCTCCGTGGACAGTAGCAGTTCCGAGGAAGGCGAGCACATTAGCCTGAGAACAGAACTCGGCCAGAATCTGGCTGAGATGACTGCCATAATGTCAGATTTGTTCAAGCTGTCACTCAGGATCCGAAACCCAACCACAAGGCTCACATCTCAATCAGTTCGGAAGGAATTGTTGTACGGAGAGATGGTCCAGACAGACGACGGAGATGAACTCGATATTTTTGAATGTTATTCTCATTTTGATCGAGCATATGTCAGAGACGTCTTTCGACAATTCCGTGGAATGGACGGGCTGGAGGGACCCGATGATTACTTGCTCGAGAGATGGACCAAGTCAATCACAAACCGACGTCGAATCTTCTCTTATTGGCGAAAACATGCGAAAAAGCTAGCCAAAGAGGCAGCACAAGAATTAACAACGACAAAGGGACCAGAGCCATTCATAAATCTACCAGAGCGAACGCATCCAAAGCCAATGGAGAGACCAGTTCTCTCAAGTGCTGATCCACAAACTGGTCTGAGCGTAACGGAAAGGACAGGGCTATCTGGAACAGAAGCGACAGTATACAACCTGAAATTGGACGAAGAGATTGACGCGGAGTCGACTATATCCTACGCAACGACGGCTTATGGCCTCGACGGCAGCACGGCAGAACTCCCCCCAGCACCATCGGTGCAGCCTGGACAGTCCGAGTTCACATGTCCGTATTGCTGGATCACTTGTCCCGTACGACACGCGAAAGGGAAATATTGGAGGTAAGGGGCTGATATGGCAAGCTCGTTCTATAGAATTGCTAACACTAATTATAGGGCACACGTTTTGCAAGATCTCCAACCATACATGTGCACCTACCCAGATTGTTCAAATGCTGAGGCCATGTATGGCACTCGGAATGCCTGGTTGCACCATGAGGAGGAAGCTCATAGGAGGGTATGGCGATGTTTTGAGCACGGTGACTTTTTCAAGTCAAAGGAAACCTTGAAATGCCATCTTGAGTCTCAGCATCGGGATCTTAGCCAAGCGCAAGTTCAAAGCATGGCAGACCTCGCCCATGCGGCATTGAAGGACACTAGGACAGCTTGCCCATTTTGTCTGCTTGAAGGGCCCTTTTCTAAAGGGTTCGAGAATCACATCGCCTACCACCAAGAAAGACTGGCCCGTTTTGCGCTGCCTAAGGGCCCGGAAATGGAGGCGGACGACTCTTTCAACAATAACGACTCTCGCAACGCCAATGGTACGGGTTCAGTGGATTCCCTCAGGTCAATCAGTCTCCCTTTTGTCTCGGCACAGCTTTCTGAGCACAGTAACCTTACCGCTGGCTTTGTGACAGCTAAACCTGAACAAGATATGGCGATGTCGCTCTATAACAGAATTCAAAGGGAGATTTGCTTGGACAAGGATGGCAAGAATTTTCTACCAGCCGATGCAATTGATAGGCTGGCTTGCCGAGAAATCATCGAAGCAGAACTAGAAGGCAAGGTTTCCGAACGGGAGTTCTATCCATTTGTCGACTACATTCTCCATGTACCGGCAAAGAAGGTTTTGCTCACCCTGGCACTCGTTGGTGACATCGAGTCAATCACAGACCTGAGCAAGAGCGGCCTTTGTGATGAGGACCTGCCGGTTGTCGAAGTCGCTCTGCCAGGAATGAATGGAGGGGATTTTCTCAGACTGCAAAGTTTAAACAAACTTTGGAACGCAACGATCAGAGCTTCAACCGCAATACCCTTTATAGCAAACCAATGGGTTTTGCTAGCGCCTGTCTTTACAAGGGACCAGTTTTCTCATGTTTTGTATCCTGAGTGCCCCTTACCAATTAATCAAGAACATGATCAATCATTTGCAGGGTCCTACAGCTCAGTTTACGCAGTCAAAATCCACCAGGCACACCAGAGAGTCATATCAGAGGTACTCCCTACTAAATATCGACCAGCCATAGTCTACTGTGCAAGACTGACAGAAAGCTAGAATAAAGGAGGCAGTATGCAATTTGCGCTGAAAGTGATAAACCCTGGCACGGGCAGCTACTTCAAAAACGAAGCAGATGCCCTGGAGAAGATCCGATCTTTCGAGACCCCTCATCTCGTCACCCCTATTGCTTCGTATAGGTACCACGGTGAAGAAAATGGCTGTTTCCTGTTACCATGGGCCGAAGGTGGGGATTTGACAACTTTTTGGGCCGACGAGACCTCCTCTCCCCTTGAGGATGCACAGATGATGACTTGGGTGCTTGATCAGCTGCGCGGGCTCTGCCATGCTCTTAGCCTACTACACGGAAAGGGAATCTACCATGGATTTGTGATGCCCCAGACCATCCTTCATTTCAAAGAGGGGGATTACAAAGGTATTCTACGCCTCACCAACGTCGGAGCAAGCAAGAACGACGAGTCGACTCGTTACGCGGCACCAGAGTTTGCACTTGGGAAAAGAATTTCAGCTCTCGATGACGTGTGGGCACTCGGGTGTATCTTTTTAGAATTTGTAATGTGGACGGTCTATGGGGATAAGAAGTTGGTCGAATTTCTTGAGGCTGTCGACAGTGGCTTCTGGTGGAACACGGGCTCTGAGGTCGTTATCATCCCTGAGGTGCAGTTCTGGCTTGGCAGGATCCCCCGACGACTTCCGAGTACCGAGTCCGCGATTTCGGATCTATTTGATCTCATCGTGTCACACATGTTTGTCAAAAACCCAGACGAACGTAGCACCAGCGTTCAGGTGCATGAGCACCTGGTCAGGATATGCGACAGAGCTAGCAGGGATCAGAACTATCTCGTGGTCGGGAAAGGGTCAACCTAAGTAAACACTAGGTTCCAATCATACATGTGTATTTATTAGGAATCCTTCCTTATATCGTGCTATTTCTTAGTGTTTTGCCTAGGTACTTGGGAAGTATTTAGACTAGGTTATTAACAATTTATATCTACCCTCACGTCTAATCCTAACTTTAATCTAACGTTTTATCCCTAACCTTCTAATCTTAACCTGACCCAAACAACTAGTCATCTACAAGAGGTTAATGCCAAACTCCAGCGCACCTATCTCATCCTCAGCCATTTGCTTCTTTCATTCAAAATTTTACTTGTAGAAGACGAAAACCTAGTTTTCTGGCCATATGGATCTCATCGCCTTACTGATAGTTTCGTGCCTCTCAGGTGTTCGTCTAAGTGAAGTTCTTTTGCAGTCATCTATTCTGCCTGTTACCCGGCTTCCACAACAACCAAGAACCCAGTATCTTGAGTATCTCAACACATCATAGTCATCTAACCAATGCCAACACAGTTGCCTGATTTTTCATTTTTCACTCCGCAGCAGCGTTGAGTCACGGTTATTCTGTAGTACCTTTCAAAGCGGAGTTTTGTACTTCGCCAAGACTCCGGCCAATTCCTGATATGGAAGGCTGATGGAACCGTGTAATTTTGTCAGTAAATGCGCGGTCAGCAGAAACATTGATCGAGTAAAATTCACAATACGGATAAACATCGAGACTCGCTAAATCTGGTTAAGTTAGCTTTCTCCTTCCCTTTTTTCATTTTACCCGTGGCTGGATGATTTCAAAGCTCTCTCAAAGGCTTCAAGTTCGGCGTGCCAAGAAGAAGGAAATGAAAGAATTTTCCGGACAGGGTGCTGGATGAACTGCGCCGCATGCCAAGGTAGTCAGCCTCTTGTGAGCTGCAGTAATACGAGAGCCACTCTCCCCTTCGCAAAGGAGCCTATAGCAACTTCTCAAATTCGGCGGTTACCAAATTCGCCCTCGACTGCCAATGAGTGCTCCGCCTAAACTATCATTATATATAGATCGTTGGGTTCTCTATGAGCAAAGTTGCTGTTCTCTTCAGCTCACGCAATTCATTGAGACCAACAGAGTACACCAAGACTTCAACCGAACCAAAATCAACAACGCAACCGCCACAATGAAGTTTTCTACCATTACAACACTCGTTTCCATCAATGCCGGTGTCTCGCTGGCTGCTCCTGGAGGCCCTACCCTGACCAAGAGGGCTATCACGTCGCTAACTGGCGACAATGGCATCACGACACCATTGCCCATCCAGCCGGGTATGGTTGACAACTGCAATGGCTTCTACTTCGTCAAGAAGGGCGATGATTGTGCGAGAGTCTCCAGATACGCCGGTATTACCTTTGAACAATTCAAGGAGTGGAACCCTTCTGTTGGAGATGAGTGCTTTGGTCTGTGGGCCGATGCCAATGTCTGCATTCGCACAATTGGATACGTGCCTCCCACCTCGGCCGCCTGCTTCGGAGGGGATGACATAAAGCCATGGGGAAAGAACAAGGCCGATGCCCTTGAAGCTGCCCACGACTGGTGCTACAACAAGGGTGGCGCCCAGCGGTACGATATTGATCAGAAGAAGACGGCATGCTTTGACGCACCATCAGGAGATGGTAAATTCAACTTTGCAATTACCAATGAACATGGGAGGTCTCTTACTGTTCCCGCTTCCAAGTGCGAGTTCCTGCTGGCCCTTCCTATCAACGGTTGTGAGGAAGGAGGTCAAGGAAAGACAGAGAGCTGGCTTATTGAGTAAGTCACCATTGTTTCCAATCTCTTAAATCGAGAAGTTCATACTGATATTTGTCTCCCAGGACAACTTTCGAAACAGGGAAGTGTTAAGTATGGCGGCAGATTTAAGCCGACAGAGGATGGTCTTCAGAGTGTCTGATACAACGTTGCAACGAATAAAATAATGAGGCTGGATTAATTATGATTTACAACGAGGATTGAAATGTAATATTGTCTAAATTGTGTTTATCTTGGGCCTGTAGCTACAATCTAATGTATCTTGGTTGCAATTTCTATCTCTGCCTTCCTGGCTGCTCTACTTTATTACTTGGATGGCCTAAAAGTCGACCACCTTTGACCTTCGTACCCCAGGTACGTGCCTCAGGTAGGCCCCACCCCACTCGCTCCCAATCTATTTGGTAGCCGTTCCCCGTGCTAGCGTAGCAAGCTCATCGCCTCCGGCGGCGTAGAGCGTCTGGCAAACTTGTCCCGGAGATCTGTGTTGGCGTCAGACCGTTAGTACGAAATGGGCAACCTTCTCCGTGCGCGTTCTGGTTGTGCTGCCCTGGGCTTGGAGAGATCTGGCCCCAGTCTGCCAAACACTCCCAGCAAAACTCGAAGTGGCAGCTTGAGCCTATAATCCGGGTTAGCATCGAAATTAGCGCGTATACGGAAATTCTTTCGACTCACAGGTCATATGGAAGCAGTATTCGCCCTTTTGGATATTCTCTCTGCAGCTAGGGCACGGCTTGGTGTTATTGGTGATCCAGTCTTGTGTCTGCTGGAACTCGGGATCGCCATGGTGCCTCATGCTGTCGTACTGCTCGCAGGTCTGGCCTTCGTGCCACGGCATCGAGTGGTTATAACACATCTCAAAACCACACTCTTCGCAGCGGATTTGGGGATCTAAAACGCCGTCATCGTCGTAGAGTTGACCGTTTGAGCAGCCAGTCCCCAAGCACCATCGAAAACTGGGGAAACGACTGAGGGCATTGAGATGTAGGTACCGGTCGTATCTAATGTTTGGGTTAGATACCAATATGTCATTTTCAATGGATTTACCACTCACTCTTCAAATGTGTCGGCCTCTGCATATAGTTGGATCTCTCCATAGGCTAACCGACGACCACAGCCATCCGAGGGACAAGCTAATTGGTCGCATCGACTCCTCCCGTACTGTTCAAGTTGTGTTCTGAGATGTTGTTGAAGGCAGGCGGTACAGAAGTCGATTTCGTGGGTGCACTGCAGCCCGAGTTTCACTGGGAACAACAGGATTTTCCACATCCACTCGCCATGGAATCCAGCGCAAAGATCCAGCCATTCCTCCAGAGAACTGAAGTCAACATCAAAGAATTCATCAGTACAAACAGCGCATTCCTTAGGTGTCCTTTGTCGTCTGATGAACCGGATGAATAGCGGAACTGTGATACTCGCACCACTGTGGTCAATCTTGATCATCCGGATGTTGCCTGGGTTGAAAGGAGGGATCCGCCCAGCATCATCAGGTTCCGTGTTGGTAAACATGGGATCAAACAACGAATACATGCGGCCCACCGTGGCGAGTTGAACATGTAGGTCGGCTGCAACCTGTAGTGCCGTGTCGCTTGGTCGAGGATCCAGCCGGCTGAGGGCGGAACGGAAAGTCATGATACGATCGTACCTGTATCATGTCAGCGGGCATTCGATCCTTCAAAGTCAGTAAACTCACATAGCCATGTTATTCTCAGTGTCCCTGTCTCCTAGTTGTCGAAGGAGGTTCTCAAGAGCGGCTCGATGGGTGAGAGATAGAGGATTGTCGCAGCCGGCCGCCGGACACGTGAACCAATTTTTGCTGCCGAGCTTCGTCCACCAGCCGCTTGTCAATGATTTGGTGAGGGCTTCTAAGTAACACTTTGTACAAATGAACTTGGAGCAACAGCCAGTCGGTTGTGAAGTCCGCGCGAACTCATTCACACGGAATCTGGTCTGAGCGTTGGGTTTCTGGGCAAACTTGGGCAGTTGGCACATATCGCAGGCAAGTATCGTAAGATCGTTGGCAGTAATGTTCTCGGCAAAGCGTCGAGCTTGCTGTTGGCTGAGTTGGACATCGAGGAGATTGTTCGTGAGCATGGCCATGTTGCACGAGGCTAAAAATGGGGCGGCGTTTGGTTCATCGGCAGCAGCTATAGCTCTTTGGAAACCTTGGGAGAATATGTCGTTGATGAGAACCATTCGAGGTGTTGGATCGCTCCACGGAACTCGTATAGCCTCGGCCATTTCAACGTCGTGCTGTTGTTGTTGCAGCTCGAGTTGCCTTATCTGGCGGCTCAGATCGGCTTTGACAACCTCATTTTCGTTAACGAGCATGGCTAACCTGTCTGCCAGCTCCTTGTTCCGTTCATTTATCTGGTCCTGTTGGTGATGTAAATCGGCTAGGGCTCTGTCGCGGTTCTCACGCTCGTCCCGTCCCCTTGCTATTTCCGCCTCCAGTGCCCTCACCTTTCTCCTCAGCCTAATCTTTTCCTGCTTTATCCTATCTGCTGGCGAGTCGTTGGACTCCAGAAGAGCGCGATTTTCGTCTTGCAGTTGAGTGTGGGCTTCGGATATCCTCATTATACTAGCTTGGTATTCTTTGAGGTTCTGTTTTAGTTCAGGGACTTGCTGTGCTTGTTGTCGGAGTTCAACCATCTGCCGCGTGAGGTTCGCACGCTCTTCTTCTCCCCTTGCATTATCTTGTCGCAGTCTCTGGATCGTCACTTCTGATTGCCGTGTCCTGTCTCTTTCGCGTGCAAGCTGGTTCAAGTGTCTTTGCGTTCTGTCCACTTCGTCGCTTTTCGCGCGTAGTTGCTGCTCTAGACGTACGGCCTTTGCTGATTGCAAGTTCTTTTCTTGTTCGAGGGTCCGATTTCGGTCGCGTAAGGATTCCATCACAGCTTCTTGGAGCTGATCCTCTTCATGAACCAAGGTTCCAAACGTGGCCATCGTGGCCTCATCGTCAAAGACATCCGGAACGGGCCGAGAGTGT
Source organism: Fusarium sp. JS1030 (assembly GCA_000966855.1). Classification (NCBI taxonomy): domain Eukaryota; kingdom Fungi; phylum Ascomycota; class Sordariomycetes; order Hypocreales; family Nectriaceae; genus Fusarium; species Fusarium sp. JS1030. The sequence goes on from JWIW01000083.1 coordinate 647,141, forward strand.
TCGGAGAACGGCACCTCATGCTCTGAGATCTCCGGGACGGTCTGAAGGCCGCCGGGTGGGGCCCGGGCGACCTTTTTGTTCCGGAAGACCTCCGAAAAGCTCCGCCTCAATTTCGACATGTTGGTTCAAGGTTTGGAGAAGAAATTGAAGCCAAGACAAGAAGAATCGGGGAGAGAACCATGGTCTTTACGAGGGAATTCGGAATCAGGCTGCGGTGTGCCGTTGCAATTCTCCAAGGCGCCCGCCTTAGCCGTGTGCAGGGGTCCATAGCTTGTGGAGGGTCGAGGCCTGGAATGAGGACTACAGAACAGGCCGGTGGCGTCTGGATGAGGACAAGGCGCCCTTTTCATGGCCGTTGGTGGCATAGCACACGGTAGTGCAGCCTATGGCTGAGTGCCAAGTCTCATCTGGTCGTAGCGAGTGCTAGGGAGCCTAAGCTATCCATCGTTTTCAGCATGTTTGCCCGCCCCTAGTGTCTTGAAGAATGACGCTTGAGGCGCCGGTCGAGTGATGGGGGGATAAAATGCACATGTCTGCGTTGGCGTTGAGGGGTAGAGGGCTTCGCTCATTGGGAGTTGGGGTTTTGGTGGCGGCGCTATATCAGCCCCAGGACGCACAAGGGAGCATAAGGCTCAGGGTTTCATCCCAACTATTGCGTACCAAGTCGTGGGCACATGTGAGAGAGGAATGGCACAATCACTATCACACAAACATTAAGCAAGGGGTCGTGCTTTATGCCTAGGGCTGTGTATGTTTAGCCTGGAAACCAAGCCTCATCAACTGCCTTTCCGAGGAGGTCGCCTTGGCTGACTGTCTAGCCTCCTTCGGCTGAAAGAAAAATGCGCTAGATCAACTGCCGTGAAAATGGAAGGAACAAACTGGAATACACCCTGATAATCTTACGTGCTTTTTCTAAGTACCCATCTAATGTTGCAAATGAGCCAAGACTTCGAATGGCTGGCTTTGAGCTGCAGGGAGCGTCATGTGAAAAGGTTCAAGTTATAGAGCTTACAACCAGCAAGTGCAAACTATTTGATTGCGTTCCGTCTACTGCATCAACTTCTTTTACTCTAAGTAACAAATCACCTTAGTAAGTGTAGTGGAACCGGGGGTTATGCTCCCCGAGCTCTTCAGCCTCCTCCTCGGTCAAGCCCTGGATTCTGTAATCTTCCTTGCCCTCAACCTTCCTTTTATTCTGACGACGGAAGAATGCCCAGAAGGCGAGATAAATGACCGAAGACATGGCAATCAGAGCCATGGAGATTGCGTGGCCTTTGATGAAACGAGGGCCCTCGATGGTTTTGTACAACTGCATGAGAACAGCATTAGAAACAACACATTTTTCTGATAGAGATCCTAGTAAAACTTACAAATGGTGCTGGAATTCCTGCCGAGTTTCCGATAGTGAGCTGCAGTCCGGTTGCAACTGTACGCTTGCCGTAGCGAGGATTGTTGCTTGGGAGCCAGGCGAGAGGAAGACCGACGACAACGTACAGGCCCATGGCAGCAAGGAAGCAGCCAAAGTACTTGGCACCTCCTGGCGCAGTGCTCATGAGGATCGCATACCCGGCTGTGCAAATGAGACCAAATATGACGGTAAAGATAGCTCGGCGCTGGCTCCGATCCGAAAGCCATGCGACAACGATATAGCTGATAGCGCCCAGTGCGTAGCAAGGAATGGTGAGAGCCTGCACCTGCGCAATGCTCCAGTCGCCCAAGCCGCGGATGATGGTAGGTAAGAAAGTCGAGTATCCGTAGAGAATGGCGTCTCCACCAAATTGGCCGATGCAGAACAGCCAGATCTTCCAATCCTTGAGACCCTCGTACACGTCCTTCTTGTGCATCTGATCCGAAGACTTGGTATGTCCAATCTGCTGGCGCATTCGCAGGTCGATGAGCTCGCGTTCAGCAATGGTCAGATAGTGGGCCGAATCCGGAGTATCGGCCAGCCAGAACCAGATGGAGATGCCGAGGATAACGGTGGGAATGCCTTCAAGGATGATGATCCATCGCCACCCCCGTAGCCCAGCAACGCCATCCATGTACCCGATGCCGTAGGCGAGCAGACCGCCCATTGAGCCCGCAATGGCAGCCGATACGAAGAGGTAACCGATTCGCAGAGCGTATTCGCGCTTGGTGTAGAACATGGTGAGGTAGATGGTCAGACCGGGAAACAGACCGCCCTCAAGAGCGCCAAGAATGACACGGCAGGCCACCAAGCTCTTAAAGTTGTGCACAATGCCGGTCAAGGTCGCGACGATGCCCCAGGCCGTGGTGATAAAGGCGATCCAGCGCGAAGGTGTGAATTTCTTGATGACCAGATTAGAGGGCAGTTCCGATAGGATGTAGGTGACGAAAAGCACCGAGACGGCAATCTGATACTGGTCGCCCTTTAAGCCGAGATCCTCCTCCATGCCATACAGACGAGCGTTGCCGATGTTGACGCGATCAAGGAAGCTGAGAAGGTATAGAAGCATGACGGGCGGCACAATCCACCTGTCGAGCTTTCGCAGAAGTGCTTTCTCGGCTGCTGGGTCGATGTAGATGTCATCTTGAACAGTTCGCTGTTGCTCTTCGATATCCTTGTCTGGCATCGTGTCGGACAGGGCTGCGCCCGGCTTGGATGTCATGGTGGCGAAAGGTCTAAGTGAAAACTGACAAGACAGGAAGCCGATGGCGATAGAGTCAAGAGATGAGAACGTCGGACGAGTTAAGAAGGGTCATGGACCATTTATGGGCCTCCAAACTCCTGAATCTCCGCAATACCCCGGATCTCTTGTCAAGATAGTGAGGGGAATCTTGCTTGGAGATGCCTATCATCAAGTTGTCATGGGGCAAGGGGATGGGGGTCCTAGACAGGGATCGCTTGGAGCTATCCTTAACGACCTGCCCTGTCGGGGTGGGGTTGCTTCGGTTTGTGAGGGGTTTGCCGGCTGACATGAATCAGGCCGGCCGGTATCTTGGAGGTTGCCGATCAGCCTCCGAGAACTCGACGGTAAATCTGTCAAGCCGACGTCACTTTTCGGCTATGGCAAGGTTCTCCGCTCAGAAATAAGATTGCAGCGAATTGTGCTAGAAGCCTCATCCTTGGTAAAAGCACAAGCGAGCTGGGTAAGCTCGCATGGTCGTTCGAGTCATGTCCCCTCATTGCTGCACGCCCAGACCTGATCCTGGTCTTTGACTTTAGATACCCTGGGCCACGCTGTCAGGATCTCGAGATGGATCAATTAAGATAAAAATCTCATGATTTTTGTGGTCTTCAATTATTTCTCGCTTCCGATACCGCGATACCCTATCGCTTAGTCTAGAGAATGAGAAGATAATCCCGATAAGCAGGAGCGCGCCTGGTGGGAACTCGATACTTACCGGCGAAATTGCCGAGACATTGAGAATCATTGCCGATTTCGTGGTAGCCAAGCTTTTGTTGATGACACCGGACTCAATGCAACATGGACAAACACCCCAACCCCGGTAATCTCAGCAAATAGAGATAATCAATGGAGTAATCTTTGGAATACATTTGACCGTGCTAAGCACATATAAGGAGTTCCGTGGTGAATATCGATCTGTAGAAATCGTTGCTCTATTGGAAATGAGATGCGCAAGCTGATTATGAAACCCTACTCCTTTGATTTCTCAATGTGACCAACCTGGCCCAACTTCTCATTCTCCCTCTCATGCATTCTAGCACCCACAATCTCATCAAACTGCTTCCTCTTGCGATGGGCCAATCCCTTAGTATCCTGCCACAGGATGTCCATGTCCTCTAGAGAAACGCCCTTTGTCTCTGGCACGCAAGTGTAGACAAATATGAACGCCAGAACGGTCATGGAACCGAAGAATAGGAAGGTTCCATATGAAATACTTTGGATCATGTAAGGCGTGGAGTAGACCACGATGAATTGACCTAGCCACTGCGAGCAGGTTGTGCAGACTAGACAGAAACTTCGAACTTTAACGGGGAAAATCTCGGAGCAGACAATCCATGAGAGGTTCCACCTGTTGGGTATTAGTATTTTTAACAAGGTGGTGGTGGGGTTGTACTGACCCGGAGACATAGCCCACTGCAAATATGTAGACCATGGCAATAGCGCTGTATGAAGCGGCATTCCTCTCAGCGCCGCCGTTGAATGAATCGGTCAAGTTCGCAAAGGCACCAAGGTAGAACATGGTAAAGGAGCAAATAACTGAGGCGATGAGTAGAAGTGGCCGACGCCCGAAGCGATCAACGAGGAGGAGGAATGAGATGGTGCTGAAGACTGTCTTGACAACTCCGTATACGCCCGTTGCAAGAAGTCCAACGGAAGTTCCAGTGAATCCAATAGACCGAAAGATGGTAGGTGAGAAGTAGTTGACTGCGTTGATACCAGTGAAGTTTTGGAAGAGTTGGATGGCGATGCCAACCGCGAGTCGAGGGCCAACGGTGCCACTGAATGTTTCGCGGAGCACAGAGCGGAAGCCACCTTGGTTGACCAGGCCACCTTCATTTTCAACTTGATGCTCGATGTTTGCAATCGTGTCCTGAATAAGACGGTGCTCAGCAGGTAGCTTACGCAACCAGACCAAGTCTTTGACAGCTTGAGCGTGTTTGCCGCTGGCGACCGAGTATCGCGGCGACTCGACAGCCCACAACATACCGAGGATAAGAAGAGTTGCCGGAATGTACTGCGCGCCAACAGGAATTCGCCACTGGGCAGAGTTCTCTGGCGAGATATTCTGATTCACGCCGTAGTTGACCCAGTAGCCACACACAGCGCCAATTTGTAGTGCAATCTCAAAGAGTCCTACAAGGCCGCCTCGGATGTTGGCTGGGGCGCACTCGGCGATGTATTGCGGGATGACAACAGAAGAGGACCCAACGCCAATGCCCGTGAGACCACGGCCGGCATAGAAGAGTCCGATGCTGCCACCAATCATCTGAAGGGTTACGCCGAGATTAAAGATGGCGCCGGCGCCGACGAGGGACCATTTGCGGCCGAAGCGGTCGTTGGTGAAGTAGACGAGGATGGCACCGAAGAAGCAACCAGCTTGGACTATGGGCCGTCAGTATAGTGTAAAACGCTTTGACTAGACTAAGACTTACACTGAGAAGGATGTTAGTGACAACTTCACGGGTGTATTCGGATAAGTAAGCAACTCACAGTAGAGACGATGTTGGCAGACAGAGCAGTTCTTTCCGTGTCAGAGGCCTCAGTAAGACCCCAGGCATTCTGGAAAGCAGGAAGAGCCATTGTACCACCAATAAAGGCCGAGTCTGTTCAACTATTAGTAAAGACATCGAACAGGGAACTCGCGAATATTACCGTATCCAAACATGGCTGAACCCCATGCTGCAGCAAATGCAACCGCAACCACTCGCCAGTTGTAGATCTCAGGCGGCTGGGGATTGGCGGGATCTTCCCGAACTGGAATAATAAACATGATCAGTGATGGAGAGGAGAGCGAGGGTCTTTGCTGTTGTAGAACTGGTGAGGCTTGGAGATGAGCTAGATAATATGAGAGGATTATTTGCTCTTTATAACGCTACATTTGGCCTGTGCTTCATCGAACCCTTGCTAACTTAAATCTCTAGTGGTTTCCTTCCCGGGTAATCGTTCAAGATGCGGAGTGAATCTGGGGCGATCTGGGGTAGTCTGGAGCATCTGGAGGTCCTTGAGTCGTTTGTTGCGAGTCATTTCAGCTCGAGATGTTGACCTCGGTTGCTTCAGCTGGCACCCTTGGCATCGGGGTGAGGCCGTTCCGCCACTCAGAGGACGGCATTGCTCCGATCAGCGTGGGATGCGGAGTAGGTAGCAGTCTAGCTTGTCGGGACCCAGATTCAGGTCCGAGATGGCCCGCCCAGGTAGAGATAATGGTAGATAATGGGAGTAGTATTGGCATCTCACTAGAACATAATGGCTCATTCCGCCAAGTAGGTGTCTATTCTCTAGAGCTATCTAGTCTTAGGTATCTTACTTCTATTATAATAAAGAACATAATATCTTAATATATTATAGTATTAACGTACATGATAAGCAAGTGGGACAGACAAGCAAGTGGGACAAAAATCCCTCAACCTACATCATCTCCATTTGATCAATTGATTCATCACCAAAAAAGATGTCTAGCTCAAATACTGAGGCTAGAATCCTTCTTGCCCTTCAAGCCCTTCAAAATGACCCAAAACTAAGCCTCCGGCGCGCTGCAGAGATATATGATATTCGTCGTATGAAGCTCTGGCGCCGGCAGCAAGGCATCCAATCTCGACGCGATACTATCCAGAAATCACGTCGGCTATCTGATCTAGAGGAACAGATACTTATTCACTTTATTCTTGACCTAGATTCGCGAGGATTTCCCCCCCGGCTTCGTGGTGTGAAAGATATGGCTGATCAATTGCTTGCCGACCGCGACGCGCCACCAGTTGGCCAGCGTTGGGCTCATAACTTCGTGAAGCGGCACCCAGACCTCAAGACGCGTTTTTTTCGGAAGTATGACTACCAGAGAGCCAAGTGCGAAGATCCAGCTATTATCCGTAATTGGTTTACGCTTGTGGCGAATACAATCTCGAAGTACGGCATCCGATCAGATGATATCTATAACTTTGACGAGACTGGCTTTCTTATGGGTATGATTGCAAGCGGAATGGTTGTCACAGGTGCAGAAAGGCGTTCAAAGCCGAAATCAGTGCAGCCTGGAAACCGGGAATGGATTACGGTGATTCAGGCGATCAATGCGGAAGGCTGGGCGATCCAGCCGTTCATCATCGGTGCGGGCCAATATCACCTCGCCAATTGGTACCAAGATAGCAACCTCCCGGGCGATTGGGCTATTGCAACGACCCAAAATGGCTGGACCGACAATGAGACCGGTCTCGAGTGGCTAAAGCACTTTGACCGGTGTACAAGCAACCGATCAGTTGGTTCCTATCGTCTTCTGATCCTTGATGGCCACGAAAGTCACCACTCTATCGACTTTGAGAGATATTGTGAGGAAAACAAGATTATCCGGCTTTGTATGCCACCTCATTCCTCTCATCTACTCCAGCCCCTTGATGTTGGATGCTTTAATGTGCTAAAGCAAGCTTATGGTCGAGAAATAGAGCGATTGATCAGATGCTCTATAACCCACGTTTCAAAGACCGAGTTCTTTCCAGCCTTCCACGCCGCACACGAGGCTACTATGACAGAAAGAAATATCAGGGGTGCATTCAAAGGAGCCGGGCTTGTTCCTCTAGACCCGGAAAATGTGATCTCGAAGCTTGATGTGCAGCTACGGACGCCAACGCCGGTTGAGGAGACAGCTGAACCGTCGACCCCTTGGGTCTCAAGGACCCCAAAGACCGTGCTTGAGGCCGGATCTCAGTCTGAATACCTCGAAAGACGAATCAGAAGGCATCATAGTAGCTCCCCGGAGTCAATCCTTGAAGCTCTACAGTCCCTTGCAAAAGGAACAAAGGCTGTTATGCATAAGGTTGCCTTACTAGCTGCTGAGAACAAAGACCTTCGGGAGGCAAATGTGATACTAAGTCGGCGCCGGAGGGCAAAAAGAACCCGGCTGCAGAAAAGAGGAGTAATGACGGTAGAGGAAGGAAGGCAAGCAATTGATCAAATGGATGTAGATGCGCAGGTAGCGGCCGAATCGTCGAGGAGTGGTGGTCGAGGGAGGTCGGTCGGACCGGGTGTTCGGCGCTGTGGTGTATGCGGCAAGCCCGGGCATAATGCAAGGACCTGTCAGGTAGTGATTGAGACGTCTGGGGAAGAGTATAGTGAGTAGTTTTAATTGATCAAATGGTCTGTGGTGTTTTTATAATAGTTTTTAATCTTAGGGGTAAGGAAAAGTGTCCCACTTGCTTGTCTGTCCCACTTGCTTATCATGTACGTTATAACTAATACTAATATAATTACTTAATATTTAACTTTTTAGCTAAAGAGTTATACCTAGTTATATAATAAGAAGCTATTTAATCTCTTATAAGAATAAAAATTATTTTTCTTAACTTATAAAAGCTTTTTCTTTTCTTTCTTTATATAATATATTTTAGTAATCTTTAATTAAAATAATTATTATATTATAATAGACTTTAATTAATATTAATAGCTTATTTTAAAAGTTATAAAAATAATATAAGGATTAATTCCTTATAAATATTATATACCTTTCTTTTATTTCTTAAAAAAGGCTCTAATAAAACTTAGAAGTCCTCTAGCTAAGATTATAATTATATATTCTTTTTAATTAATATAAAAAAACCTTAATATCTCTAAATAAGGTTAACCTAGCCTTATTTAGATATAATATATTTCTAGAGGTATAAAATAATATTATACCTTACTTTTTACCTTAACTAAAGAAGTTTTTAAAATATTAATAATAACTTTAGTTAAAAGGCCTAATTATTAATATAATAGCTAAATCTATTTATAATAATAATATCTTTTTTTAAGCTTTTAAAGAAAATTATAGCTAGATATATTAACTTCTTAAGCTAGCTAGTTAGTTATAAGGGTTTAAAAGATTATTATTAAGAAATAAATAAGGAAGCTAGTAGATAAGTTAAGGAGGCTATATTACTAAGTAAGAGGGAGATTAAAGTTTTCTTATTATTAAATAAAAGAAGTAGAAAAATAAGTTAAAGGTTTAAGGGCCTAAGGGAGTAAAGTTAGGCTTTAAAAGTAGTCTAGATATAATATCTCGGCTTAATACTAACTTTCATTAGCAATACTTCAACTTTAAACACAATGGTCTATTCTCTAGAGCAGTGGCTCTGATGCCATTGTTTTGAAGAATGGACACAGCAGCGTTTCGCCTCCGTCGTGGGCGCCATCCGGTCCAGGAAAAGTTGAGACAAAGCCCTTGCACATGAGTTACTGGGGATAATTTTAATCCTCTAAGTAACAAACTAGAATCCCATTAAATGATGGCATCAAAAGGTGACGCGTAATAGATATTACTACAGGTTTGCTCTGATTCCAGCATCCTTCACCGCCACAGACCTCGGCGCAACCCTATCAATGATGGCTCTCAGCCCATTAATCCCCCGCATCCCGAGAGTTAACGGAATGTGGCTCCCTGGAATATGCAGCGAATGCGAAAAAACCTCCAAAGACAAAGGCCCTGTGTATCCCATCTTCAAGATAGCAGATAACACCATGTCGACGGGCATGTATCCTCCACGATCCTGCTCTTCCGGGAATAATCGATGCGACCGTGACCAAGGAAGCAGTCTGGGGACGTTCTTGTCTTGTGGTGGTTGGAAGCCTCGACCTGCCATCCCTTCGGCATCCGCGACTTGCACAAAGAAGAGCTTCTCGGGCCGTACTGTTGTGGCCATTGATGCCATTGACTCGGCGAGGATGCGGAGGGCTTGATCTCGTGAAGAGTACAGCATATTGGACTCCGAATATGGGTCTGCAAATTCGACGGCGAGGATGTTAAATGAGTCCAAGATGATGCCCACATTGTCGCGATCTACGGCGCGAACAACCTCCCAAGCTGAAGCCCAAGTATTCCTCCTAGCCCAAGAGAGAGGTTCATAGCCAATGCGAAGCATCCTTCCACCGTCCTCCGCCGAGAACTTGGCGGCTAGGTCACCCAGCTCAGCCAGATCCCGCACCACAGTTTGGAAGTTTGATGTTGCCGTTTTGCCATCATCTGGTCGCATGCTGCTGCACATAAAGACCAGATCTGTATCAAAAGCTCGCATGAACGGGAAGCGGGCGGTGACTCTTTGGATCGCCGCCTCTCTCTCCACAGGATCGAGATTCCCTTCGATGTCTCTTAGAGGCTGCGTACATGCAATGCTCATGCCATGCGAGACAATGAGCTCACGCAGCTGGCGTGCAACCTGAAGCTTGGCTTCAGTAGCCTCCCAAGGATCAGCTGAGTCGAGGCCATTTTCTGCAAGGTACGCAGCCCAGTCCTCATCGAAGAGGTCAATGACATCGAAACCAGCCTGGGCAGCTGCACGGATGCGATCTTGGAGCTTGTGCTGGGTGCAGTGGCCCAGCGAGAGGGTCGCGATTCCGAGCTGATTGGGGAGCGGGTGGTGAGGCATTGTTAGATGGCAATAGACAAGGATGGCACGGTAATTCTCGTACGATTCTCTCGTCTGGCGGGCTCTTTTTAACGATGTACGGCATTTGCTTGCGGGATCGTCGAGTTACAGGAGCATTACATCACGGACTGGAGAGACGTCGTGATTGGCGGACTGTGTCGGCCCCGATGATGTTTTGGCCGGTGCTATTGCCGAGACCACCATCAACCATGGGCTGGCTGCATACGATGTTAGTATAAGTTCACAAGGCCATAGAATCGGGTCGCTACTTGGACTGACGGGTGTGACGCGATTGAGCATCTTTGATGAAGGAAGACTTGTATCACAGACGCACCGAAATGACACCCACAGAGACAATCGAGACAGACGTGCTCATCATCGGAGGTGGCATGTCTGGCCTCTCTGCAGCAATCGCTCTGAGCAACTCATCCCAGACAAGATTCGTGCTTGCCGAGAAGAGCAATGTCTTGGGAGGCTCCTCAAAGCTGTATAACCCTCAGTCTAAGGTTGTGTACTCCAGCTAACGCGCCCTTCAGGTCAGCGGGCATGTTCTGGGCACCCAGGGATACACAGATTGCCCATGAAACTATCCCCTTTGCAGACCCTGAGCTGCTGTCGAGATTTATCTCAGAATATCCCGATGCTGTCCAGTGGATGAGGGACAACGGTGTCGAGACGCACGACCAGTTCAACGGCATCATGACAATCGGCATTGGGTTCCCCATTAGTATCCCCCAATGGCTTGCTAAGGCGGAGTTAATCATCAGCTCCAACCCACGAGGACAAATTCGCCGCGAAACATCGGTCGTCAGTCTTAAGCAGGAGATTCCAGGCTTGGCCGGCTCTCGTATCACAGGGGCCATTCTACGCGAGCAGGGTGGAACGCTGGTGCAGTGCTCAGCCAAAGCCGTCATCATTGCTACTGGCGGCTTCCAAGGCAGTCCGCAGCTGGTTGAGCAGCACATTGGGCACGGTGCTGACAATATCTTTACCCGTTCAAATCCGTATTCGACTGGCGATGGTTTCAAGCTTGGCATGCAAGCCGGAGCTGGCACCAGCCGTGGCCTGTCCACATTCTACGGCCATCTGCTTCCATCCCCTCTACAACGGCGAGATGTAGATCCTTCTCACTTCATCCATCTCGCCCAGTTTCAGTCCGGATACTCGATTTTTGTGAACCGGGACGGTCGCAGATTCTGTGACGAGACATTTGGCGACGAGGTCAACAACCAAGAACTCGCTCACCAGCCCGGTCGGGTCGGGTACATGATTCTTAACAATGAAGTTCGGAAGAAATGGGCTCTTGGGGAAGTATTTCCAAACGCCGGAAAGATTGATCGGTTACAGAAGGCCAAGTCTTTCGGCGGACGAGTTACCAACGCTGAGACAGTTGACGAGCTTCTTAAGCAAGTGTCAGAATGGGGTGTTCCGTTGAAGACCCTCCAGCACACCATCCACCAGTATAATAATGCTGCTAAGGGCAACGCTGACCAAATTCTTGACGCCCCCGTTGGGCGTAACCACGAACCACACGCACCGCTTGAAGGGAGTGACAAGGGCCCTTACTGGGCGCTCGAGGTTCAGCCATCCATCACTTTCACGTACGGTGGTCTCAAGATCGACCCCTCAGCTCAGGTCAAGGATAATGATGGAAGGACTATTCCCGGTCTGTTTGCTTGCGGTATGGATGCTGGAGGCTTCTCGAACTGGAGATATGGAGGTGGTCTAGCACAGGCTTTTGTAACAGGACGCTGGGCTGCTGAGGCTGCTTTGAAGCAGACGACTGTACAAGCTAAGCTGTGATATCATATAGAGAATTCGAGAAGCCAAGAATTTCTTTTGCTGAGATAAGATCCCCGTTATTGCCGGAGTGTGTTTAGACCCCTCTGAGGTAAACACTAGATCAGAGGCTAAGAAAGTCACGGACGGGACAAGGTTCTTACACAATTGTGGCAAGAGAAGGTCATGTACTAGTTATCATAATTATCTTACGTAAATTTGAACTTGATAGCCGAAGCGGCCGGAAATCATTGTCTTCATGATAGCTGCTGCCTCCGAACCATCCGAACAAAACTGTACGGCACGGACTGGTCAACCAAAACCCTCAATCTCTCAACAAGAACGGCAGCGGAGATGTGCTCTCGAGTAATGACACACCATCCTGCACTTCTTGCAGCAGCAACGGCTGGGTCCTTACTAGACGCCTGCGTGTCCAGATACACAATCCTTCTCTTCCTCTGTCTCTTAGATATCATGGTAACTAGCGAAGCAAATACACTTCGATCATGGATCGGCAACATGCAAAAGATACCAGCGGGGTTGAAGGAGTCGCTTAAGGTTTTCATGTTGAAGGGCTTGGCCTTGTCGCTGAGCTCTAGTGGGACTGCGAAGCCGAGTGTCAACACTTCGCTGCAGCTTAATGATAGCAGGACTGAGATAATGGTTCTCGCGTCGTGGTAGGAATGCCCGACGACAAGAACTTGTTGGTTCTCAAATGCTGAAGGTGCATGCTCTTGGAGTAGGATAGCCCTCAAGCCGAGAGCTTGACAATTATGGCCGGTAATCTCGCCATTTGTCGTAACCACCGTGTCTACCAACCCGGTAGCCAACGCTTCAGGACTTTGGCGTGTCACATTTGGCGTGCCGGAGAGTTGGTCAAAGACTCCACCAGCGGTATTTGGCTCTTGCAACAGACTCTCTATCATCGTGTCTGATGTCTGTCCTATGTATGTTGCTCGATGTGGGAGGTTCAGCTCATTAAAGCATTTGTCCATCAAGGCGGCGTCCGAGTCTTGGCCTTGGAAAACGTACACACTTTTCGGAGTGAGCTCGCCAAGTACTGAAAGAACACTGAGCAAGTCTGTTAGCGCATATCCTACGGCAGGTAAGCATGAACTGGTACCCGTTGGCCTCTACCAGCGATAGCTGATCGGGAGCACTTGAGGTCGGAAGGAGATGATGAGTCGTAGCTTGTAAAAAGGGGTTCAGGATCCTCGACAGCTTTCCGGATCGCCCTGTATCAAAAGCAGCTAGAGGTTTACTGTCCTTGAGACTGTTGACCTTGTCTCGAAACTCCCCAACCTTGGATGCATTGCTCAAGTCGGTCGAGATTCCTGCCATGAGAACCACATCGCCGTAAGATGCGCAGTTATCATAGATTCTGTAGGCGTCTGAAGTTGACCAGTCCAATTTACCAGAGAAGTCGTGGTGGGAGGCGATTACTTTGGTATTGCCCTTCCGAGAGATCAAAGACTCCCTAAGCTCCTTGTCAAGCAGGTCCTCGACGTCGATGAACTCGACGCCCCATAGTAGTCCGTGTCTCAAATACTCAATCGCTAATTCCTTTTCCTCCAGAGGCCATCTGTATTTATTAGCTTCACGAATTAGACATAGAGACAGAAGGTACGAACCGACCACCCGATGGCTTCAATCTAATCGTAAAAATAACGGGTAGCTCTGATTGTAGTCGGAGAGCCATAAGCTGCTCAGCCACGTACTGAAGGGTTGGGATGTCTCCGACTTGAGCCTCGTCCTTCAAAAGGTCAACTCTAAACTCGAGAGCATCGGCCCCAACGGAGACAATGGGCATGTTGGATAAGGCCACCCGGATATTGGGATATGTGAGACCGATATATGCGGAGCGGTGTTTGCTTTTGATTCGCACTAGAGAGTCATTTTGGCCAGTGATAAGCGCCAGAAAGCGGCAGAAGTCCCTGCACGAGAACCTTTTGGGTGAGAACAGATATTCGTGATCGTGTTCGAGGCCATCACTAGATCGTGAAGATGTGAACTTGTCGAAAGAGACCAAATTGATCTTGAGGAGGGCTACGCCAGATTGTCTCAATCTGTTGAGGCTGGCACAAGACGCGCCATGACGCTCTCGCTCCACAGGGATAATGAAAGGAACTCGTCCCTCATGCTGTTCATCATCGAGAGCCCGAATGCCGTAGCCCGTGATGCTGGTGGCCAAGTCAATGACGAAACCACACTCAGCATCGTGGATGAGTATCAGGCCTGCCATAGTCGCTCCATCCTCTTGCTTGGCGGGCGTCGTTGGTGTCGAACATCACCGAGACATACCGACGAACCATGACCAGATATGTGGGTAAAGGTTTATGCGTCGTCGGAGGCCCGGGGCCTGGACCTGTCGATCTTTGTGGGGTTGGAGCCGCCATCGGCCTCCTCAGAGTCCGCCAATCACAACATTGTACCAGTCCGCCAATAGGAGGAAGCCTATCCCCAAGTCAAGACGTCTGTGGTCTGGACAGTGATTCTCGATCAAGTCTTATTCTTCTAGACGAAGCAAAGATTGTACAAGGTCTTAGAGGTTGAAGCACAATTGCATGTTGTTCCCTTTTTTAAATAACGGCCATGTCAACAAAAAGAAACTCGTCTGTGCCTATCTGTCGCATCCCTCTAGAACTCTATTCCTGTGTAGTCACCCTCCATGTGCTCCAATAGCTGTTAAGTGTTAGCCATATATATACATAGGATTCAAGGTCATCATACCGATTTTAGCAACTCTTCATCCATGGGCTCACAACCTTGAGAACTAGGGTTCTCGGTCATAGTTGCTGGACTGTATACCCCGCCATCCGGCTCAAAGTAACCATCCAAGCTATCCATCGTTGAGATTATTTCGTGTGACCCGAGCCGTCTTTCCCCCATTGGTAGAGCTCCAAAAGTCTGGCTTACGGGTTCAATGGGCCCTTGGAAAGTGTAGGGACTTCCCCTCAGATTGCCAAGCTTTTCTGGGAGTGAGCCCAGCGCGAACAAATCATCTGGGCCGTCGAGGCTAAGTAGTCTGTTGGTATTTTATCAATGAATGACTGAGCAAGAGAGTCCTCACCTCGCATCCATCCAGTTCCCCAGCTGCGAGAAAGGGACATGGCTAGGATCAAATTCGCCCTCGGGATACCTCTTATAAAATTGCGTCAAATGCATGTTGGTCGTGACCAGTGTCCCAGAGCAATATTCTCTAATCATCTCGGAGTGGCGTTTATACATTCTTCGTAACATTTCAAGCTATATCGTCAGCCACAACTTGGATCAAGAGTCGTGTAGTTGTGGGAGCGTACCTGGTGTTCGACAAGGGGATTGTAGCTACGCATGGATATGAGCCGCTCGACAATTGTAACAAGGTGGAACACGCTGTCTGTAGCAAAGCCGTAGTATTTGGCGTGTATCAGCACCGTTGCTGCGGATGCGAGGCAAAATCTTTACGGCGCAACGAATAGTTAATGCTGGCACCAATGCTATTTGCAACGCAGGGTGCTTACGAGGTGAAAAAGGGCCAAGAATATCCGTGTGCGGTCGCCTCATCGCACAGTTTGGCCATGGTGATTGCATGCTCAACACACTTTCTTGAAGTCTCCTGTTGCCATGGGTCCGAAGCGTAATCGGAGCCTCGATCGGCCATTATTAGTGGAAGAAACTGTCGGTATAGCCGGATCAAAACAGCATGATACAAGAACCAGCTCAAACAGAGCCGATTGACGTTGACGCTATTAGAATAGTCAAGACTATGGAATGAAATGGTCGAGTCCGTTCGATCTTTCCATTTTGTAAGATCTCCAATCAAGGTTGATAGAATCGAATGTTGATGCCATGGGAAGTGACTGTCGCCTTGAACGCCACCTTTCTGGAGGTAGTGGGTTGACTGTCCGAGTAGTTTTACTATATCCGCAAACAGGCCCTGGATGATCTCTCCTTGATCTTGCTTCTGGAAGGCTTGGCCGGTAGGATTTTCGAGTCTGTACCGGTCGGTTTGTGATGATGATTGTCTCGGCTCATCAAACCAGTCGTCATTAATAATCATGGGTCGGTTCGATCCGCAAACACTGAAGCGGTCCATCATATATAGCGTGAGGACGCACCGGTGAGCAGAACTCAGTCGCTTCAGAGAGGACCCATTTTCAGCCGCTGCTTGCTTCTGCAGCTCAATGCCTTGGGCCATACGGATCGCTGCGCCGATCTTCATCCAAGCTGCGGAACCGCGACCTAGAGATAGCAAGCACAAAACCTGCATGATGAGAGCTTGAACACTATTTAGTGACATGTCGCAGGAGTCGGTGGATCGCTCGGAAATTTGAAGGTGGTGCTCAGACCGGCTACTTTTGTTGGCATCTTCGATGTCTGGCACATACCTTCATCATGTTAGCCACAAGCTCCAATGGCTTGAGGATGATCATACCATATGCTCACAGCAGCCAAAGCGTGCAGAAATCCATCCGAAACTTGACAGTTCATGACATGGCTTCTTGTAGTCTCCTCGTCAAGGAACACGTAGGGATTGCCATGGACGTGAGAAAAGAAGGCCGTCAGTACTTCCCTGCGAGTGGCTAAACCGAGCCCTGAGCTACTGATAGGTGGAGTTGAATAGGATGAATGAAGGTTCAATTCGCTTGGAGAGAGCTCAGGTGTTCGGCTCTGACTGCTTTCTGTTGCTGAACCAACGGATCGTCTCTCCAGCGTATCCATGCGGCGCAGGAGATCTTTGACCAAATGAGAAGGAGGTATCCGTTTTTTGGGCGTGGCATCTAAGTCACTAATTAGTACACCGTGGCTATAGCACTCAGGGAGGAGTTAGCTACCGTAGATGCACTGGAACCCGTGCCTTTGGCATGTTTCACAGGTAGGGATCTCTCGGGAGCATTTTGACTGTGACAACGTGAGTAACAAATCTGGCGACAGATATAGTGACCTCTTCAAGCCCACCTTTCTGACTCTACAAGATCGGCAGCTCATCGGCGACACGGCACTTGCCCTCGATCTCGTGATGGATGGTGGCGGTGGGGGCAGCCGCAGCGTGGTGCGAGGGTCACCATGGGTCGGCTCCGACATGACTCATCCTCCAGCTGACAAGGACCAAGTATTAAGGATAGGCAAAATTGCATCTCGGTGGATACTTGAACAATGAAACGAGATTGACAGCTGAGAAGTAAGGTGACATTAGCCCTTGATCGGAAGCTGCCCCACGATTTCCCCGCCCCACGATCTTGACAGGGTTGAGGGGGACCAATGGGGGTCGTGCGTGGAGTGGCAAAACACTTATCCAGCCTCGGAACATAGCGAGGAGATGGCTGTTGGACCAACCGTCGGCTTAAGGGCGCTTCGATAATTATAGCATTGTATAGTTCTCTATCTAAACTTTGTAACAGCCAATCATACTATGTATAATTAATAGTCAACCTCTTACCCAAGGACGGAAAGATCCGTAAACGTTGTAGAAATAGCCCTTGTAGTCGAGTGATTGGAATTTTATTGCCCACCTCCAATCATCAATAGGAAATCTTTGCAAATACTTATGGGAATGGCCACAATACTGATATTTGCTTTACTGCCTAACAAGTTGCTTTGTTCCAAGACCTACCTAGTCTCGCCTGATTTGCTACATCGCCAACACTAGGTGTAAGCATTTGCACCACCTTATCAGCCCCTGCTCCCCGCCATGTGAATCACGAAAATGCGGCTGAGACCCAACAATCATCACTCGATGGGTTCTTCTAATCGGGTACGTGGGGGCGGACATGTTTCTCTTGAAACGCAGTGCGTGTGCTAAGCCTCCTTCGCTCGGAGACATTTCATTCCTATACGCATGCACTCCAATCAAAGATGTGCAAGTTCGAGATATTAGAACAATCATGTGATATGATTCGATGGGCATCAAAAAAGACTTTCAACGGATCGAAGGATTATCCATAGCCCATTCCTCAAAGCCCACATCTGCAACACTCAAACACGTTTCAAACGCTGCGGCCCCCGTGTACATAACGAGGCTGACAGCGCCCGTTTAAGTTGGATGTGTTTGACGACATCCCTGTTGTTTCCGTCTTACAAGGCCACACCTTGCAACCTTTAAAACTTTCCGGCGGCTATGCAGGATACGTATGGCACCTACTTGGCCTATCAAAGAATAAGTAACTGGAGTTGGCTGCACGCCAAAGATGCCTCGCTATTAATAGTGCAGGCGAACTACAAGCCATATAATCATCTGCCCCAAAATGATCCGACTTCTTCATTCCAGCTCAAATGTTCGGGGCGGCGCGCCGCCTCTATCAGTTAAATCCCCGGTAATCTACACGCCTGCATTCCCACAGGGTGTTTCTTATCATCAACACCATGGCAACCTACCAAAAGAAGAATTCCGAGCTTTTGTCGAGCCTGGCTCAAGCTCGGATGAAGCGCCGCAGCCAGATGGACACAGTGACCACAGAGAGTGTGTCACAAGCAAGACCCAACACTGTACCCTTGGATGATTTAGTCGAAGATTCTGATGCGCCGACGGCCCACCCGTCCCGCGAGCTTTCCTTCACTAGTTTCAACGTTTGGCTCTGGCGTCATCTTGAGACACTATGTGACGGGATTCTTGCAGTCTTCGGCATAGTCGCGTGTATTATCTTGTCACTTATCCCGGGTTACAGGGTCTCAGACATGAGGTTCGCAAAATGGGCATTTCGCAAGGAAGTAAAGGAAATCCGAGAGGCCGAGGTATGACCAAGCATCGATGCAAGAGGCGATGGCTGACTAGCGCGAACAGAGACGTGAGCAGAGACGTAGATATCGCGCCCTACAACGTTGACTCCATCGGCTTGAGTTCGAATGTTCGAATGTCGGTACCTTTCGCAGCCAAGTCTCAGTCGCACACGACGAGTGTTCCAACGACGACGATCGTATAGACGGACCAAAAGCAGGTGACATAAAACGAAAGGGTCCTAGACATTACATCAACAGTCTCGACCAGTCATCTAAGGCGCCGAATAGAAGTCGGCCAATAGGCAAGAGCTTTGCAGCCCCTAAGCCTCGCCGGGCGGCTCTCAGAAGTACACTTGAGAAGCGATATGGCCCAGGCTGCTATGAGCTACTGTGCCCAAAATCAATGAGGCTTGAGAGACGGTATCCTTGCAACGGCAAAGACGTAGCAAGACGAGAGATCTGGATTAATCAGGATACAAAGTCAGGATGGATTTCTAAACATGATAACGCTGTCATCGCGGCGCCTTAAAATAGTATTTGTCAGAAGCAGCTCCATTCATGAACCAAACAAAACTTGCTCCTCAATTTCAGAAGCAAATTCCTTCAATGTCCCGTCCTCTGCGAATAAGACATCCAGGGATTCCAGCCATTGCACCTGGTTTCCGTCTAGAAAACTACCAAGAAGAGGATTACCCAGGATATCAACATTGTCATAGTTTATAATGCCTGCATCGCCGACCCCTGCTGCGCCCTGAATGCCTGCACCAGGTTGAAAGGGTTGGCCATGAGCCGTTGTGGAATTTTGTGCCTCAGCTACTGGATGCTGACAAGCCGGAACCCTGTCGAATGCTAAACTGTCTAACCGGCCCATGGATCGTAGATTGGATACCCCTGCTTGAATTTGCGATATTCTTTCGCAAAAATCGTGAGCAGGGATGTTACCATCTGTTTTTAGCGACCGAAGAACACTAAGCAAGGTCTCGAGATGGTCTGAGTTGACGGCTGTTGGCTTCATCACAGCCGACATGATGAGAATCATGGCCGCCGAGAAGATATGATGTGCATCCCAGTAGCCAAACGTAGCCATTGATCCATCGAGGAACAGGCCTTCGACAACGCGACTCGATGCTTGTGCTGCATTCACGCAGCTTTCGGCCAGGGCCAACGTGATGGATGAGACGGTCTGCCGCTGAGGCACCTCCTCTCGTATCTTTGGGCCCAGCTGAAATTGCATCTTGAAGAGATGGAGCAGCACGGGGCGAGTAGTCTGGATGATGCACTGGTTGTAGGCGAGATGAAGACTTGCAACAGGCCGGGGTGTACCGCGCTCTTTGATACGCATGTCTGGTGGTAGCTCATCATGCCATGCTCGCAGTTGTTTTAAGATGCTATGAACTTGATGGATGTAGAGACCGTTTGTCGCTTTTGGTATACCGTAGATTTGGGTTACTAGACGGGTATTAAAAGTCAACGCTGAAGGCGATCTTCAAAGAACTGCTTACGTATGTTTCCAATTATTCTGGCAAGTTTAATGTTAGTGATGAGATGTTGAGGATCGAGAAATTCCGCCATCTCGTCCTTTGTCAGGCCATCCATGCTGGGCATCTCGACATCAATATCTTCATCTTGAACCGTGATGGGCTGCCCAAGCTTTGAAGCAGAAAAACGGTCGAAAAAGTAGAGCACCCACCACGTCCGGCGTCGGCTTTCGCGTTCAACTGGTGTTAGAGTGGTATGTCTGGCAGCCGACCTGTGCATCCCCAAGCTTAGAGCAAGCCGTGTTGCGATCCCGCTATAACAATATGCTGTCCGAAGGCGACCCAAGATGTTGGATGCCCATGCCTAGAAAAGCCGTTAGTAATGTGCTGTGAGGAGGTAAAAGCAGTAATGATTATCTTACAAGAAGTGTCAAAACTTCTACTTGCATCAACGAAGGCTCCTCATAGTAGTCTTGGTTTTCCTGCTGTAGGTTGACCGCCCTGACATAGTAGTTGGTACCCGGAACTCGATTGTTGTCGCCGACGCCCCTCCGATGCGTGTAAATCTCTCCCAACGCCATTAGAGCGTAGAATTTGCAGAGCCATAGCGTCGAAGGCATAAGCTCTCTTCGATATACGGCATCAATCTCTTTCATAAATGTGACTTCGAGGAAAAGCGGGTGGTAGTTCCCAATGAAGCGCCGAGCAACGTTCAACAAAAGCTTGACATGCATTCGCTCGGGGAAGTCTGGGCTTTGGTCGATTGTTTGCCGACCGTGTGTATTAAGGCGAAGGTAGTTGGATAAACCAGCTGTGGATGGGGTATAGGTATCGTCGAGGCACTGCAAGAGGCGATTGCTAAAGGCGGCGCATGATGCTTCGCCTATGAACCCTGGCTCAAAGGAACGTTCATGGACAGGTTTCTCCGGTTGTCTATCGAAGAGGGGATTGAACAAGTTGCTTTCTTCAGTGGAAAGCGGTGGAGGTTCGTCGTCGTCTTCGTTATCGCCGAGGGGAGTATTAAAGCTCGATTCGCTCACGGGCGTTGGGTTCTGAGCGGTGGCTACTGTCCGCAGCCGCTTACTATCTGCTTCAAGCTGTTTGAGATAGCTATTGAGGGTTGTTAGATGTCTAATATGGAAGATATTCTTCAGGAGACGCACTTTTCGGATATGGTAACCTTGCGCTCCCTGTCTGGGAACTGACACTCATCGACTTTACCCGCTGCCACACACGACCGGCACGGATGCTCGCCAGAGCATTTGACCTTTTGCGAGTGACATCTATGACAACTACATGAATCTCATTGTTAGGAATGATGTCTAAGATAGAAGCAATCACGAGAGTGCTCACGCAGCTATGAGTCTCCTGGGGCGTCTCATCTTGTCGACGCGACGCGGCTGAAGTGGATTCTTTTTCCTGGTCGATGAACCCATTGTCATGAACAAGAGACTGCGGGTCTGAAGCGATCCTGGGGTCCGGGGTAACGGGCCTGGTCGACATTTGAGTTGCCGATGGGAGAGTTGAAAGAGCCGATAAGCGGAGGTGGAGACGGTCGGCAAGTGGTCACGTTACCGAGAGTTTCGATCGGCGTCTTCAACTTTGCCGGTCAGCCACTGATGCAGCTGACCAATAACCTTTTCCAATTTTGGCTGTCAATCTTCCCCCACAGACATCGGAAGCCCAAACACCGCAAATACCCCACAAGCACGTCGATATAATACAGCATGGAGTCGTACAAGAGTCTAGTTATCTCAATCCTTGCTTCCTATCACAATCATTTCCCCCCTTGACGCCCTCCCCTCGCCTCATTCGTCATACTCCCTCACACCCTTCATCATGGCTTCTCAAGGCATCCGCATCGCCATTGACCGTGGTGGTACCTTCACCGATGCATGGGCAGAGGTACCTGGACGAAAAGAGCACATCGTCTTCAAAATCCTCTCGGTATGCCCTGACGAGTATGACGACGCACCCACAGAATGTATCAGGCAGATCCTCGAGATCGCCTTGGAGAAGTCCATTCCCAAGGGCTCATTGTTAGATCTGGATCCTATCGAGTCTATTCGCATGGGTACAACAGTTGCCACAAACGCCCTCCTGGAACGGAAAGGCGACCGAGTGGCTTTCCTAGCAACAAAAGGCTTCCGAGACATCCTTCTTATCGGAAACCAGACCAGACCAGACCTATTCGATCTGTCAGTTAGACGATTAGAGCAGTTGTACGAGACAGTAGTGGAGGTTGACGAGCGTATCACCATTGAAGGCGCCAGCGAAGCACCAAACAACGGACCCATCGATGTCGCGTCAGACCCGGCCCTCGTCATGGGCCAGACCGGCGAAGTCGTAAGGATCATGAAGAGACCAGACCTCGCCGCTGTTCGCGCAGATCTAGAGGATCTCAAACGGCAAGGCTTCAAGAATATTGCCATCGGATTTATGCATTCATACACCTACCCCGATCATGAGATTCAGGTCAAGGATCTCGCCGAGGAGATGGGCTTCAAGGTTTCCGCCTCTTCAATTCTTCAGTCCATGGCCAAGTTTGTGCCTCGAAGTCAATCGGCCGTGGCAGATGCTTATCTGACACCCATGACCTTTGCCTATCTTGACGGCTTCCGCAAGAACTTCAAGGGCCAGCTAGAGGATGAAAGCGCAAACAAGCTTCTCATCTGCCAGTCTGATGGTGGTTTGACGAGTTGGTCCAAGTTTACTGGCTTGAGGGGTGTGCTGAGTGGCCCGGCCGGAGGTGTCGTGGGCTTGTCTCGAACATGTTACGACGATGCTGACGGCACACCAGTGTTAGGTTTTGATATGGTATGTACTTTCTCACTCTAGTTGGAACCTCGTTACTAAAATACGATTAGGGTGGTACCAGCACAGATGTAGCCAGATACTCTGGTGCATTGGAGCACATCTTCGAAAGCACCATCGCCGAGGTGACGATCCAGACTCCTCAACTGGATATCAATACGGTTGCTGCTGGCGGTGGCTCTATTCTGGCCTGGGAAAATGGCCTCCTCAAAGTCGGCCCAAGCAGCGCCGGTGCCAACCCAGGGCCTGCATGCTACGGACGGGGAGGGCCTTTGACAGTCACAGATGCCAACTTCTTGTTGGGTAGAATTATCCCCGACTTTTTCCCTCGCCGCCTAGATCTTGACATTGTCAAGCACAAGTTTTCGGCTCTGACAGACCTCGTCAACATGGAAAAGGATGGTGGAGAGCCTTTTACGCCCGAGACTCTGGCCCTTGGCTTCCTTGCTATCGCGAACGCCACAATGACTCGGCCCATCCGAACACTCAGCGAGGGGCGTGGTTATGGAGCAACAAGCCACAACCTAGGGTCATTTGGAGGCGCCGGTGGCCAACACGCTGTCTTCATCGCTCGCGATCTTGGTATCAAGAAGGCCATCATCCCCTGCTACTCGAGTATCTTGTCCGCTTACGGAATGGCTTTAGCCGATGTGGTGGTTGAGAACCAGGAGCCCGCGGCTATTACCTTCTCTGACGACGTCGTGAGTGAGGTGAAAGCCCGTCTTGAGTCACTTTCTTCCCGAGGAGCCAAGGGACTCAAGTCGCAAGGCTTCGATGCCAAATCAACTGAGCACGAATACTTCCTCAACATGCGGTATCAGGGAAGTGATACATCTCTGATGATTCCCGTGTCTGGAAATGTGGGTGATGCGGGTGTTGCCTTCACCGCCAGACATACCCAAGAGTTTGGCTTCTCTCAGTCCCGCAATATCTTGATCGATGACATCCGCGTCCGGAGTGTGGGCAAGTCTCGCGTGCTCAACATCTCAAGTCCATTCCAAGAACTCAAGAAGTACAGCGGCGATGCTCTAACTCCTGTTCCGACACCGATCTTCTCGCGCAAGATCTTTTTCGAGAAGCATGGTTGGACCCAGACACCAGTATACGAGCTCAAGTCAATCAGTGCCGGTGTGCATATCCCAGGTCCTGCTATGATCATTGATAAGACTCAGACGATTGTCGTCGACCATCTGAGCAAGGCTATTGTTCTCCCCGAGCATGTCATCCTCGAGGTCGACAAGGCCGAACAGCAAAGTGTTACTACCGAGTCTGTAGACCCTGTGCAGCTCAGTGTCTTTGGCCATCGATTCATGACTGTGGCGGAGCAGATGGGACACACAATGGAAAAGACATCAATCTCCGTCAACATCAAAGAAAGACTCGACTACTCTTGTGCTGTCTTCTCAGCCGATGGCGGACTTGTCGCCAATGCACCCCATGTCCCTAGCCATCTTGGATCTATGAGCACCGCGATCGCTTACCAAGCGAAGCGATACAATGCTGGTGAGCTGAAGCCAGGAGATGTCATCATCAGTAACCACCCTCAAGCCGGCGGTACTCATCTTCCCGATATCACCACAATCACGCCAGTCTTTGACGATGAAGAGAACCCGAAGGAGATTATTTTCTTCGTGGCAAACCGAGGCCACCATGCAGACATTGGTGGTATTGTCCCCGGCAGCATGCCTCCAAACTCCACCGAGCTTTGGCAAGAAGGCGCTGCCATCGAGTCATTCAAGATGATCAAGGAAGGCGTTTTCGACGAGGTCGGACTCATCAAGCACCTCTATGATGAACCGGCTTCGTACCCTGGCTGCAGTGGCACACGCACATTGAGCGAGAACATTGCCGACTTGAAGGCTGCCGTTGCCTCGAACCAGAAGGGAATTGAGCTTATCCGGGCTCTGATCAAAGAATTCACCTGGCCTGTGGTCCAGCTGTACATGCATGCTATCCAAGACAACGCCGCTCAGTCGGTGCGAGATCTGCTGAAGCAATTCGCTGCCCGATATGAAGATGGTGTTCTTGAGGCGACCGAGTACAATGATGACGGCATTCCGTTCAAGTTGAAGGTGACGATCGACAAGAGCACGGGTGAAGCAGTCTTCGACTTTACCGGCACGGGCCCAGAGCACTCGGGCAACCTGAACGCTCCTCCAACTTGCTCATACTCGGTTATCATGGTGAGTGCTCTGCTATTCCGTCAAGACTTACCCGTTACTAACTTGCATTCAATAGTACTGCCTCCGATCTATGATCTCGACAGATATTCCCCTCAACCAGGGCTGCTTGAAGCCTATCAAGGTCATCTGCCCCGACAACACTATTCTCTCGCCTTCACCCACAGCAGCAACAGTAGGATGCACAACAGAGACGTCTCAAAAGGTTGCCGATCTCGTCCTTCGCGCATTCAACGCAGCAGCCGCCTCTCAGGGCACCATGAACAACCTCAGCTTTGGCTGCGGCGGTTCTGACCCCGTTACGGGCAAGGTCACCAAGGGATTCGGATACTATGAGACCATTTGTGGCGGAGCTGGAGCTGGCAAGGGCTGGCACGGAGCAAGCGCCGTGCACACGCACATGACAAATACTCGCATCACGGATCCTGAGATCTTTGAGAAGCGGTATCCGGTTATTCTTCACGAGTTCTCTATCCGCAAAGGCAGCGGTGGTGCCGGCCTCTGGCGCGGGGGTGACGGATGCATCCGAGATATCGAGTTCCGCATGCCGCTCCAGGTTTCTGTTCTTACGGACCGACGAGTCACTGCACCTTACGGTCTTGAAGGTGGGGAGGACGGTCAGCGAGGTCAGAACATCTGGGTCCGAAAGGATCCAGTGACAGGTGCGACAAGACAGGTTTCGCTGGGGCCGCGAAAGACGTCACATTTCAGCGCTGGGGACCGGGTCATTATCTTGACACCTGGAGGAGGAGGTTATGGAGCTCCGCCGGCCCAGAATGGAGGCAAGGTAACGCAGGTGTCGACCAACGGCTTCGAGCTCAAGTCGCAGAAGGATTCTAGGTCATTATTGACGAATGGGTCGCTAGGAGTGCGGCATAGTATTGCAACTGGAAACTGAGCTTTTGCTATTTAATACGAGTGCTGTTATTTACACCAACAAGCTCACGTGAATTAGAGACTGACTAATCAAATTACTCTGAACTTTGAAGTGGGCTATCTTACGCCACAACTACGCCATAACTACGCTAGATTACTCCTCTAATAGCTTTCTTCTTTTTATATAGCTTTTTATAAGCTCTAGTTAAGGTTAAGATTAGGGCTAGGTTAGGTTGATTTAGAGCTTAGTTAGGGGTTTAGGTTAAGGTTAATATTAGGATTAGTGCTAGGGTAAGGGTTGTTAAGATAAATCATAAAATAAGGCTCTGTTAAGCTACAGGGTATATAGGTCTGTAATGTTCTTCTTGCGCTAACTAATACGTATCTATACTTCTCCTATCTGTAATTTAGCGAGAAGTGGCAAGAGATACTAAGTCACAGCTTTAAGATGTCACTTAGTAGCAATCTTCTCATTAACATTTAGATAAATCATCTTACACAGATAAGAGTATTTGACTACTCGGATTATTCCACATAAGTGGTGGCGAGAATTCCCACCCTTTAACATTACAGACCCCTGGGGGCTGTAGCTACTCTAGTTACGTGGCTTGTTGGTGTAAGGAACAGAAGTTGTTGGTGTAAATAACAATACTCTGTAATACACTTTATACAATTCCCAGCAGTCCTGGAGAAACGATGTTGGGGCTGGCACCATGTCAGCTTGACAGCGAAGGAGATCCACTTCCGAACAAGTTCATAGCCAAGCAAACACGAAGCCAAGAGGACATGGGTGCATTCAGCTTGGTTGGGGATTCTCCAATAAGCATGTGGCTTACACCAACCATTAACCCCCATTTTCACAGCTGCAGCCGCGACGCACGGGATCATCCAATGGCGACATGTTCTTGCCTAATAACTCACAAAAGCTCGCGCTGCTGTGTTACTGAGGCTTATGACGTGTATGTACCCAAGTGGGCCGCGTCCTTTTTCTCGCAATATTGCGGCGGCGGTTGCAGCATCGTGTCTCAGCCCGATATTATATAGTTCCATTCTACTCTGCGATCTTCCACTCCGCATCACTTCTTTTTTTCTTTCGCCGCTTCCCACCGGTAACATGGCGTCCAACATCAAGATAGAATGCTCACTTAATACTACCGAATGTATTTTAGAGACCATTGTCAGCATCCTCAGCGAGATTCAGCAACAGAATGACGAATACAACTGGGATCCCCTCACCTTCATGTTCACGGCCATCATCGGTATCATTGCCATCATTTTCGCAGCTTTGATGGTCTTGCAAGCTCTATTAGCTGCCGGCCCTGGCCGTACAAAATCTGGACCTTATGCTATCGGTCCATGGTTCAATCTCAATGAACGCAAATTCGACCGGGCTGATATGCGATTTCGAACAATCTCATCTACTCCTGTTCTGACACTAGATTCGTTCAAGGGCACTTTACTGAAGGGTCCTAGTAAGTATATGGATCACAAACGAGTTGCTTCTATTCCTTTATGGAAAAAAGCAAAGACGTTCAGGAAGGGACCACAGGAGTACTTTCCGGCAACATGGCTTGCCATGTTAACGATTCTCTACCTGGACAATACAGATCTGTGGGAGACAAGACTTACAGGGGCCGACTACATCCCTTCAGAGTTCTCGGCTGTCCCAGCATACGGCTCAATCAGATTTGTGACAGTTATGGCTGTCATTCTCTCACAAGGAACAGCGCGCTTGACGATCGACAAAAATTCTAACTTGCCGAGGGTCCAGGGTCGAAATTTTAATCTAATATTTCGGCACCACCCTTCGTTAGGCGGCATAGGATTCTTCGAGATGTACGGCAAGATGCCGCCAAAATATTCGGTTCTCCCGAACGAGATGCGAATTCGGCTGCTTCACGCCGACGGACATATGGATATCACGGAGGAGAAGTCCGAACCTGGGGAGCCTAACATGGGAGTCAAGGGTGGTACACTGGTTTGCATTCGTTGCTCTCTCACTAAGTTGTTCGCTGACAAGAGTACGACAGAGAATCAAGAAACCGAGATTAGCATGCTGTAGGCTGCACGAGAGATTTCGTGGTTCTCAGGCCGAGCTTTTTAGAGATGGCTCTCTATGCTTTTTACTAGCATACATGCCAAACCCGAAGCTACTTCCCTCCTTGGTTCCGCACAAGAAGTTCAAATTTCGCGAAAACCTTGACACTCTTCTACTTCAAAGTCAATTCTGGCTCGTTGACGATGAGCCATCAGAGAACGCTAAAAACGAATTGTATCTAGCTGAAACTGCTACAATATGTGCCAGATCTCAAACAGATACTCACCTCAACAAGCTCATGCTAGAAAAGGAACCTTTCAGATTCTGCATGGCATACCTTGCAGACAGCTCTGCTCTCCAAAATCAATCTGGGGAAGAACGCATGAGAGTACAAAAAAAACTCCAGAAAGAGTTGTCATCCATTGACGTGTGGTTGAAGAAAATAGAGTCCTATGTCCTATGCAGGAAGCTAGAAATGAGTGCCCTCGGAAATGATATCAAAGAATTGATTCGTGACAATCATGAACTTTCGGGAAAGTCAGTAAGATTTACTCGGTCTTATCGTTTTGTCTCATCAGCACTGCACGACAAAGTACGTTGTTTCTTGGGCGCGATGATGGAGCTCACTCAGCTCAAGCATTCCGGATATTCTCTCAAATCAGCAAGCTCATGGGATTTCGATTCCCTCGCTAGTATCCAGAGCCTCTGGGAGTTCGAAAGATCGTCATCGGAAGAGAGAAGTGATGAGAACGGAGAGATTCCGCATGGAAGCCGGCTACAACTCGACCGCGGGTCACGCATGATAGGCTATCGATTTTCGGGCCCGCTAGATGACCTTCTTATCTACCGTGCGATACTACTAGCTTTAATATGCTTGTTGACCATAGATAGCAGCCCTTTGGTTGGTGAGGATTCCTACGATCTTGTTGTTCCGATCATGTAACTATCTGGTTCATATTGCTTCTTTCCCATCAAGGGCAGAGCTTTCATTTTACAAAAGAACATAGTTTGATCATCTAACTGTTCATGCAATTTACCAGTCGGTATATGTTCATCGACATGAGCATGGTGTGGCCCGAAATCGCAATAGTCTAGATGTTGGCTTCTAGCTGCTACTAATCTCATATTCTTAAGCCAATACAAGCACTTCCTTTTGCGAATATATTTTCTGGTAAATTAATGACGCTGCTGTTTTTGCAGAGTCCTCGATCTGCACAGAAGTCAGGCACTGATCAAGCCCCTCACCACTGTACTCGTCGTCAGCCTTCATTGGTGTAAACCCTAGCCCGAGCAGGATATCGACAACTCCCAGCCGGCGATAAACTGTATAGTCTCGATAACTTTCCCCAGTTGGCTCGACAATCAACCCGTAGGCATCATGCGGCTTGGCTGCCGGGTTCTTCTTCCAGCCGCCTTCCTCGTCGCCATCCAGATATGCTGTAAGCAGGACAACCCGTACATCGGCAAGTTTGAACAAGTCGGCAGATGAGGTGGATATGGAGTCGAGAGAAAAGTCTATCTCGATCTCTTTTGGTGCTTCAGTCGCCAGCACCTGGACTGGGAAGATCCAACTCTCCAAAACAAGCATTTTGATCTTCTCATTCAGGCCAGTCCCTTCTCTTACAATTTCAAC
This sequence comes from Fusarium sp. JS1030, assembly GCA_000966855.1. NCBI lineage: Eukaryota > Fungi > Ascomycota > Sordariomycetes > Hypocreales > Nectriaceae > Fusarium > Fusarium sp. JS1030. The sequence goes on from JWIW01000083.1 coordinate 676,671, forward strand.
CAGTCTGGCATCGTTTACGGAACCAGTCCCATCTTGCCAAGCCAATGGTTGATTCATGCAACACCATGACCACGTTGGAAAGTCATCCGACTTGACTGTTGGCCACGAAGACCTGCCTCGCGCTGTTACTCTTCTCCATGTGAGGCCGTGCCACAAGTCCGACTCCCAAAATCCATCTAGGTATCTCTCTTGGCTTCCAAGCAACTGATGCGTCTTGCTCGCAATCCCGGAGAGTGCGATGAGCTTATCGCTCTGTTTGGTGAGACTCCGTTCCGAATATTCGCCGATGAGTTGATACCACTTGGTCAGAATCATCTCGACATTATTCCAATCATTGGAGTTTGCCACATGATCAGGCGAAAGGGGCAAGAAGTAGCTCCCAAGAGATTCCAGAACGATCGGTGGCTCAGAGGCATGTCTCCCATATCCAGCACGACACCGAAACACTACTTCGTCTTGGCCTATAAAGATGAGTCTAGAAGAAAGAAGTCTCTCTTGAAAGGTCCAGCCACGGCTTGCCCACGGTGACGAAGTCGCAGGTCCAGCCTCGCTCACGCGCTTGTAATCAGGGAATGAAAACCGCAGGCGGTCATACGAGCCAGGCCAAGCGATAACGTCTGAGACCCATCCTGGCCGCTTTCTCAGGAAACCTTGCTCTGCTCCACTGGAGTCGATTGGGGTGATTGTGAATGATGCCATTTCGTAATACTGCATCATCTTTTGGCTCTCGTAGATCCATTCGCCGGAATCTTGGCAAATGCAAAGCGCATCTATCCAAATATGCGTGGCCCCCAGACGATGGGCGAGGGCGATGCTATCCAGGATGGTTGCGGGGAGTGACTCCGCAGGAAAGCCTACCAATCTACCTGGTAGGTTTGCCAAAACAGTTCGGGAATCGAAGACAGATTTTGCTGGGCCCCAACAATAGCTCAGAATGGCATATTCCAGATTTTTGCCATCTGTCTCTTCCAGTCGGACGGTCTCAGTGTCTTGAATATTCAGCAACCTCAAAGGAGCCGCGATCCTGCCTGTGTATCGACACTCAGAATGTTGTTTATCATGGCTCTTGGTACAAATGTCCAGATACGTTTTTATCCTCTTGATGGACTGGTCAGATAGAGGATTTGGGTCTGGGAAACCGGTGTAGAGGCCTAACTGACTGAGTTAGGTCAAAGCATCAAGGGCCTATGGGCAAAACGAACCGTCTGATCTATGCTTTGCATAAACACTAATAGGCCGTGATCTTGTCCCGATACGGAGCTCTCCGTTGATGTGAGACGGAAGCCAATCTTCTTTCCTGTCTGTGAACTGAACAGTTCCCAGATCGGGGTGGAATTCAGAAAGTATTAATTGCATGCTCCCAGTATCTCCGTTCGCGCCTCCAGTGGTTGTGGTCAATTCAAGTTGAGTGAGTAAGACATTTTTCAGGAAGAGACACATGCGGCAGCCAGCAGTGATTGATCTACCCAGGTTGGGTAACTCAGGTAAGACGTCGTCCAAGACATACTTGAGAGGAACAATGCCATATTCGTCAAGGTCGAGGTCGTCTCGTCCGACAAGATGTTGGGGCGGCGGCGCGTCAATTATTGCGCCAGTGTCAAACGTGAGCAGTAGACAGCGTTGGCATAATTTCTCGGTCGTCCCATCCACCAGGGCTCCCTGGGCTGTTGCTTGAGACATCTTGGCGTCTCATTGGGAGGAAACGCCAGGCACGCGACGACGGCGCCTTAGGCTGACCACAGTGGAGTTGGATAATTCGCTTATTTCATGTTGCTGGTTCGTACAATTCTTTTAATTGGATGTCTGCTGGCTTACTGCAACATACGATCTCTCTTTGATTGGATGAAGTTGTCAGGGGGTTGCCCGGAAATTGCCGTCATTATCCAAGTTGGTATAGGGTGGCTTCTCCCTCTGAAGTAACAGCCCACCTTGAAGTGGAAATGTCGCCGAGTTTCCTCTTTACTATTGTACTTTCGCAGGCGGAGGCCTCTGGTAATCTAAGTATTCAGATAAAGGTCCACAGCCTTGACAATAGAGGACCGCCTTACTCTCCAACAATGATGGCTCTGATTTGGCCGTCCTTATTCAGATCAAAACCATGCCGAAAGATGTCATCCTTTGGGTTGAACCAATGGTAATTTATTTCAAGTCACGAAAAGCCCAGATTAGTTGAGCAAAGCCGTATATTCCAAGCGATTCAAAGACTTAATTATTAGGACTTATGGACAAAAGGGGTAAAATGAACAAGAAGACACGATCCTGCTGAGGATGTAAGGTACCCTGTGGGTCTAAAAAAACAGGACTCTGATCTTACCACGACTTTAGATCTTAAATGACTACTATTAGGTTAAGGGCTTGAAGATACTATCATAAAAGAAGGTCAAGTCTTAGCTACTATATAATATTAATCCTTTATAAAACATCCCTAGGTTTGGCCCTAGTATGGTCTAAGGATTTATCTATTATTCCCGTGTTTTCTTGGACCCTCGAGGGTACTTATTCCCTCACGACATTGAGAACGCCCGGTGGAGATGCAATCCTCGCTTCGCTGCACGATCTAGCTTCTAGTAGTTAGCCACCGCGGGAGGCGGGCTCCTATGGGTAATAGATAAGCAATGCTAAGTTGTCAGCGAATGAGATCAGGTTTGAGTAAAACATAGCTAGCCTGATCTGTAGTAGATCCATAAAGCTCGTTTCCACCGGGCGTTCTCAATGTCGTGAGTGAATGCGGTATCAACAGGTCGATAGGATCGGCGATAATCACATGGCCGTTTCAAGCACATCGGAGACGGCGTGTAAGTGGTTTGTCATACCAAACTTAACTTCAAATAAGCTATTTACTTCGAATTACACCAGACTTATCATATGCCATAAATCCAGTCCCTTCTCGGCAGCCAACGTACTCTGCCTCGATCTCATTGCCCTTCAGAATGGACGTTTCCTCCCAAAGACAAATCTTGCCGACCCCATTGCCCATCTTTCCCGCTGGACAGTAATCGTCCATCCACTTCTTCCGAAGCTTGATATGTCCCCGGTGGACCCGCCCGATTCGTTCAAACCGCTTCATGTCCAGCCAGTAGAAGAGCTCGATCTTTCTGTTGTGCCTCAGATTGATTGGTCCGCTGTCCTTGAACGCCCCAAACTCGGGAACGTAGCCCATGCGAACGCTGAGAAGCCCGTTTTCTCTAGTATTCTCGCCTAGATACTGCATCCATCCAGAAACAAGTTCGTCAAACTCCTCAAACCAATGTTTCTTCTCTAACGGTGTCATGAGTGAGTGGTCTTGTCCTTCAACAAGGAAACAGATGTTGTCAGGAAGATCCGTGATCAACGTTCGTCCTGGTCGAATGGTATCTGTCTCATCGACACCCTCTGGAACGGCATCCAGAGGAGACATGAGCTGGTCTTCCGGAGTAGATTCGGGGATGCGGTCGCGTAGGCATCCCCAGTACCCAATCTTCTCAGTGAACATTTCCTTCTCTCCTAAGCCATTGAGACCATTCTTGTTCTCCGCAGTCACGGCGTTTTGGTTTCGACTGGGGGTTACAGTCAATATCTCGCGCCAGATGCCGGCGTTGTCCGGGAGGGAATCCCAGAAGCTCTTCACTGGCTCGCTTGTCCACCACTCAGTATACGCCTCTGGCTGCCAGTAAGACAACCAGATACGGGTGCCCAACCCACCATCGCCAGGATGCATGATGCGGTCAATATGGGTCTTGCCCTTGATCAGCTCCTCGAATTGGTCAATCAGCTCGGCTTGTTGACCAGCCGGTTCTTCTCCTCGGTGCTGTATACCGAAGATTCCGTAGAGAAACTTGTCTCCGGCTCCAAACTTTGCTCGGTAAAACATGGCAGAAAGAACTTAGAGTTTAATGGATAGCCGAGGCTGCTAGTGATGATGGCATGAAGTACAGGCCTGTAGCAATCGGAATGAACAATCCAAATTGTTTCCCTAGGCGGGAATCTTAGGTGTATTTATAGCTTGTGAGGTTCCATGTCTCTCACGGGTTGCCCAGCATAGATCCTCGACCATTCAGCTCAGATCATGATGATTGACGGTTGTTATCAACTGCCGGCTGCGGAACAAGCGCTTACAATCACAGAGGACGACGGTGCTTGCACAAAAGCGGAATTGCATTTCCCTCCGCTATCAGTCCATCTGGTAGCTAGGTGCTTTATCATGGAACTTAGTCTGTTTAGATTTGGCGCAATGCCAGAAGAGTCGACTGATTCAGATCCACACGAGTCAGCGGGGGCATATTACGACGAATTAGCAATGGATAGACATATAGATGTAGCAGATCGATTATCTGCGGCGTACAAACCGATTCCGATCTCAGATTACCGATCCCGATTCCATGGTCCCAAATCCGAGGGCGATTCCGTTATCTTGTAACTACGACGCTAATTGAGCCCGCGGAGAAAGCTAGCGGTGAGGTGCATACGTGGGCTTGTTTAGTGCCATCTACTTAAACCCACACTGTCGTCTGCCATTACCAATCTTGTCCTTACCAGAGGTCGAAAAATAACACGAGTAAAAGATGCAGTTTGGCTAACAGCGACGAATTGGAACATTTGAGAAGGCGATGTTAGGATTGGCCAACAGGCGTGATGCGGTCTAAGGTGTCAAGAAGCGATAAATCAGCGAAACTAAATAATAGAGCATGTTCACGCAGAAATTCTTGCTAGTTGCAGCGTGTGGGTAGTTACGGTCAGCCTAGATGCCTTTACTTGACGCAAGATCTGCTTCTCAGTGCGAAGGTGACTCCAACCGTATGTGGTGTCTTAAAGTCTTTCAATGACTTACCACTTCTATACTAACAAAGTGCATGGATCAACGACTTCAGAGGCATTTGTTTCGAGCTGTGTCTTTCCGTTTAAACTGTACCCTCTTTTAATTGGATATCGATGCTAGCTTCCTGAAAACATAGACCTCTCTTTGATTGGGTGAAGCTGTCAGGGGTGGACAACCCCAGAAAATTCCAAGTTGGTCTAGGGTGGCTTCTTCCTCAATGAGAAGCCCACCTTAAAGTGAATGTCAAATATCGCTGGGTTTTCTTCTTGCTATCAGATTCTCGCAGGCAGCGGCGTCTAATAATATATTCAGGAGAATTTCCGTAGTTCAAATGTTAGCAAACCCTTTTACTCCCCCGAACTGATATTTCAAGCATAAGTTAGCCGTCATGAAGTCAACCACTAATTCAGCTCCCTTTTAGTGGATTTATAGCATACCGTTTCAAATTGCCAAAGGTATAAGACAGTCAAGCCAAACGGTGTGTCTTAAGTGATTTCGAAATTAAACCATCGGGACGTGTAGAATATCCGGAAGGGGGCAAAAGGAAAAAGAACATACAATCAATCCCTTTGGACATGCTACTGAGTACCGGGGCCGATAAGATAGATGATTAGATAAGATAAGAATAGGCCGTTTCAGACTACGTGACTAATCACATGACCTTTTTTTTTTGTTGAAACAAGTCTCTCACTCAGAGATTTTGTTTCGTTGCTTCCGCCCTGATGCTAGACCTTATTTCCGCTTTGAGTGCAACATTCGGAATTTGAACCGAATTAGTCCGGTTTGCGCTGGACCCTTATTTACTCAAAATGAAGAGGCGTCGATAAGTCGATCTTGGCAGGTCTTAAGCTTAGGTACAGAGAGACGGTGAGTGGTTGGTTATTTTAGCGAACGGGGCGCTATTGCATCTCAGCTGTGGCCGTGGAGTTCTGGAACATCAAAATGGAGTCCAACCAACCAACAACTCCACATTGAATTCTTGGCGTACAAACACACGGCAAACAAAGCTGCTTTCGTTTACCTCCTACTAATATCTTGTTTAATCTGTATTTGTGCAACAAGGCGTCTGCGTTGCGTTAGCTGGACTGCGACATTTGAACTTCCACCATGCGCCGTGGCCAGCCGTGAAGCAAGAATAGAAACAGCCTCTCTGGAACATTTTGACTCGCCAAAGTTATGAGGTGCCTTAAGCTTGCATTGGAAAAGGTTTTGGCGCCGCGGCTCGGGCACGCCTTCGTTAAGCGCCACGCTGAACAGCTGGATTGGGACCACCAGCCAACGCCTCATTACGCTATCGTCAATATTCCGAAGCCACAGGACATTTCGCAACTCCGACGTTAAAATCGTCGCTGTCATTCGGCATGCTGGACCCGTCTTGGTAGTTACGAAAGGGGTATTTACTGATGTTTATATGATGAGCCGCTTCCTCTTCTTTTGGGGGGGGGAGGGTGTTTGTTGTTTACCTTCAACCGTCCAACTCGGCCATTCATTCGTTATTCTACTTCTTACACTCTCTAAATCTTCACTATGCGTTCCCTTGTTGCCTTTGCGGCTCTCGCCCTCTCGGGCTCATTCGACCTCGCGGCAGCCAGTCGTTGCAAGCCCTCCATGACTACCGACGTTACTACCACCGACACCGCAACGAGCTCCAGCTCGACCGAGACCGGCAGCCCCCCCGTCACCAAGAAGGTCAGGAACTTGGTTGCCAACGGTGGTCTCTCTGTCACTGACCCCAACGACCCTTCCTATGTCCCGAACTTTCTCGTTGGTGGCAAGGTCCAGACCGTTACTGGCCAGGGCTACACGGGAGACAAGAGCAAGGACAAGAACTGCGCTTCGATGAGTGCCAGCAACCAGCCGCAGAGGAAGCGTGCTCTGGGACCTACTGCGAAGCTGTCTCAGGACATTTCCGACCTGGACCAGACGACTCCCTATACCGTCCGATTCTATTATCAGGTCACTACCCCTCCTTCTCTGGACACTGCATGTGAGATCAAGGGCTATCTGGGCGAGAACCAGTTCTACCAGGCGTTTGTTTCAGGCAACGACATCGAGTGGGTTGAGGTGCTGCAGTCTGTTGACGCCCTTTCTGGGACTGCTGCTATCTCTGTCGAGTTGAGCTGCAGTAGTGATGACACGACCGTCTTTGTCGACTCCATCTTCTTGTCCAACCTGGTCACGAAAGAGAACATTGACGAGTATGACCTCGACTTTGGTGACGAGACTACTCAGCCTACAGCGAGCGTTACGGCGGCCAGCACCGCTGATGAGATCTCTGCCTCTACTGGTGTGTCGTCGACTGGTGACGCTCAGTCTACCGAGGTCAGAACTGAGACCTCTTCCACTGGCTCAGCTACCGAGAGTAGTGACCCCAACACTTCGACCGCCTCTTCCGACATTGAGTCTCGTTCTGAGAGCACTTCTACAGAGACTCAGCAATCTGCTACCGACGTCTCTGTTACTAAGACCTCTACTACTGAAACTTCTACTGGCGTAATTTCTGCAACTGAAACTGAAACTGCCGCTGGTGAGAATTCCACCACTGGAACCTCTGCTACCGACTCTGCTGCGGAGCCCTCGACTGCTGAAACTGTTACCAGCGAGGAGACTGCCACCGAATCTTCTACTACGGAGGCCTCTTCTACGGAAACTTCTGCCTCTGAGACATCTGCTAGCGAGCGCTCTATCGAAGAGACTTCTGCTACTGGAACTGTTACAAGCGAAGCCACTACCATTGGATCCTCTGCTGCGGAGGCCTCTTCTGCGGAAACAGGCGTTACCGAGACATCTACTAGCGGAACTTCTGCCAGCGAGACCTCGATCGAAGAGGCCTCTGCTGCTGAGACTTCTGGTACTGAAACTGTTCCCGGCGGAGCTACTACCACCGAATCCTCAGCCACCGAATTCTCTTCTACGGAAGCATCCGTTACGGAGACATCTGCCAGCGAGGCTTCTAGTAGTGAGATCTCTGCTACTGAGACTTCTACCAGCCAGGCCGCCTCCACTGAGACCATCAGCACTACCACTGATGATGCTGGCAAGCTTGATGTGTCTACCTCTACCGAGTCTAGCACCGCCGATGAGGTTTCTTCAACTACCACAGGCTTCATCACCACTTCCACTGCGCTTACTACCTCTGCCCCTGCCACAACCGCTGCCACCACTACTACCTCCGAGGAAATTGAGGACTTTAGCACCGAAACCTCCACTTCTGCTTTCCCATCCTCGTCCTGCGAAGTGTCGACCTGGGCTGATGGCCCCGTCTTCTGTGCTGCCAAGCCCGACTCGGAAATCGAGGAACCTCTGCTGTGCGCCATCTATGGAATTGCTGAAAGCAACACGTATGAGCTCACACCCCTTTCGAAGTATCCCTGGCAGGGTTATGAGGAACGTTGTGCGACTATCTGCAAGGAAACCGAGGGTTGCACCGTGTTTGGTTGGACTGACGATCGATGCGCCATCTCGAACCAGGCTTTGGCTCAGGACATCCAGTGGTCCTCTGTTGGAGACAACTATATGAACTGGTCCGACATGGGTTGCTATACATGCGACGATAACTGCGTCGTTCTCGACAACTAGGTTGACATGCCGCGTGCGAGTCCCGTCCGTCCTCGTTAGAGACATTTAGAGTTTGCCAATTGACTACAAGAGGATATAATAGTTTCAGCTTTTAATACGTCTTTTTTGACCTGCCCGGTTGTTGCCTGTTGCGCGTTTGTAGGAACCTGAGGAATCTATTAACGTAAGACACCGTTGAAGGTTAGGGATTAACAAGCATTATAATGGTAGGTAGCCTTGTATGAATGTTGAATGATTGGTACATCTAGCTATGGCAGAATGAATGCATTAAAATTCCACAACGCTCCCTCCTTAGTTATCAGAACATGCTTTCACATTAATCATGCCGACTCCGCCGCCTCCGTCTTCCTCCAAACATCCCCGAGTCTGGACTTTCTCAACACCAGTGCAGCCAAATCACCCAAGCTTCCGCTCGTCAAAAGCTCCAGAATCTGCAAGTGTGCCTGAAGCTCCTTTGTGATCCAATTCCGTAGCTCAATGGCATTGAGCGAGTCCAATCCAAAGGCCGTCACCGGTGCATTTCCTTGGTGAGATTGCAGGACTTCGGGTGATAGCATGAGGATGGCGCCGAGCTTGTCGCGTAAGCCGATCGTCACAATTCCCTGTGCTTCCTCCTCGGTAGTCGCTCGTTGGACCTCTTGTGCAATGGTGAGAGACGCTGATGACGACAACACGTTGGCGTCTTGGGACTTGACGATTGCTGCATGGCGAAGGTGGACAAATTTTCCGTCTGAAGCATAGTATGGCAGTGATGTTCCGTCACTAAAGTCAAGCCCTGTCACAACTTGCCCGTTGCAGGCGGTGCCGATCTTGCCGCTGATGGACAATTCTAGCAGAGCAAGGACCTCGGACTCGTCGACCGTGGAGCCTGAGAGGTTCTTGAGTACTTGAGCTTGCTTGGCAGAGTTCTCAGCCAAGTAGCCGATGCCAGAGACAGCTCCCAAGTTGAGCGACGTCGCCGCGAGACCATTGCGCTGGCGATGATGCACAAACGCGTCGAGGTACGTGTTGGCTGCCGAGTACGCAGCCTGGCCTCTGTTGCCCACGATGCCTGCCACTGACGAGAGCACGACGAAGAAGTCCAAGGGAGTGTTGAGGAGCGCCTTGTGGAAGTTCCACGCTCCGTACACCTTGGACCTGACCACGAGGTCGTAATCCTCAAAGGTCATCTTCTCAAACAGTACATCCTGTGACCTGTTAGTAGGGCTCTCGATGATACCCTTATTAAAAAAACTTACTCTGAGCACCATGGCGGCATGGATGACGCCCCGAGCAGGAGGCAGTGTCTTCTGGGATTCCTCCACCAAAGTTCTGACGCTCTCCTCGTTGGCAACATCACAGGCCCTCACAAAGATCTTTGCTTCATGTATCTTAGCGCACTCCAACAGCGAGTTAAACTCCTGGGTGACCCTTCCAGAACGCGATAGGAGCACAATATTCCGAGCACCTAGCTCGATCATGCGCTTGGCCATGGAGCGGCCAATACCACCTGTACCGCCAATGATGAAGTAGGTGCCATCTGCTCGAAGCAGAGTAGAACTTCTCTGGGGATGTGTGGCCTATCTGTATTAGCAAAATGAGCCTCTAATCAGGAAAGAGATATTTACCTTGACCCTCTCGCCAGCTCGTGGACTGACGATAACCTTACCAGAAGTCTTGCCGCTCTGAAGCTTTCGCAAAGCAGTTTCAACTTCTGAGATGCCAACAGTGATAATCGGCCCAATGGGTTTGACAGTGCCCTGGGCCAGAAGGTCCATCACTGATGTAAGCACACGCTTCATGATCTTGGGTCGCTCCGCTGCTACGAGCGTGAGATCAACTGAGCTGAAAGTACAGTTGTACTCAAACTTGCTCATCTCCAGTCCCGTGTTGGAAGTTATATCTCTCTTGCCAATCTCGATGAAGCGTCCAAAGTTGGCGAGACACTCCCAAGTCTGTCGGAGGAGGTCACCTGCAAGAGAATTGATGACCACGTCAACTCCCTCGCCGTTGGTGGCTTCACGGATTGCAGGGCCAAAGTCTGTGTTGCGACTGTAGAAGATGTGATCCTCTGGAATACCGTACGTGTCAATGAGCAACTGCTTCTTCTCGACGCTGCCAACAGTCGCGTAGATTTCCGCGCCAATCATCTGCGCGAGCTGGACAGCGGCTTGACCAACACCTCCGGACGCAGCGTGGATGAGGATGCGATCGCCAGCTTCCAGGCGAGCGAGATCAACGATGCCGTAATAAGCAGTGCTATAGACAACAGGGATGGAGGCTGCAGTCTCGAAACTCATATTTTCGGGAATAATAGCAGCGCTTGTAGCTGGGCATCTGGCGAAAGTGCTGTATGCGCCCAGAGACATGGCGCACACACGGTCACCGATAGAGAGTGATGACACCTTTGAGCCAACCTTGCTGATAATGCCACTGCATTCAACACCGAGGTATGGGCTGCTGACCTGTCCCATGGCAATGACCACATCTTTGAAGTTCATGCCAGTAGCAACCACCTTGATCTCGATTTCGTCGTCAGCCAGAGGAAGCTCGACCTCGTCCTTGAAGTACAACGAGTCGAGAGCACCGTAGGTACCAACAGCCACCTTGAGTCGACGCCCGGGTTGATCAAACTGTTGTGGATATGGAGCCGAAGACTGTGTGCCGCGGAAAATGGTGACATTCATGTCCTCGGATTCGACAACGCGCGGAACTACGAGCTGGCCATCCTCCTCGGCAAACTCAAAGTCCACGGGTGTGTCATCCTCAGGCTTGACGAGCGAAGTCTTCAAAGCCTCGAGGATTAGCTCTGCTCGACCGTAGACACTCAGATGTGAATTAGGGTCCAGGTCCAGGAATGATGCGATCTTCTCTGCTTCGGAACGGACTGATCTCAGGAGACCTTGGGCCAAGTTGTTTTCGGGCTTTTCAGCAAATCTATAACCGCCAGCAGAGACCCAAAGGATAGAAGAAGACTCAAGCAGAAGCTTCTGCAGGCGGGTAAACATGTCCTCTGTCAGCCCATGCAACAGAGGGCCATCGAGCTCGGCGAGACAGATGAATTGGCTCGTCGAGGGCTCAACCCTAGAGAAAGGGACGATGGTAGGCTTGGAGCCGGTTTGGAGATCTACCAGGTTCACCAGCGCTTCTACCAGCGGATCGCTCTCATCTTTGTCGGAGATAATAACAATGGACTCTCCAAGCATGGTATTGGCGAGTGGGTAACGTAGACAGTGTGAGCTAGCAAGCTGTCCGTCCTGGCTGCCATCATCCGGGCTACTGACAGGCGTTCCGATGGAACGAGGGGAGTCACTAAGCTCATCGCTTGCGGCCGAAACAACTGTGTCGCCGCTGTTGACACGTCTTGGAAGCATATCAAGGCTCTTCTCGCTGCTAGGAGTGTCCAGATCAAGAGGGTTGAGCTGTTCCCACTGGATCTTGTAGCACAGCGAGCGAGGGACTTGGTCTTGTCCCACGTCACCATTAACAGGAGTCATGCGGAACCCGTCCATCTTTAACAGGGGCTCAGCATCCTGCTCAGTATGCCAGACATCAATCGAGAAGTCAACAGGTCCGGGGCTGGCAGGGTTGGGTCTTCCGTGAGCAACAACCTGGACTTGCTGACCTGTCAGACCAGGGATCTTGCTGCTGATCTCAAGTCCCTTGATGGCTGTAGGCATGAAGAGTGATTGCATTTCACCCTTGCCAGCACCCAGGATGGCAAACGTGAGCTGAACAAACAGATCTGTAAAGGCAGTGGGCAGAAGTGAGGGGCTCTCATGGTTGAAGGGCATGCTTGAAGCGGTGTCTGGCACAGTAACCCCACTGGTTGAGAGTTCCTCAGCGGCTTTTAGACCACCGGAAGGCTGCAGCTGGAACAACGAACCGTACTCGGCACCGAAGCCGTTGAGCTCAGAGTAAAAGTCTTGGAGTGACAGATCTCCGTGGCGAATGCTGTCCGCAGTGGCCTTGCGAGCAACGGCAGCATTTGAGTTTCCGGTATTGACGGGGTTGGGCGTATCATTCTTTCGAATAGCCACAAGTCCTGTGCAGTGCTCCAGCCAGCCTCTACTAGGGTTCCACGACGCAATGCGGAACTCGTCCCAGTCAGCAGAGTGGGAACGAGTACCCTCAGCATACGACCGGAGCGTCACCAGAGTCTCATACTCTGAGCTTTCATCAAGAACAAATGCCTTGGATACACAGATTTCTCTGAGTCGGTATCCAACAATCTGCTCATTTGAGATGCCACGGAGCTCGGCGCGTTGCACAGCCGCCTCAACAGCCATGCACAGATAAGCTGCCAGCGGCATAGTCGTCAGTGACTGCATCTTGTGATGTTTCAACCACGGCACGTCGTCAACAGTGATCACGTTGCGCCAGGTGGGATCCAAGTCACTATAGTTGTCTTCAAGAAGACCCAGCAGGTCATGGCGGGGGAACGGCTTGAGGCGATGCTGCTTGCTTGAGCGAGATTCGAACCAATACTTGTGGTCTGCCCACGGATACGGTTCAAAGTCAGAGACCAAAGAAGGCTTCCGAATTCCCTCATCATTCTCATTGATCGCATTGAAGTTAATCGGATGGCCTTTGACGAACAGCGCACCGGCAAGCTTGATGGCGGTGGTCGTGGCATGTTGATTGCGGACGAGGGAAGGCTGATACTTGACATCTGAGCCAGCCTGGCTACTGATACCCTTGAGGATTTGCTTGATAGGGCCCTCCAATGCTGAATGAGGTCCAATCTCGACAATCACGTCGGGACGGCCGTCATTGTAGAGTTCTTCGAGGGCCGATGAAAATAGCACGGGCTTGGTAAGGTTGTCAACCCAGTATGACGGACCGAGGCTGGCGGTTGAGTCGAGCTTGTTGCCGAAGAGAGAAGAGTAGAAAGCGACACCTTCGCATACTTGGCTCTCAATGTCGTTGATAGAAGCCATGTAGTCTTCAGCAACGAGTTGCATGTGTGGAGAGTGGTAGGCCACGTCGACACGTAGTTTGCGGTTGAAGATGCTGCGGCTCTCAAGCTCAACAGCAAGCTTGTCAATGCCATCTTCGTCTCCAGATACCGTGACAGAGACAGGCGAGTTCTCACATGCCACGACAATGGAAGTCAGACCCAGGGACTCAATGATGGCCTTGACTTCAGCGGGACCAGAACCAACAGCAATCATGGAGCCTCGGAGATCAGGGAACTTGGCCTTCATCTTCTGAGCAACTTGGCCACGATGGTAAGCCGCAGCCATGGCACTCTCGAGAGTGATGGCGCCAGTGGCATACGCAGCTCCAATCTCACCACTGGAGTGGCCAATTACCATGGATGGCTTGATGCCCCAGGACTGGAGCAAGGCAGTCAGACCCAGCTGGACAGCAGTGCATATGGGCTGACTGATGTGTGCCTTGCCAATTTGTGACTCCTCTTTACTCTTGTTTAGCTCCTCGATGAGAGAAAAGCTAGCACCCATACGCTCAAGGCACTCATCGGCAGCCTTGACTGTGTCAGCAAAGACTGGGTGGCTGCTGAGCAACTCGCGGCCCATGCCGGCCCACTGAGCTCCCTGGCCTGTGTAAACGAATGCCAGCTTTGGCACCTTGGATGATCTACCTGGCAAAGCCTCGACGCCGTTGAGAGCCAGTGCTAATTCATCACAAGATGTGGCTGCGAGGGCAATCCGCCATGGCAGATGCGACCGTCGTTCACCCAGAGTGTATGCCATGTCCCGAATGAGGCGCTTCTGGAATACCTCGGGGTGTTGCTCAATGTAGACACCAAGCTGTGATGCTAAACGCTTAATAGCGCCCTCGTCGTGAGCTGACAGGACAAACAGCTTGGGAGACTGGTTCTTCGACTCCATTGGCAGATCAGACAGCGATACAGGCGGACGCTCAAGAACAGCATGGGCGTTTGAACCTCCAAAGCCAAAGTTGTTGATGCTGATGAAGCGCTTGTTCTTGGGCCAGGGACGGATGCTAGTGGGAATCTTCATGTTCCACTCGTCCAGGGGGATGTTTGGGTTGGCTTTGTCAAAGTTGAGATTGGGTAGAATGAAGCCCTTTTCAAGCATCAGGGATGCCTTGATGATGGATGCAATGCCACTGGCATTTTCCAGGTGGCCGACATTTGTCTTGACGGACCCCATGTACAGAGGAAATCTCTTTGTGCGCCCATTGCCAAAGACGCGAGACACAGCACCAGCCTCGATAGGATCACCGACTTTGGTTCCGGTGCCGTGGGCTTCGACAAAACCGACATCATCGGGGTTGATACCTGCTCTTGCGTATACATCACGCATGAGGCGCTCTTGAGCCTCGCCGCTTGGTGTAGAGATGCCTATAGAATGGTCAGCTTCCACATTTCAGTCCGCATTGGAGAAAGGAATCACTCACCAACAGTCTTTCCGTCTTGGTTTGTGCCAGTGTTGACAATGACAGAGCGAATCTTGTCGTTGTCCTTGAGAGCCTGGTCCAGAGGTTTCAGGATCAAGGCTCCAACACCCTCACCTCGGGCGAAGCCGGACTTGGCTCTCTCATCAAAAGCAAATGTCTTGCCCTGATCGTTGAAGATTCTTGGCGCCAAGGCATTAGCTCAACTTCGGGATGTTACTGAATGATTGCAACTCACCCTAGCATGGACATGGAAATGTAGTCGTCAGGCTGTAAGTGCAGGTTGGCGGCAGCCACAACGGCCTGCTCGGACTCGCCAGACCTGATGCTCTGTACAGCCTGATGTAGAGCATACAGACTGGAGGAGCAGGCTGTGTCGGTTGAGAAGCAAGGCCCTCGGAAGTCAAAGTAGTAGGACAAGCGGCCGGCCTGGATGGACTGGTGGTTACCAGTCGCATCAAACATTGGCACCCGGTTTACATCCCGGAGAGTACCCATGCGGTAGTCTGAAGAGTTACCACCGACAAAAACGCCAATGTTGCGGCCAGCAATGGACTCTTTGGGTACACCGGCATTCTCAAGTGCCTCGTATGTACACTCGAGTAATTGCCGCTGCTGCGGATCTATGTATACGTTGGCAATAATTCATCAAGAAAGTGGTGATTTATCTCACCCATGGCTATTGCCTCCTGCTTTGTGATGTTAAAGAAGGGCGCATCAAATCTTGAGAGGTCTTGATTCATAAAGTAACCGCCCCGAGCATTGAAGCATCCCTTCTTCTGAGGGTTAGGATGATGAAAAGCACCCGTCGCGAACCTGTCCTCGGGCATCTCGCGCCAGCCACTGCGACATCGAGACAACAGCGTCCAGAAGTCCTCAGGGTTGGATACGTCGCCGGACAAGCGGCAGGACATGCCCACAATGGCCACGGGTGCCAGCCGGGGCTCTCCTTGGGCCGTCATTGCAACTGAAAAGGGAGATAGAGTTTGTGAACAAAAGATGTCGAGTGCACAACCGGAGCACTCGGATGTCTGGGTATCTTGGAGAAGAGAATAAACGCAAAGTTTGAGCAAGGACAAGGAGAACAAAAGGTGACGGTGTATCCTTTACATATCTTCTCATCACCTTACCCAGCTACATGCTCGACGTCGTCCCCCGCATCTCGATAAACCCTCCGTGATGGGATTATCAGGCCACGATACCCCTGAACTGGCAACCAACGTGCCGGGATAGCCCATGACTTATCTACAGCACGCAGGGTCCTTGCAGGTATTAGTACATTCGGTGCAGGTAGATATGGGGGTCGGCTGCCAAGAGCCGGGGTAGACGTGTTGTGCTGCAAGGCGCTGCAAGACAAGGTCTCAGAAATGGAGACGAGGAATGCATCCGAGACGGACATCCTTTGTATCGGTAACACCGAGCTGTCTTTGATGACCGCGGCGATAATCAGGCCCCTGTGTATCGGTAGTTGATTTCGCCATTCGGATCAGTTGTTGGCGATGAGATAGCCGCGCTGCTAGTCCGGGGCCCTGGTCTTTGCATAACTAACTCGCCCACTTTCCGACAACTTTCGGCCCCCCAAGCTTCCGAGTTATGAAAATGGGCTGTTCACAACGCAAATCTGTCACGCTGCTAACATCATGCTAGACCAGGGGGACGAATGGCAATTGCCGAGATCTACCTAGTGCCCCGCTCGCCATGTAGAAACAGATTGCGACAGCCAGAAACCTGGCTGGTGGTCGACGTAGATCATCACGAATGTCTTGAATTCATTCGCATATCAATACCGCGGCTCAGTCGACCATGTGAAACCTGTTCGAGCTCGAAAAAAGTGATGCAATCGATATAGCCTGGGGATCGACTCAACACTTCCCGGCTCAATCTACCGATATGGATAGATGGGCTCTATGGTTCTGACACCCTTGTTGGAGGGAGCATGACTAGCCATGCTCAAGTTGCTCTTAGGGCTCCAACATTGTGTTGGTTAATATCCTCCGGCTTATTCCGTGCCACTTACACGTTCACATGCTACCAACAGAGTTCTCACGCCTACTACCTAGGAGACAGCTGTCAGACCGACACTAGGGAGATACCGATACCGCCACGCGGAGGGCTTTTTGTCTGTCTCATCATGGTCACATCGGTCAATGATACACAAGCCGTTGCATTTTCATCCCGTCTATTCCCCCCTCATACCCCGCGGCCATACTCAAGGGCTGAGTCAGATCGTACAGGTACATATGCAGATATATGGGCCCACTAACTTTGCCCTATGCAGGCATCCCCGACGTTGAGATTATGCATTCACTTACAGGACCCCCACCCAGGCCCTAACGCAAGGTAGTATCCCAATTCTCCTTGTCGTTCGTCCGACCCCCCTCAGTTGTTCTCGGCCCTCGACACGGTATCACATATCGCTGTGGCCAACTCGTGGATCGTTCTCTTATCCCTTGGCACCGTGTGACCCTTCCCGTGATCAAAGAGCACGGCCGTGTCCTCATTACACATGCCGTATAGGGCCATAGCGCCTTGAATGTACGGATCATTGCATCCGACGACATGGCACGTTGGGACATCGATGATATCCTCACATTCGTCTGCCAACAGGCATTGAACACGATTGTCAGCATGTAAGCGGACAGGAGGCCAACCGGCAAAGAAGATGGCAGCCTATCCAGCGAGTCAGTCTTGAATCATGATAAGGAACGAGTCATTGACCTTGATACGGCGAGGAATACCTTCTTCCTCGAATCGCCGGCGCTCTTCAAGCACAAGAGTTGCTGCCGTCGTCGCTCCCTCAGAGTATCCCAGAATGCCCTGCGATGCCGATGTCAGCCATTGATCGTGACCGAGAAGAGAGCGGCACATACATCAATTTCGGGATCTTGATCAATAATCTCATGCAGTCTGTCCAGGGCTTCATGGACGGCCTTGGCGGTAAACATCTCCTCCTCACCCAACAGCCGTCGGATCGTGTCCTCGGGAGTTAGGCCTTCAGGAAAGTCTCGTATCTTTACGAGCATGTCGTCCAAGCCCTCGACACCATCATACTCCATGAACCGAAAGAGCGGAGGTGAGCCAAAGTAGTTGTTGAACCCCGGCGGCGGGACCGCTTTGTGTCCGCCGTCTATCCACTTGAAGGTGCTCGAGCCGGAACTCCGTACAGCTTCAATGAAAGGACCGAGCTGGACCTGAAAGTTCTAGAGTTTCCATTAGCAAGTCGAACAATTGAGCGGTGAAAAGTGTCCATTGACTAAAAGTCGTGGTTTGAAGTTAAATAGATTAAAGAACAAACTTACCGAGGCGCTTCCATAGGCGCCGTGAAGGCAGAGAAACTTCATGGTGAGCAAAAGATGAGGAGCAGGTTGTCACTTGGCGAGCTGCAGAACCCTTGCTCTTCATCACTCTTAACAATTCCGCACGTTCATGCCGGGGAATTGAGTTTAGTCCGTCCTCCGGTGAGAGTGGTGGCTCTAAAGTTGGTGGCTGCAGTGACAGCCAGGGATCCTGGATCATTGTCGATCACTTGCCTCGACGATCGGAATCTGCCATCCAATAGCTCGAACCGACCCTCGCATGCCTCATCACATTAGATATTAGAGATAACGTTCCATGCATCGAAGTAGCAGCAAGCCATTGCAACATAATTCAACATGTCCCCGTTAGGAAAGGTGAAAGCGAATGTGACCCTCTCTGCTTGCACTGCTCTCTTTCATTTTGGGTTTGCACCAGTTGCATAAAATAAGCCGCATTGCAAGGTTATCCATCTTTGACAATCGAGACGTGTTCAACAAGCTGACGTTAACATCATCCCAAGATGGTAGTTGAAGCCACTCGTGGTAGCAACAGGCGCGCCAAGATTCTCATGCTCACCAACGTTGAGCAAGGCCAGTCCAATGTTTTTCTTGCAACTGCGCACGCTCTCCTCCAGGCTGACTGCAATGTCGAAGTCCATTTTGCCACCTTTGGCGGTCTCGAAGAGTCTGTGGCAGCAGTCTCGGAGTACGCCCGAAGAGCTAGGCCAGACGCTCAACCCATCGTCTATCACAAGATCCGGGGCATTTCGATGCGCAAAGGGATTCAAGCCTGTGTCGAAGACAACAAAATTCCAGCCCGAGCAGGCTACTTCCCAGAGTCTTTCTCGACGTCATTAAGTTTCTCCACCACCAAGCTTGCTCTGAGACACTCCATTCCCACCTTTATCCCTTACACTGGCGAGCAGCTTGGGGAAATCGTCACCTCAATCATTGACATTGTTCAAGAGGTTGATGCAGACCTTGTGGTGGTAGATGCTCTCATGACTGCTGGCCTGACAGCCTTGTGGCATTTGAAGGCCAAACACATCCTACTGAGTCCCAACACAATCAAGGACTTTGCTGCCTCTGCGCAGCCGCACGGCGAGAGCTTCTGGAAATATCCTGCGTGAGTCTGCAACTTCTCTTTTACCCATTAGTATCTAACAAATCAACAGACTCTTCTCTGGATATCCTTATCCCGTGCCGTGGCACCTCATACCTCTCAATGTTTACTTCCTCTTCTACATGGCCTATATCTGGATCACAAATCGCCACAGGAAAGAGACAACAAAATACCTGCAAGATAAGATGGGTGTCACACTCAGAACGCCTATTGATCTCCAGAAGAACCGGCCTGAGGGCCTCAAGATTGCCGTCGGGTTCCTGCCGGAGCTAGACTTTCAGGCAATTCTTCCGAACCATGTCTTGCCATGTGGTCTCATCCTCCGAAGTGCGCCACCGATCGATGAATCGGATCCTGAATTGGGTAGATGGCTAGCCAAGGGGCCAACGGTCTACATCAACCTCGGTTCCTTGTGCCAGATTGACGAGCAACAGACGATTGAGATGGCGCGTGCTATTAAGGCAGTGATCGACAAGTATCAGTCGACGTCGACTACGAGCACGCTCCAAGTCCTTTGGAAATTGAAGGCACATGAAGGCTTCAATCTGCAAAAGGACTCCAAGATTAAAGACATTATTGGGCAGGAGATTGACAAGGACCAGGTGAGAATTGTTGACTGGGTTGTTGCCGAGCCTATCGCAATTCTCCAGACCGGGCACGTTGTGTGCTCAGTCCACCACGGAGGCGCCAACTCGTTTAACGAAGCCGTTATGTAAGTGGAGCTTCACCTCCGGCCGATTGTCGACGTCGACTAACCGAAGAAGCACTGCAACCCCCCAAGTCGTCCTTCCTCAATGGACCGATTGCTATGATTTTGCCCAGCGTGTCGAGATGTTGGGCATTGGCCAATTGGGAAGCAAGAGCACAAAGCCTCGTTGGGCAGCCGCGGAGCTCGCCCAGTCCCTGGTCCATGTGATAATGGGCGCAGATTGTGAAACGATAAAGAAGAGGTCAGCGGATTTAGCACGGGTGTGCAAGGGTGTGGGGGAGGGTCGGGAAGTTGCAGCGAAGATCATCTTGGAGGAATTGTCCGCTGCGAATGAAACGTCAGTATCTGGCTGAAAGCCAACAACAAAAGATAGTTGAGATATGAGCAGAAATCAATCGAGATAGAGAGTGGCCCAGAACAGCCTTGATAGGAACAAAAACAGACCAGGGCGGGATTGTGCTGAACCGAAGGGTGCCACTCCTTCCTGATTGATAACTCGCACACAATGCAGCCAATAATACGTCAGCGATATGTCAATCGTCTGACATCGACTGCCCTTTATGGATCATGTCAGATTTCAGCAACAGATACCAACCCTGCAATATGCTCACCTTGATCTACTATCACCGGTGACCGACGTTGCAGGCGATAAGCCACTCTGACACCGAACTTTTAATGTTGCACAGCATTATAGACTATTGGATGGCCTCAAATTCCAATTCTTGGGGAAGGGATCTTAGGATATAGAAGGATAACAGGAAAAAGGCCATAGGTCCGGCGTACAAGCAGAGACCTCATCTGACCTACTCCAGAGCCAAAACAGGCCCGTTATAGAACAACATTCAAGCCTTATCTCTGTTAATACCCAGAATCTATAATACCTTCGAGCCTTCCAAACCAAGCAGGTGATAAGACCAGGTTAGCTCTGGCACAATTCTCCTTGGACAGTTCCTCGGCGCTATCGAACGCCTTGTCCACCGCTTGTGCCGATGCTAAGACTTCAGTCATAGCCAAACACGTGTGTTCGATGGTTGGTAGATGTAGTATGCAGTGCGAACGTCGTATTAAACCAGCCGCATAATATTACAAAACACCTTCCGGATATGAGTTGAAGTGCAAACAAAAAGCCCAAGGTGTTCTGTCAAAAATGACGAGTTTCTGCAGAATTTTTCGCCATAACATAACTCCCAACAGCCCCACGCCACGACCGAAAGGCCGTCAGCAACGCGATAGTCATCCTATGCTGTCATCAACTCTATGATTGGCGACGAATTTGGAGCTACGCTTAGATTTTTGAGACAGTGTGGCCGAATCGGGTTATTGCCTTGCATGACATAAGGCTGTGAGTAGATGTATATGCCTAAGCGACCATACTCGGTCCGCACGTCTTGGAACAACGACGATCGCCATTCTGAATCACATACTGTCAACGGAAGGTGATATCAATATTGTCTCTTTTCTGCAGATCTAATAGAGAAGTATCGACTACTTCGCTCGGAATGGTGTGGCTAACGTGGGATTCGGTAAGCACATCTGGCAGTCGTGTGTTAGGAACAAAGAAGATTCGAAATTTTGTGACTTTCTAGGAGGTAGAGGGACTTGTCTGGAGATGTGAAGCTACTGAGGATGCAACTCTCATGTAGACCATCCCCCCACGGTGCCAGATTGGTCTTGGAGCAGGACACTAATCAGCTTACGTTTCGAGAAAACTGACGAGGGCTTTGGTCTCCTCCTCTTCGACTTGAACCTACGCATAAGGCTGCGGCGCTCTCTCCCAACTTGCGCTTCGCCAAAATTGGGCAGTGCGTATAGTGATTTTAGTTTAGAAGACTTTCTAGATTCTAAGAAAATTCTTGGAGCTTTTCGCAGCTACTCGGCTTTTGATGTCTGAGATTTATTAAGATACTGTTTCTGAGGGAAAACTGTGTTCTTTGATCTTGTGGTTGGCCTCTCTACCATGATTTTGATATCTCAGCTGGCACTGATGCAGGACTGGGCTTCAAGGCCGGTTTGTCTTAGACGCTCCCGGCCACCTGCTAGGTACTCATTCAGCTTGATGCTGGCTACCTTTAGTGATGTGTGATAGAGTAATTTGGAAGTAGGAATGCAGGAAATAGTTATAAAGAATTGAAATTAGAGAGGGGCATGATGGGAAAGAGGAAACAAATTTGGCTATGGCAGCTTGAAAAATCATGGTCAAGGCAAAATACAGGTTAGGAGTTGATCTCTTGAATGTTTAAAGGCTTTAAATCGCTACTAGCTACCTTTCCGCTCATAATTCATACTGCTGTTTTTCAATCATGTGTGATCACCATCTGCCGGGTTTTCTTTTTCGGCCACGGTATCACCATCAATCTGATTGCGATCAACGACAAGAATTACGATCACGACATAAATCTATAAGATTCCTTTCAGAATCCCAAGAGGATCCAAGCAAGTCAATCTACTAATTTATACATTGCAGTTTATTTAGGTATGGCAGTAGGATACTATAGATTCTCCAGCTACCTACCCTAGAAAGGCCAAGATCATACATCCCCGCATCGATAAGATAAGATAGAGACAGTATTTACGTAACCTTGCTACAACATCATGGCCTACACTTGGTTTTGTTACATGACTTTTCTATTGAATTATTGCAATGAGATTTAGAAAATGGCTTCAAGCATCCAGTTTGAGGTGTTGCAACTCAGTTCTGGCAAAGTTAACTCGAACTCCGCAGTAGTGGGTGTTGGTCCCGCCGTGGTCGACCAGCGGAGTAAGTCTGTCGGACTAGCGCCGGGATTGGCGATCTTCATGGCAGGATCCTCTTTGTTGCCCTAGCGAGGATCATGAAAATTGGATGCCCCTGGGCTAAGCGAGTCCAGGCTACGAGACGCGCTACGGGCCGTCCCCCATTGCACTTGATACCGCTGCTACAGCATCAATGCGCCAAACAAAGGAATCAAGGCGAAATCATAAATGTATCTTCTATGGTACTCTATAATCTATACAATTGCCGTAATCAGCTCTTACACGTTACTGGACCTATGAAAGTTGGCCGTCGACGTGTTGCTGTGAGTATCGATGTGTATCTCGGTCTCCTGGATGATGTGCCGCCCACTTGAGTCGTCGTCATGTAGCCGGTCCCAATTTCCTTTGCCCGAGACCGTTGTCCGCGTCTGGCCATGCGGTGTGAGCGAGGCGAGAGGCGCGTCGTGATGATAGGGATTCCTCTGGTGCGATATTAGTATCTGGGAGGATGACATTGAACTGAGGGAGCAGCTTACAGATCCCGGTGTAAGGTTTTTTGACCGGTTCATAGAGCGAGCCACACAGCCACCGAAGAGTTTGAGGGACGGCAGTGAGCAGGCGATGATGGCGAGACTGGATTCTAGAAGAGACCAGAGGAGGAGTCGGCCCTCGGCAACTGTGTCATTACTTGTTAGCTTGGGTCTTAGGGATAAGGGATGACCACTCGCCCATGTGATCCTTTGGATACGCCTTGATGTCGATGTACTTGTAGCTGACAATGCGCATCAGAGCGGCAATACTGGCCAGCACACCAAGTCCCAGAATCGCGACGACAGAGAACTTGGTACGCTTGGGCATCTGAAGCGAATACACAATGAAGAAAGGCGTGATGGCGCATGTCCAATCGGCGGCCACTTGTACTGCTGTTCCGACATAGCTGAGGTTGAGAAACCCATCCTCGGCCTTGCAATGTCCCAGCTTCGGGTTCCAGTACGTCGCAAATGGCACGCAGTTGACAAAGAGCCAGATCAAGCAAATGCCATTGGTGAGGATCATGACGCCCATGAGGCCGTACATGAGGTAGACATATCTCTTTTGGACGCAGATGTGGAGGATCGTGACAGCGATGGCGAACTTGGTCAGGGACGAGGCGGCGTAGTAGGTGAGTTCGTATAGCAAAAGGTATTCCATGCCTCGGACGATGAGAAATTCCTTCATCTCGAATCGATTGAGATGCGAGTCCGTAGCTCCGATGCCATAGTGAACAGCGAGCGCGCCCAGCACGCTGGCGGGGATGAAGGGGAGCTGCAAGAAAAGGGCATTGTCAGTTTGGATGATGAAAAAGAAATAGGGGAGATGAAGCTCACAAACCCGAACACGGCGAGGTAATCATTGACCCTCCATCTCTGGTTAGCATCGACGCGCCATGTCTTGACGTAGACGCGGAGGGCGATGACAATGGTGCAGATGATGGTGAAGAAGTAGATCAAGACCTCAATAGCCACTCCCAAGCCTGATGGCTTGATGGAGGGCTGGGCGTAGGCGATTTTGGAAATCTCCTCTCCGGTGAGGTTGTCTGTGGACTTGACCATGCCGAGTGAACGACCAACAACAATGTTCGTTGGTAACACAAACAAAGACTCCTAAGCGCCGACACCCGCGGGATTAGGGGCCAGTCCTACTATGTATGTCAGCACATCAGAGAATTCTCTTCAGTATCACAAAACGGGGGCAGAAAACGGCGAATCCACCTAGACCCATTACCGTTGAAACTCCGACCCTTGAGGAATAAAAATGCACGGCGATAGGAACCAACACCACCGATTACTCCCTAGTCCCCCTGTTGCCGTTTTCCTATTCTGCTCCATTTTCTAACTAGGTATCCTAGACTCTTTCCCAAGGGATAGGGCAGGGCTGTAGTCTGGGCAGCCGTATGATCATCATCCGATGGCTCACCGGGGATCTCTCGCCGCGTAAGCGTAGCCGTGATCCATATTACCTGGAGGGTAGCATTCCATGACCAATGGCGCTTTGAAAACTCGCGGGGTTGTGGACTATTTAGGGGACATCCTTGCATAAGGCGTTAGTCCTGCGGGCCGGCTCGCATAGGTGGGAACCGGCGGCACGGCCCAGGGGCCGTTTTAATTCGTGTTGGCTCTTTCCGAATTTCCGGAATTCGTCCTTGGTTGGTCACTCCTTGCTTGACTTTGCCTTTTTTGGTCTATGTGTTTTTGTGGCGTCTTACTTTGGCCTCACCACTACACACATATATGCTAGACTAGTCCTCACCCGAGTCAAAACCATAGATTCATTAGTGCTACTAACCTTCCACCTCAGGTCACATACTATTTTCCCAAATAGCCAAAACGTGAAACCACGATCCCATCCCCAACCGAAGCGAGGTCCGCTTAGCGTCGTAGCTATTTCAACGGGCCTGTGGTCCGGCCCATATTAAATATGCCTGATCCAACAAGGGACCCATCTTGTGTGAGAAAGCAGCACCGGGTACCAGGCATTCATTATCCACTTCGGAGGAAACATGTTGTTGGTTGACTCTCAAGGACATGTTGTTTGACACTCGAGGGGCGTTGAGCCATCAAGGGGCTGAAGGCGTTCGCAGCCTGCCGCTGGTGCCGCGCCTGACTATTGGATTAGGGGCTTCTTGTTACATTAATGTGTTAGATACTCGGGGGTCTGCGGATTACTCTCTTTCATTGACTGACTCCCCAGAATTTTTCTTATTCTGTGCCTCCTGCCATCGCATAATATTCTCATCAAATAGCTGCGATGTCTTTCTTTGGGGGCCCTGCGGCGCCTGCTCGCATAGAATCCGATAAAGTTATCCCTCTTCATTTCTGGGACGATAGTCCGTTATACCGGCGCATTGCCCTCTATAATCTCAAGGTTTTCGATGATGTTCTCGATCCAGAGAAGCTCCGTAGTAGCCTCGAGGCCCTGGTTTCCCTGCCGTCATGGCGGAAGCTGGGTGGCAGACTGAGGAAGAATGTGAGTCCATCTTCATGCCCTGACCTCGCTCCCCTATTAACCTTGCTGCACGTAGGCTCAAGGAGGCCTTGAGTACCATATACCAGTAGAGTTCACTACGCAGCGTCCTGCCATCGGCTTTTCTCACGTCGACCATCGCGAAGTTGCCAAGGACGACCACCCTCTCGCCTCACGCCTCCCGAAACCTTCCTCCCGTCCTGCCGTCGTTGGTGACCCCGAGGAGAGTATCGACCTAGCCTGCGGGCCAGGCTCTCCGACTTGCATCGATGACTACCTCTACTCGGACCGACCGCTGCTCGGTCTACATGTTGTATCCCTCAAGGACGCCACACTTGTCACTCTTCATTGGCTTCATATCGCGTGCGATGCTTTGGGTATGAAGACCCTCGTTGGCAGCTGGGTCCTCCTGATGCAGGGCAAGGAGGTTCCTGCTCAGCAAGGCTATGACTATGATCCCCTCGCGGAATTAGGGAAGCATCCCAAGGAGGAACATAAGCTGGCTCATCAACGCATGACAACCGGTGCACTCCTCACGTATGGTCTCAAAAACGGATACAGTCTTGCCTTTGGCAAGAAAGAATGTCGCATGGTCTGCATTCCCGGCGCGTATATTGACAAGCTTCGCGCTACTGCTCTCAAAGAACTCGCTGCCGCTGGCGTCGAGGATCCGTTCCTGACAGAAAACGACGTTCTCATCGCTTGGTGGACACGAATCGCCCTCTCGCATCTCCCCCCGGACTCAGAAAGACCTGTCACTGTTCAGCTCGCCATGTCCCTGCGCCGAACCCTCGAAAAGGACCTCCTCCCACCGGCGAAACCATACATCTCAAACTGCTTCGGCTTCACCAATCTGCTACTTCCGGCAAGTGACTTGAAGCAGAAGTCCATCAGTGATATTGCATCACAGATACGCACTTCCCTCAACGAGCAGAGCACCCGAGCTCAGGTCGAAGCCTACCAATCCATGGTCCGAGATTCCGTCGCACCGCTCCCTGTGTTCTTCGGCACTGGAAACACTTACCAAATTACCTACTCTAACTGGTGCAAGGCTGATCTATACGGGGCCGACTTCTCGGCGGTGGCGGTCACACCAAGAGATGAGCCACTGTATGCATCGTATATTGCGCATTGTCAGGTACCCTTTCAGTTCCCCGAGGGATTCATTGTTGTTGGCAAGGACTCGAAGAAGAATACTTGGCTCTGTGGATATAGGGTTCAGGGGCTGTGGGACAAGGTTGAGAAAGAATTGGAGGCGCTCCAGGATGTATGAAAAGCGGAAGATGTTTGACGTGTATGAACATATTGACTGGCAGAGGATTTGAACTATTTCTGTATGTTGCCTTACCAAATTGGGGTTTTATATACTACTAGTAATTATGAAGCTGATACCCTTGTATTCCCCAGCAACTATATGTTCCCTTCTCGCTAGCCCTTCAACTCTGTTGAGGCCCACAATTCAGCTCTCTGCCGAGAAGTTGAGGCCATCTCTTGTTGGCCAGAATACGCAGCCAACTGAAATTCGTCACTCCCTAGGTCGGCGCTTAGATGGGCATCCAGTCAGTGCTAGTTCCATGCTCTGGATTGTTGTATCACGTGGTCTGTGAGAGCTGACACAACACAGCCTCATTTTTCTTCCTCTGCCTGCCTGCACTGCAGGATTCTGCTGGGTTTATGCGGCTTGAATAATGGAGGCCCTTGTCCCAATTTCTGCGTCTTTTGAGAAATTACGACACATCTTTCGGAAGCCTTTTAACAAAGACTGTCGATGGTGCCAAGAGCTGTATGAGACGGGCGTGCGCATCCCCGCCAAAGAACTTATCCAAGGCACATTGGCTGGCTGCCCAGCTTGCCAGCTGCTCTACCAAACGGTCGATCCGGCAAACCTCATCGACCCAAGGATTGAACTAGTCAGCGTTTGGTACTTTGGTGATTATGTACGAACATTTGGAGATTCCTTCGTCTCCCATATCTTCGACCCCAAGTCAGAGGAGATGTCTCGTCGGCTGTGCCGTGAAGAAGGTTCGTCAATTCATTTCAAGTATTTGTACCGCGAAGGGCAAATGACTGACTACAACATTGAATGCTTAGGTTTCAACAAAGGTCGCTGGCACGCCGACGATCTGATAGCTGCAACGGCCACTTACCCACCAGTAGAACGTTGTGTAGAATTGTTTAGCGTACAAGGTATGTCCTGCATATGCATCCTCTGTATGCTTCTTGGGAAAACAAGATTATCGACAGGTGGGCAGGAAGCACTTCTCACTGGCCTCTTATTGCCACGGCAACACATGTTGCGCCCACTGCAGACACCCCAGAGTCTGTTGAGCTTATTAAGGCCTGGCTCTCGCAATGTGAGAAGAAACACCACGGTTGCAAGAAACCTCACTCTATTCTCCCTGATCGAGTAGTCTTTGTCGGCTCTGGAGGTGACCCACGTCTTATTGAAACGCAAGGTTCACAGGAAAAATACATCGCTCTCAGCCATCGCTGGGGTGGCCATGTGTCATTGCAGTTAAAGAAAGACTCTCTTGATGATTTCAAGAGAGGCATCCCTTTCTCTCATTTCCCAAGAACGTTTCAGGACGCCATTACTATCTGTCGTGCCCTTGGAGTGGAGCACATCTGGATTGACTCGATTTGCATCATCCAAGACTCGAAAGAGGATTGGGATATCCAGGGATCCAAGATGGATCAGGTCTATGCCAACTGTTTACTCACAGTAGCAGCGGATGCGGCAGAGAACGGCGACTCGGGATTCATAAGAAACCCAGCAAGAGAAGCACTCAAAAATAAGACAAGAAAAATAGTTTGCACCGGTCCCAAAGGCCAGGTCGGCGAGGTTTTTATTAGGCCGCTGAGACAGTTTGGGAGCCGAGGTGGATTTGGGCGGCACTACAATAGCTGGGAGCGAGGGGATCTCGAGGCCTCCCAGAGGTTAACAGAACAAGGCAGCTATCTTCTCAAGCGTGGCTGGGTACTACAGGAAACCTTTTTACCTCGGCGCATCCTCCATTTTCTCCCCGACGAGTTTTCTTGGCGATGTGCGTCGGCCTCGAGGTGCGAATGCAAGGTCCGACCACATGACAAAAAGAGGGTGGTCCATGAGCCTCTGGACTTAGAGCTGCCCCGAGAGATTAACACCGAGAATCTCAAGGAGTATTGGAAAGAGGTTGTTGAGCAATACACGCGACGTCAGCTCACATTTCCGTCAGATCGATTGGTGGCCCTGGCAGGTCTAGCCAGCCGTGCACACTCGATCAACCCAAAGGTCAACTATTACGCGGGACTGTGGTCGGATGTCCTGCCATCGACTCTCCTCTGGATAGTGGACCGGCCAGTCGGAGCCCAAAGTTCCGAGTGTGCTTGCAAGCGCATAAAGGCCCCTATAGCTCCGACTTGGTCCTGGGCCAGTGTCACAGGCTACGCGAGGTTTCTGTTCTGGGAGCGGAATTTTGGACGTGGACGGTGGGCTAAAAGTCCCCCTGACTTGACAATCATCCATATCGACTGCACATCCCAAGGGCCCAACAAATACGGTAGTGTCACCAACGCTAAGCTGAAGGCTGAGGGTTATCTTTGCAATATGCATGTTCGCTTGACCAGCGGATCACAGTGGCATTTTCCCTGCCGCATCGAAACTCGGATACCCGGGGGAGCACTGGGTAAGTCGAAGGGTTTATTCTATCCCGATACAGATGAGTTTCTGGCGAGTTGTAAAAAAGAGGTTGATGGAATTCCGATGACCGTGACAGGCGTTTATGAGTCTCGCATGTTCCTGGTATTGAGACGAGTGGGAGCTGACGAGACGGTTTTTGAGAGGGCGGGTGTTCTCTACTGTGAGGAAGAAAATGCAGTTCCTCTTCCAACATGGGGACAGAAGAAGCGATTTACATTGGTCTGAGCTATAGACACAGATGCTGTCGCTGCTACCTAGCATGGTGTAATGCCGAGAAACCTCCGCAGTCCGTGGGTTATTGCGCGGAAGCTTCTCAAAATCGGGGTGAGCCTTGGTGTAGGTACCGGCATCTCATGGTCGGCCGCGGCAATCCGTTGGATAGCGTATTTTGCCGAATGATGGCACTTTGACCAATATATAATACAGTAAAAAGAAATGATTAAGACTCTACGCCAGCTGGATCAATCTACTCTCCGTCTCATCGAGAGGTAGTGTCTGTCATGAAGGTGGAGCCGCCAAGCGCCCGAGTGCATACAGATATTCTTGTTTTCGCCGAGATCGATAATTTTCAAATGTCTCGCTGTCATTGAGAACATCGCTGTCTTCCATCAGCCTTCCATGAACCATTCCTACTCTGGAAAACTCATTTGTTGAGTTGCTTCTTTGAACAACCAACCCAAACAGCCCCTCGTTGTTAAGCTCATAATGTGTATCCACCTCTGTTTGTGATGGCGTGGGCCTAGCAACAAACAATATGAATAGATCAGTAGCATCCTCATGATTCTGGGGAAAGTCAAGTATGCCACAGATCAACAAGGTGCCGCCTAAAGCCCGAATGGCAAACAGCCTATCAAAGGTGTGATGGAAATGTCCAAAACTGCGAAGATACACCCCAGAGCCACCAAGTGGCATCTCAGGGAAATAGCTAATATCAAAAGGTCCCCTCCAGTTCAGAACTGGAAACAACGGGCCTTCCAAAGCTAGACTTGCACGTTGCACATGGCTAAATGGGCCATGATCCGTCTCGACAGTGTGTCCCCGTAGCTTGACAAGGTACTCTAGTCCTCGCTGGAAGGCATTGAATCCAGCGAAGATGCAGAATTCAACCTCCCCTTCCACAGACGCCCAAGACCACGACGGAGTTTGTATACCAGTTGGCTTCTTCAGCTCTGATAGCCTACATCGTCGCCATAAGAGCCCAAGCAATAAGCTTTCCCTCCAAACACCCGCCAGGTACGTTTCCTTCGTTTGCTGTGTAAACAGTTCGGCCAGGCCTGTGATTGCCGGTAGCCTATCAGAAGCAAAGGACAGCTTGCAGACTGTGTATTCTTCGACCAAGATATACCAGTAGTAATGCTGATTGAGTTCATCGTGTGACGATTGTAACGTGGTGTAGGAATTGATGTCCACGTTTCGTAGGAGCTCGGTAGGCGACGGCGGGATCTCCTTCTGCCTCCCATCCTCGGCGAGGAAGCTGGTTTTACATTCCCAAAATATTTGATGTGAAGAGAAAAAGAGGGTGCGAGTAGCGAGCTTTCGCTCCTGGAAAGCCCAAGCCCTCTTATGAAGAGGTTCTGATAAAAAGGGGTCCACAGATGATCCGGAAACTTCCTGGAGAACTTTCTGAAGATGGGTGCCTGAAAGAGTGGGAAGATTAATGATGTCACCACAGGCGCGGTGATGAAGAAACCCTGTCGAGTCCGAGGTTGCTCTGGATGCTGCGAGCACGATTGTGGCATTGGAATAGATCTGCTTCATTTTGACTGGCTGTCTAGCCCAGTCAAGCATGTCGCCTTGGATGATACAGAGTGAGTTAATCCAGATATATTGCAGGCCCAGGTATCTGGAAACAGTGACGGCATCCTGGAATGTGGCAGGTAGTTCGTTAAACGCAATGCCTCTTTTTCGCCTTTCCAGTGTTTCGGAAGACGTAGTAAATATCTACGCATGGCCCCAGCAGTGACGCAAAGCAGCATATCGATCGTAGTGTTCAGCAGGGAAATCACATAGATGGATCTTGTCATGTTCTTGCAGTCCAATATACAGTACTCTGTCTGGCAATGGTGGACGCGATGAATCCATCGATCCACATTTGGCATGCGACTGAAGACATGTTGTCATCCAATCTCGAGGCAGAGCGAGGAGCTTTGGGGTTCCTGGATTGAGTGTAATACGAGCGGCACCTGAAATACTCTTAGGTTTAGTTGATTAAAGAAACTGGACAATCGGTGCTTCAGCCAAGAAAGACAGTGGAATATGATACCAGGTAACGATGTCGGACTGTCTAAAGAAGCCAAACGTTAACTAACCTTGGGGGTGGCAAATGTTGAATTCACAAATCAAGAGAGAATGTCGTTCAGTCAAAGACTGCTTAAACTTTACTGCACGAACATCATGTTCGCAAGTATAGCCGCCGTCTATGATGTCGACGCGGACAGTGACACGGTCGAACTTGTGCTCCGGTCGAGAGTTACGAAGAACACGGCATATAACGCATTTAATAGCCTGGACGTCTTTGGCGGGTGTAGGATAGTAAGAAAACCCCGTCACAGGTCGGTCCTGTTCCACATCTACGAGTAGACGATGCCAAGGGATGGATGAGCAATTGTTGCAGAATGTGGTTGACATGGTGACTCGAAGTCTATGTGATATGAAACGCAACGATGACGAAAGTAAGGGACAAGATAAAACGCTCATAAGCCTTGCAGACGTCAGCCTGCCCATCGGGCTGCAGGGAGCGTGTTACTACCTAGGCAACACAGCACGCGTGACTAGGTCGGCATCTTAAGGCTCTATCGTACCTCACCATCCTTTCGCGCAGTCCCCTTTAGTGTAATTTGTTACTAAAAATTTAGGCAACTGTGTTGGCATTGGTTATGATG